>JAACJN010000029.1:0-391929 GCA_013368555.1 Collybiopsis confluens
GATCGCAAATTGATTATTCAGAGCGACGGAATGTCAGGGTAATACAGCAATCAGCCGATGCCTCTCACAATCCTTATCTGCTCAGTGAAGCCGAAGAGAAAACAGCGTTGAAGAAGCATCAAGACAACAAGGCACGACTCAGGGTGCCCAGGAGACCTGCTTGGACCAAATCAAAGACGCCTGCCGAACTTGATAGGCAAGAAAAGGCCGCATTCCTGGAATGGCGCAGAGAACTAGCCAGGTATGAGCCATCTGCATTCCGGGCATACATTACTCCTCATATTTTTAAGACTTCAAGAAGAAGATAACTTTTTGCTAACGCCGTTCGAACGCAACTTGGAAGTATGGCGGCAACTGTGGCGTGTTCTGGAGCGTTCCCAACTAATCGTTCAAATTGTCGATGCTCGCAATCCTCTGCGCTTTCGATGTGAAGATCTAGAAGACTACGTAGCTGATGTTGAAGGCCCGGAAGGAGAGAAGGGGACAGGCAAAGGAATGCGCCGCAGTCTACTGCTCATTAACAAGGCGGACCTGTTGACTTCAAAGCAAAGGTTCGAGCCACTTCAGGCTTATGTCGCAGTCTTAGCTCATGTAGATATAGGATTCAATGGGCTGACTTCTTCGACGCTCAGGGCATCCAATACGCTTTCTTTTCTGCTGCACAAGCGACTGCCATTCAGGAAGCTCGCCAGGCGGCCCTTCTTCGAGCGCAGGAGCGTGTGATTGCAACAAAGGGAACAGAGGGCGAGCAAGATGATCCTTCAGATTCCAGTGAGCTGGAGGGGGTCTCAGATCTGGACAATTCATACATGTCTTCTTCGGATGACAATGTATCATATTTTTCTGCCGATGAAGCAGATATCAAAGAACTTGATCCAAGATGTCGTGTATTGTCAGTGTTGCAGTTGGAGGAGTTATTCGAGCGCAAAGCACCCGACCTTTCCGGTCCGTCCGTTCTCTTTAGTTCACATATCCAACGATGAAGTCGAATTTGCTAGCTTTTACCGATCCTTTTGGCAAATCTTCCCCGAAACTCACCGTTGGTCTTGTGGGCTATCCGAACGTTGGAAAATCTAGTACAATCAACGCATTGCTCGGCGACAAAAAAGTCAGCGTTTCTTCCACCCCTGGAAAAACGAAGCACTTCCAGACGATCCATCTGTCCGACTCGATCGTGCTGTGCGACTGTCCAGGTCTGGTATTTCCGCAGTTTGCGACAACTAAAGCGGAATTGGTGTGTGATGGTGTACTTCCCATCGATCAGATGAAGGAGTATACTGGCCCGATATCTTTGGTTGTGCAACGAATACCCAAGAAGGTTCTAGAAGCTACATATGGACTTTTAATGACAGCAAAAGGTATCGAGGAGGGCGGAAATGGACAGATCTCTGCTGAAAACCTATTGATTGCTTATGCTAGTATGTTCTCGTATCTGCGGCCTTTGCTGGAAGCTTAATATTTCTAGTTGCACGTGGTTATACGCGATCCGGTCAAGGGAATCCGGACGAGGCCCGTGCTGCAAGATACATCTTGAAGGACTATGTGAATGCCAAGTTACTATTTTGTCATCCGCCGCCCCAGATTCCCGAAAAGGAGTTCAACTCTGAGACTCATGGATTGTCTCTACAACGGGTCGCAGGTAAAAAGAATGCCCCCCTGACACGAGTGAGCAAAAATGCAGATACGTTCGTCCCGTCCGCACTTCCGACAGCACCATCAATGCTACCTGCGCTTGGGCAGGGTCACAAATCCCGAGCACTAGATCATGAATTCTTCGAAGAAAAGGCTCTTTCCAGTGGTGCGGTGTATGCAAAGGGTGTCGTGTATGAAGGAAAGCCTTTTTCTCGCGGTACTGCCTTCCCCCATCAGCATTCCGTGACGAATATTGGGACAGTGATTGAACCCAAGTTCGCAAGAATTGCGTCTGTCCTGGCGAACAATGATAGGGAACTAAGTAGCAAGAAGCATAAGAAGCCCAAGCGAGTGAAGCAAAGGAGTGGGAGGGGTTACGATTAGACATGTACTTAAAGTTTTCTAGCTGTCGCCCTAGTCATGGACACGTGACTCGCGTCAATAAATTGTCACTGACACAAATCTTCCTCCTCTTGAACTCAGACCTCATCTAGCTTCATCATGGCCAGTACGTCGATCTCTTTGTATCGTCATTCGCAGAGTATCAGCAAGCGACCGTCTCGTACTCTGTATCCTCGTGATCCTGCTGATGTATGCGCCAAACTTACGACGGTTGATAATGGACGCAATGTTGGCATGTAGAACGGAATCTGATCTTTTAGCGATATACTGATTGATTCCTTCTAGTTTTGAATCTGAGCCTCACTAGGCCTATCTTAATTGGGCGAAATCCGGCGCTGTGGTTCGTGAGCCAAGTTGTCCGATATCGGACATCTCTGTTGAAATGTATGTTCAGCACTTACACGACTGCGAATACCGCTGTTTCCGGCTTGCATTGTCGCATCTTTGCGTACGTTCGGTCTGTTTATCGACGCTGGGTAGTCTGTTGATTGAAGCAAGCAGAATACGTTCACCGAGCGATGGGGTCATCGTGTCCTGTGAGGTGAATGCAATCGGCGCCTTCAGTCTTTGGACAAAATTTATAGTTCGCCCAATTCAGGATATATCCAAGAACGGCGTCATCCTCAATGGTCGTCGCATCAAGAATGCATCAGTCATCCTAATGGACGGCGATTCTCTGCGTATCCCTGATTCTTTGAGTGGGTCCTATCTTCTTGTGAAGTTCACGCGATCCTCAAGTCTGTCACAATATAGCCTTCAAATGCACCCATTACTGGAAATCCAAAGAGCAAGCTTCTGTTTTCGACCCAAAGCATCCGGTTCAAAAGGTAACCTATCGTGTGTTAATGAGCCATTTGGTGCCAATAACATTATGCCAGAATGTAGGTCGCTTCATTCTCACTTCCCAATGCTTGGGAAGCGGCTCTTTTGCCACAGTTCACTTGGCTTGGGCGATGGGAGAGAAAGGCTGGCATCACGTTGCATGCAAGAGCATCAAGAGGAAGAAAGAAAGTGATCTTAAACAGGTCATGAAAGAAGTTAGGATTCTCATGAAGCTACAACATGTACATCTATGATCTCCACGCTTCGATTTGGCTAATAACGATTTCTTCCTAGCCAAACATCAATCGCATATACACCACAGAAGAGAACAGTTCAAATTTTATTCATATCTTCTTGGAGTTGTGCACGGGAGGCGACCTCTTCACCTATATCAATAGTTATGCAGAGCAAAACAGGCGCATGGGAGAAGATGAGGCAAAATACATCATGTATCAATTACTCAAAGGGCTCGAGTATCTTCATCGCAAGATGATCTCTCATCGAGGTGGGCATTCGCTCTCTAGACATGTCTAAAGTAACACTCATTCTCCATTTGATACAAAGACTTGAAGGTGCCTAATCACAGTCATTTGCTTGGTTCTGAGCGTACTATGATCATGTTTAGCCCGAAAATATTTTACTTCATGCACCTGGAGCATATCCTCGTATCGAAATCGCAGACTTCGGTCTCGCAAGACCAAAATCTTGGCAAGAAACGTTCAACGTCTGCGGTACGGTCTCGTATCTACCTCCGGAAGGAATTCTGGCGCTCGACCAGAAGCATCTTAAATATGTCGGGTGAGGCTCGCCTAAGTCTACCACATATTGTCTTGCTTATGGTGTATGAATATAGGATGCCCTCGGACTGTTGGAGCGCCGGTATCATCTTGTACATTATGCTTTCGTACGTCCGCCTACTCTGACACCAGCTTTTTCTTTCTATGTTCTACTAGTAATGCTCTAATTGGTATCTTAAGGGGATCTCATCCGTTCGATAACGAAGCGCGGCCCCAATCGTACAGCGGCGATTGGTTAAGCCATATCGACGAAGGGTCTCAGCTCTCTCAGGCTCAACCGTTAGTCCAGATCATTTCTGGGAGCGAGCTTCGATTGAAAGAACGGATCGTTGTCGGCGAAGTTAATTTTGACTGGCCGCACTGGCACTGTCTCTCAAAAGGTGCAGATAAACTTCGCTGTAGAATGGCTCATTCTCCGTCTGAATCCATTTTCTCTTTCAAGCCAAGGATTTGATTACATCGCTCCTTCTGCGTGATGCTTCCGAACGCGCTACCGTATTCACGGCGTTGCAAAGCCTGTGGATTAAAGTTGATCTTGATGCGCTTCGAGGAGCCTATCAGTCACGAATTGTTGCGCCTCTCTCCAGTGAAGACCGACAGTGCTACTCTTTCGCTTTGGAACTGCTCTAAAATGCTGTATCATAATACACGGCTCTGCCGCAGCTGTGGTCTTGTGCTTACCAACAGAGACTGTTATTGAACAGTGCTTTCTTTTATATTGTGTTACATTCGTTTATTGTACAAAATGAAGCTTTTTTTCTCAGGCAATTTTGAGGCGGAATGCACGATTATTACGCTTTCAAGAAATTTGCGTGAAAGTGAATGTGGTCGCTCGCAAAAGTGGAGATCTGAACCAATCTGAGTAGTGGGAAACGGTATCACTGATGAAGACTCACAAAGAAGTAGGAGTGATCATAACCGTCTTGCGAACGAACTCGCACTTGGAATTCGTCGTAATTAGAGTCTCTAGCGGCCTTGAGAAAGTTCTCAGGTAACAATTGACCTTGCTTGTAAAAGGTATCAGCCGTACCCTGCCGACGTCGTTTTAATGAGTTTTGTGTGAGTAAGTTTTCAAAACTATTGCGCTTACAAAATCGACGAGTATATGTACGGGATCCTTGCTCTTGGAAATCAGCTCGGTCGCATCATATATTGCTTTCGCTTCTGCGATACCGCCTTGGAGGTAACCCGTAAAAGCTTTCTGGCCCCAAGGGCAGTTTACAGGATTCGAGACGGGAGCGAAGGCGGATGCTGAGCGATATTGTTTCTGTGTAGAAAGATACATTGTAAGTGCGCCATGGCCACCCATGCTGTGACCAAAGATTGACTGTCTATTCCAATCCTAGATTTTAAAATCAGTTGGAACCAATGCGGCTTTGAGGATTGTCACTGACGATCGGGATATTTCCTGCGGCCTCAATGACTTGGGGTAGCTCTAACGTAATATGCGTGTACATGTTATAATGAGAAGCATATTTCGGGTGAGTTGCGTTTAGATAGAAGCTATTTATTTCAGTGAGCAAAGACTCGTCAAAAGCCAGGCACACGAACCCAGCACCCGTACCAAAGTCCCAGTCCACGTCTTCTCCCTCGATGCCAGCGCCTCTTGGGGAAGTATCCGGAAATAGGAGAGCAATTCCTTGGGATGAGGCAGGTCCAAGGAAAGAACCTTTCTGCGCTCTAAACAGCCTGGTTGATGGTATCGTTCACTTATCGAAACATGATCCTTACCCGTTATCTTCGGTGCAAGTTAGACCAGCAAGGTATATGAGAACTGGAACCTTGGTCGACGGACTAGCGTTGGGTGGCAGGAATAGATTAAAATTAGCTGAAAGGCCTCCGAGTGCAGCACTCTATCAGTCAGACGGTCATCGTTCAAGGGTCTACTGTGGATTAGAAGATAATGACCTTAAATTTGTACTTGGTAAGCTCTCCTTCGAAGCATTTGTTGGCTGAAACTTTCTCAAGAGTGGTCATAGTAGCTGGAGGGAAAACTCGGTTGGCAATTTTGAAGGCTCTTCGTCGAGTGAGAAAATGGCGTCATAAGATAAGATAAGACAGCGATAAGATGAGATTGACGAGGTTGTCGCCGCCATTCATGTCGTCCGTAGGCGAGTCGCTCCTTCGCTCGAACTCTCCCGTATCTTCAATACTACCAGAGTGCGTTGTTTGAGTATCCCATGCCTTGCGGTCTCTGAAGGTCATTGTTTGCAGCTATCATTCTTCCGAAGACTCCAGACCGCCTCTGTAAGAATCAACGTCTTTCAAACGGCCATTCTCATCGGTCCACAGTTACTCTCGCCACAGTCGCCCTGATATACCCATAAGCTACTCGTTCAGTGATTTGGGATATCATGATATCATGCTTCTTGTGCCTCAAAGTTCGGCGGCCCTACCTTCATACAAAATATCCGTATCTCTCAATCTAAACCCACTGCTACCCATCTCGGTTGTCACCAGAGTTGAAATGGAGAACTCCCAGGAAGACGTGTTCGTAGGAGAATTTGAGTAAGCCCTCTCACGGTCTGCGTCTTCTTACTCAATGAAAAATCATAGACTGTCGTTGCATCAGACTCGGGGGGTACTGAGCATGGATATCAGCCCGCCTACTCGGCTCAGCAACGTGCTATCAAGTGTGGATACATCGCGAGTAAGCATCAGAACGCCGATGTATAACAGGTGAAGTAGAATGCTCAGTAAAATCTCAGGCGCATTGGTTATGGACTTGGAGTGAGATCTTTTGTTGAGCCCTCCGGATAGCTCGTCCGACCCAATCATAGATAATATGGAGCTGAGATGGGATTGTCGGACAAGACTCGATGACGGTTCACCCATGTGTGTTGTCAGTTGCTTGGTTCATTCCCAAGTCATATCCCATGGTCGACTGACACGGCATACAGTGTTATGACTCACTTGATAGGCAACTGGCAACATTCGTACCCCCGCCATTGCTTGTTCCACCGCCACTTCCACCCGCAGTCTTCACCGTCTTCCCAGATGGACACCAACATTTTGAACATATCTTAATGTCCATGCTCGTTGTGCAGAGAAAGATGAGTATGCTTCTGTAGTCATGTCGATCTTTGGGGGAAGAACGGTTATGGGTCTACAATTTTCGAATGTTTATTGGATGTAGCCAAGGGAGTTATGTTACGAGACTCAGCAATTGTCCTACATACGCGAACCTATAGTTTATTTATGCCGATAGCCGCCGAAGTAACGGTCATTTCGGCGATTTCGGCCGGAGCGTCAACCTGACAAAGCTTTCACATTCCTGTCCAGCACCCCCATGGGAGAAACGGAGACACCTGCGTTTTCACATCAGAACGGTTTCGACTCCCCTCCTCGCGTCAGCGTAACCCCTCTGACCCGCCCTAAAAATCAGAGCGTTTATGTGTCTATACCTGGTCTCTCCAAAGCAGAAAAAGCAAAGTATGAGCCTCTGATCCCAGAACTTGATGAAAGAATCAAGGTGGATGAGGTGGTTGGAGAAGTTTTCGATGACATTAAAGGCCCTCTATACTATGGTCGATATAAAGATGGAATGATTAGAGGGGTGTGTGTGTGTGTAAATGGACGCGTCGTTTTCCCTCACTGACGCGTCCGTATTGCAGTTTCCCGCCGAAGCATTCGCTCTCAACTATCCAGAACTTGTTGCATCCTATGGTAAACGTCACTCGAATCTCGCGTCCAGTCCGTTCTGAAATACGTTCCATAGAAGCAAAAAAGGATGAAGGTTCTCTAAAACCGTTTGATCCTCAAGGGACAGGCGTTCATCCTAACTGGCGCATATCGTTCACGCTCAGCATTGACAAGAAGCGGCGGCGGGCATCCGTTAGTGCTTCATCCGCCCACGGAAGCCACGGTGGCGAGTCTGAAATTCCTGATACTGAAGGAACTAGTGATGATCACTACAGCGAAGGTAATCGAAACACCCGTAGAAGTGCTCGTCAAAAGCAAATATCAAAATTGCCCTTCAGTCCCAGAAAAACTCGCAGCACTGCTGTGTACCCTGTGCTGGATTCGGACGACGAGGAAGAACTACCTCTAGCTCCACGACGTTCTCTTCGGAACAGACCTATTAGCATTCTTCTAGATGAAGATGACTTATCCTTCTCCAATTCCACGGAAAGTGACGAATACGTTGCTTCTGGAAAGTCTATCACTAATCGCCCGAAAAATAATGGAAAAGGGAAGGGTCGCGGCACGAGGAAACCATACACAGGGACAATCCCGGAATATGGCCTCTTTCGCTCCGTGGAAGAAATTAACGAAGATCCGGACCCCGACACGCGAGAGTTGAGGGAGCATTGGACGTCCTGCGGCAAGTGTCATTCTCGGCCTGCACACGAATTGATCAAAAGGGAGAGTAGCAAGAAAGGCAAGGCCCGCAAAAGAACATCGGACGATGACCTCGACGGGGCAGAAAATGAAACGGAGCGATTGGAAGCCTTGGGAGGCTGGGTGCAGTGGTAGGTGGAATAACGTCAAGGCATTTTCAACAACTCAACCGAAAACAAGTTTGAAATGCCCTGTATCAATGCATTGGGCTTGCCTCTCGCGTGCCAGTCAAGATGAAATACTCAAGGCAACTCGAGAACGTGATCGCGTGGAGTGGCTGAAAACTAACGAAAGTGGAGCGCCCGATCTTGAGAACGGCGGTCCTCGAAAACGACCAGGCTTAATCTTTGACCAGATGACGAACTTTATATGCAGTAGGCAGACTTCATATTTCCTTATCTATCTGGCAGTCAACTTCTCCTTCAGGATACTGCGTAAAAGAGAGTTTATGCATGGGGTGTTTGGCCGTGATACCTGCGCAGTCTATCCATTCCAATGAACCCTCCGACAAAGAACACTCCAGGGACCACGAGGAAGATGTCGAGATGAAAGAAGTGTCTTCAATGCTTCACTCGCCTCCAATCGCTATCGGTGTCATGCAGCTCTTTTTTCGGTGCTTCACTTGCAAGCGTTTGGCTCATTACCAACATATCGAGGACGATATCACTGATGATGATGATCTGGCCACCATAGCTCATCATTACCAACTAAACTGGCTCTGTGGTAACTGTAGCTCTTATCAGTGGCGTTTGGACAAGATTCTTGCCTGGCGTCCCTACCCTGCAAATGCCATCCAACCCCATCCCCCGGTCAACACAAAGGAGCCACTACCCCGAGAATATCTTGTCAAGTGGCAGGAGAGAAGCTACAGACGCACGGACTGGGTTCCTCACATGTGGCTAGTGTCAACACATCCTTCGAAGTTGAAATTTTTCATTACCCACGGCACGAAAGTTGAACTTTTGGGCAAGACTCTGGATCAGCCCCAAGACGACCAGCCAAGCAGTTTGTTTGATGGGCAGGATGATTCGACGCTTCGACAGCTCAACACTGATCATGATTCTTTGTCGGCTCTTTCTCCGCTTGTGGATGCTGAAGACAAAATTCCTATCGCTTGGCAGACCATCGATCGAGTCTTAGATATCCAGCTCCGCTTTATTCCCCGCAAGAAAGACGCAAAACAGAATCGGAAAGCAAAACGCCGTGGTAAAATGAGGATTCAGTCAGAGGAGGATGAATCTGAACCCGAAGATGCTACGAATGCCTTTCGAGCAGCCTTCGACAAGGGAGAGGAACCTCTAGGTTTTGTTGAGTCTGTTGATGAGTTCGAAGCTCGGACGGGAATAAATTTCGATCCAGATGAGCATGCGGGATTGGTGGTATGGGCATTCCTTAAGTGGGTCGATTTGGGATATGAGGATTGTGCGTCTAATAGATCCCTGCTTCGATGATTGACTTAACATGATTACCCTAGCCACTTGGGATGCTCCTCCCCAATCTACAGATCCAACTTATCCCGTCTACCTGGAGGCACTGAAGCGTTTCGCTGTAGCCCGAGAAGTTCACATTGAAAGACTGAACAAACAGAAATTGGAAGCCTTTCTCAATCGCGACAAGTCTCGGAGGAAAACGATCAAAAGTGCGGATGACTTAGCATTAGGCCAAGATTCTTCACTGAGGCTAATGCCATTTCAAGTGCGTCTTCCTCGGTTGGTTATTCCTAGCAAGTTTTTCTAACGAATGAGCTTAGGTCGAAGGCTTTAATTGGTTGTGCGAGAACTGGTGGAATCAACAACCTTGCATCCTAGCGGATGAGATGGGTTTGGTAGGGGGACCTGTTTCTAGATACAAGTCATCCGTTCATCATCTGCCACAGGGAAAAACCGTGCAAATTGCTTCATTCATTGGCCATATAGTAAAAAACATGAATGCTATGCCAGCTTTGGTCGTAGTCCCCAATTCAACTATCACCAATTGGGTGAGAGAATTCGAACGGTGGACACCGAATCTTCGGGTCGTTCCCTTCTATGGGGAAGCGAAGGCTCGTGAAGTAATAAAGAAATTTGAGCTCCGGCATTCGAAGGTCTCCCAAGGGACGACCGGGGCTAAATTTCATGTCCTGGTAACAACTTACGAGAGCATCACAAACCCAAAGGAGTTCGGAAATGTTTTCAAAAATCAACCGCGTTGGGAGGTACGAGCTTTTGTTGTATTCTCAGAAGATCTCTACCTACGATTGCCCGATATCAGCTATTGGTTATCGACGAAGGACAACGGCGTAAGCACACAAATTTCAACATTTTCATCAAATGACGTATCGGCATGACAGTTAAAAGCGACAGCAGTTTGCTCTTCAAGAAACTTAACGAACTGACCACGGGCCATCGAATCATAATGACCGGCGTATATTCTTTCCTTTCTAATGCTTGGGTCAAGGCCCTCTGACCCCCGCTCTCGTAGACTCCTCTCAATAATAACATACGCGAACTTTTCAATCTGATGAATTTTCTGGATCCTGCCGAATGGAACGACTTGCCTGCTCTCGAGGAGCACTATGCTGACCTCAACGAGGATCTTATTAAAGAACTTCATACTCGGCTTCGACCTTACTTTCTTCGTCGTATCAAAAGTGAGGTCCTCGATTTGCCACCGAAGGTAATTCACCACTAGACTCTTTTCCCTCGCAAGCTCATTAGCTTGTCCAGAATGAAGTAATTGTACCTGTGTCAATGTCGTCACTGCAAAGGGAGGTCTATCGATCTATTCTGAGTCAGTACTCTGGCACTTTGGCACAAAGTCCTGGCAACTCAAATTGAAATTCTCCCCCAGGTCGCAATCTCGAATTACTTCAAGGTTTAATGAAGCCAACCGGCCCGAACTCACACACTCGAAAAGCTACAATTAATAATACGTTGATGCAGTTGCGCAAGTGAGTATACGATGTGTCTGACTTTGTTTTGTTCGATAATGTCAGCCAATTTCTAGATGTTTGCAACATCCCTATCTTTATGAAAACATCGAGCCTCAAGGGTTGTCTGCGGAAGAGACCCATGAAAACTTGATCTCTGCCAGCACCAAATTACGTCTGCTCAGAGACCTCCTTCCGAAACTCAAGAGGCGAGGACATCGGGTGCTAATATTTAGTCAGGTAATTGCCAATCTTTGTTTTGCATGAGCACATTTATGACGTCCCAAAGTTTGTGCTCGCTCTCAATGTTATCGAAGACTTTTTGTTAGGCGAAGGTCATAAGTTTTTGCGCCTGGTAGGCATGTACGTCACCTCGATGGGTAACATTCCTTATAATACAAACAGGATGGAAGTACTAGAGGCTCCGACAGGCAAAAGGGGATGGACGAGTTCAATCGGCCTGGCTCTGATGTCTTCATCTATTTGCTAACTACCCGCGCAGGGGTACGTAAGGATACCCGAATACCATTTTCTGAACTCACTAAAATAATACAGGGTGTCGGCATCAATTTATTCGTGAGTGTCGAGCCTTTGTGTTGACTTTGTTGCCTGATCAAGTGAGGATCTTAGACCGCAGATACGGTAATACCAAAAAAAAAAAATCAAGGGGTTGACATGACTGACAAAACAAATTGTTAACAAGGTGGTAATCTTCGATCCTGACTTCAACCCACATCAGGATCTTCAGGTCTGTACCTGGAGTTTTCGAGTGGAGCGAGGTTGACGTTTTGTTAGGCCATAGCGCGCGCACATCGTTTCGGCCAGAAGAAAACTTGTCTAGTATTTAAATTGATGGTTAAAGATTCGGCAGAAGGTCTTCGCTCTGATTGGTTTTAGTCGACTAATTGCTAACTCCATCATCACGTAGAGCGTATCATGCAAATCGGAAAAAAAAAGCTTGTCCTTGACCATCTGATTGTGCAGAAAATGGATGATGATGAATCCGCCGGAGAAAACGTTCAATCTATTCTTACATATGGCGCACTGCAGCTTTTCGATGGAACAGATGAAAATGCGAAGCACATTGTTTGTAAGTCTGGCAGTGATCGAAAAATCTCCTCTGTTGATAAAACAATTCAGATACCGAAACCGACATTGATAATCTGATAGCAAAGACGGAGAGAGAAGGAGACCAGGATGAAATACACAAGGAGGGCAACGCCTTTTCATTCGCCAAAATTTGGACTGCCGAAAAGGACGAGCTAGAGGAAATCGCCGATGATGGTCAGGCTGTCGTTGACTCTTGGGCTCAAACCCTCCAAAAAATCAACGAAGAGATGACAAGAAAGCAAGCCCAAGAAGAAGAGGAGTCTGCAAAAGCGGGAAGACATCACGCCCGGCGCAAAACAACGACTATTATTAACGTACGTCTTTTCGGTTCTATACATATGCATCTTCATTCATGTGCGGAACGCAAGTACGCTCTTGATTTCGATTCACCGAACAAGCACTTTGAGAAAAACTCGGACAAATCGGGAGCATCAGACTTGGATTCGTCCCAGTACAGCGATTTTGGTCGGCGCTCTGGAATATCAAGTGATTTTGGAAGTGAAGCGGATGCTAGTGACGAGAATGAAAGACCTTCAGCGCCTCTCGAAAAGAACAAGAAGGGAAAGGCCAAGGCGAACCCCCAAGTATCGATGAATACTGGTCCTCAGGCCTGTGGTCTCTGTGGTCAACTTCATGGTTCTAATAATTGTCCAATGACCGAGTCATCCGAGAATTTGGTTGAATATCGTGAGATGTTGATAATGTACACACAGGACGAGTCTTACGAGCACAGAGTAAGCTGTCGTCGTACTTGCATTATGATTTTTTTCGCTCATGCCTTAGGATTCGCAGTGCTCCGCAGTCAATGCAATAGACGAAGTTCTTAACAGACGTGGGCATATCAAGATGATCCTTGGACAACCATTATACCCCGTGAAAGCTTCGCGAAGAAAATCGCCGACCAATATCCCAAAAAATTCTTCAAGGAACCATCTTCCCACCGCTGGAATGCAGGCCAGCACCTTCCCGGCGCCTGTTGTCAACGAGGTAGGCCCCTCAAGCACTCATAATGCCCTTGGTCCCCGCGACAATCAAGATCTCACGAGTACTTCGTTTTGGCGTTGCGAAACGACTGAGTTCTCCTTCACCTTCTGAGCCCTCTTTGAAGAAACCGAAACAGCAGAAGGACACCGTGCATCGTGTACGGTAAGCTGCCTCTCCATCGGTTGAGAGGTTGCTTGGTTGCGCAAGAGGATTTATCTGCGTGAGTCGATTGCTTTAAGGCCGGGAATCAATCTTGATATTCTCTGTAATTTGCTGCTGCTGATAGGTTGCGCAGGGATCCTGGACAAACTCTTCACAAGTACGGCCTTCGGACGGCATAAGTTGAGGCAAATACCGTGGTCTCAGAAATGTAGATAAAAGTTCGAATAGTAATGTATTTAAATTTCTGGCGAGGCCGCATAAGTTCGCAACACGTGACCCCAACGTTCGCTCCTTAGACTACTGACACCCAGGACGGTGCTGCATACCTCCAGTCCCTCACCTTGTTTACAAGTTCCAAATGAGTACCGGTGTTGCCAGCACTAGCCTGAAACGCAAGCCTGACGACGAATCTCCTTCACACCGTTCTGGCGTCCCTCCCTTACCCGAAATTCGTGGTGAAATTCTGTTGCAGATTTTAACACACAGGTCGTTACGTAGACAACTGTCAGGCCATATTTCTGAAGATTTTGATAATGAACGACTTGCAGAGTTAGGCGCGAAGGTACTGGAAACTGCGATAACGACCACTCTATTTCACCGAAGGCCTCTTCTTTCAGGGTTTGAGATTTTGGTATGTCTGATACGATACTGGATTGAATACTCAAATTCATTCTTCCGAAGGAGCAAAGGGCGCATATCTTATCCGAAGATAATATTGATGCTTGGGTTGATATGTATCGATTGCGAGACAAGGTCCGGTGTATCCCAGAGCTCGTACCATCTCTGAAATCTTCCGAGGTGCATTATTGACCTGAGACAGGCATCGTATGTGAAATTTATGATCTATATGTAGGAAACCCGTCTACTTTTTCATGCATATGTCGGTGGAGTTTACAAGGAAGGCGGTTTCGAGCTCGTTCAACGCTGGCTAGACGGTCTGACGAATGACAATACTCCCACCCTACCAAACGTGGCAAGTGAAGCCCACCAATCAAAAAGAATTATTGAGCCTTCAAGACCCCCGCCGTATATCGTCAATGTCACACACGCCAATCCTCCACCGCCTCAGAAGAGAGTGAAATCGGACATATTTTTTGCTGCTCAGCCTCCCCAGTCCTCAGCCCCTGCTCAGATGCCACAGCCCATATCGCCTGCCGTGTTTTCATCTAAGTTTGGTCAGCCCCAGCATCCCGCGATGGTCTCGAAATTCGCGAATCCTCTTTCGCCCGCTCAGCCAAATCTGGCTTTTTTGCCTTTATTCAATCAGACAGCTTCACAGCGGCGCGTGACGATTGAGTATCCTGCAGAATTCAGTGGACCATCGCACGCGGGAACGTGGACGGTAAAATGTGTTGGTAAGTATTTTGTTCATCGCACATCAGCGGATGCGTTAACGTACATTACGCAGTGAATGGCATCCAGAAGGGACTGGGGACTGGACAAAATAAACAAATCGCCAAGGAGGAGGCGTCGAGGCAAGCGTGGTTCAGTTTAGGATGGTCCTAGCAAGCAGAGCTTGACTAGTTCGAGGCACCTTGGCACCCAGGTAAAAATCATTTCCTAATTTCCAAGAGCCCCTGTGGCTCTTGCTTTGCATTAGGGTACCTGTCATTGTATGTACTCGAAAAGGTCAAGTACTCGTATCGTATGCATTGCTTTTACGAAGCTGTAATGCCCGATACTACTGCCGTGCTGATTAGTGATCATGTGGTCACGTGGTGTACTCGCCTTCTGTCATTTGAGATAACTTTTAGCCGACGCTGACCTTGACAGTCATCGTCTTTACTATTGACGAATAAGAAATGGCTGGTTCGATAACCTCTCAGCCTCCCCCGGCGCAGACCCCCTCGCTCTCCAGTTTATCTTTGTCTGTTCAGCAGCATAATCTTTCCAACGATCCCATCGGTACCCTATCCTTTTTATTTTCGAACTATTGCTAACTGATGTTAGATTTGACCGGCGATTCCGACGATGAAGAGCACTACGTCTCCCCAAGAATGCAAAAACGGATGCGTGTAGACGAGCAATCACCGAGAAACGGTTCTGTTTTCGCGTCGCGTTCCCCTTCACGACCTGCGGTGTCAAGCTCTTCGACACCAACTTATAACTCCACTCTGACCCATGCTGGGCACACATTCGATATGAATCCAAGCATATTTACAAGTCCGCATCCTCTCCGCCAACCCCCGGACATTTCTGAAATGTATAAGCCCCCATTCGCTGGGCCCTCCAATTCTTCCGCATTCTTTCCTCCTAGACTTTCTTCTAATCACCTGGCAGTAAACGTTCTCCCCACTGCACATCATGCATCCTCCAAACCTTCGACGACTAACGTCATAGATCTCACAGGATCCCCCAGTCCCCCGCCTCAACAATACCATTTTCAGAACGGAAATCATCTTCCTCCAGATCTAGATGCTAGAACGGCCATCTGCATAGGCCAGCTTTCTGCAACTGCTCTGGTCTTGTACCCAATTCCGTATATCATTCAGGAGCCTGGCATGTCAGAACATCCCTGGGTTCCAGTCAGGTAATTGTGCTCTCAAATTGCGGGAAAACGACTAATTCTATTATCATCTAGACTTCAACGTGACCCTAATCCCAAGAAAATTGAGGGCTCCGAAACGATTCATATCAAGATACCTTCGCATGTTCCCGTAAACGACGTCTGCGACTCATTTGGAGTGGTCGAACACAAGGTCGCCACGAGCCTGGGAGGATTATTGGGCAAGGGCTTGATAAGGATTGAAGCCAAAGTTCGGAGAGGCCCAGCAAATGTACGTTCTCTTGGTCCTTTCGCATCTTTTGATTTAATCCATCTTCTAGCTGCCTATATTACCACTTCAAATGATGGTATATACACCCAAAGGGAACATCTCCGCTGTCGGCCCATTCATGCTTCAAAATGGACTCTTGTTAGACCATCCTACACCTCCCTACGACCTTCGAAAGTACCATCCTTTCTACTATTTTAACCCTCACAACCCTCCAGTTGGAGGGCACAACAGGATGAGCGTGTATCCAACCAATAACGTTTCACGTTGGACGAATTCGCAAGTTTCGGCTAAGAGTGTCGAAGTACAGAGAAGTCAGATTGATGAAGTTTTCAAAAGTATCAAAGGCGGCGATCAGTTAGCAGAAACTGAAGCAGGTATTCCTTTCATGCCTACAATATGGTGCACTGCATTCAATGAACGTACTTCCTACGTAGGGCCCGAAATTGCGGCAAAGCTCTATCCTCACCAGAAGAAGGCACTTACATTCTTACTGGAACGAGAGCGCGAAAAGATGGATGAGAGTGGCAATTTTTCTTCACTTTGGAAACGACATCGTAAACCAACGGATGGACAAGAGTACTGGGTTCATGCTGTCACACAAACCGAAAACTTTGAAGAACCACAGGAGGCGAAGGGCGCTATTCTCGCAGATGATGTAGCTCTTATTCCCTTACATTTGTCTCTTATACTGACTAGTCATCGTAGATGGGTTTAGGGAAAACCATTACTTGTGTATCACTCATCGCCGCTACTTTGCAATCCGCCAAAGTCTTTTCTTCGAATCCTATCGACAAAGTTGATGCAGTTCTTTCGGATCCAGATTCCGCTTCCTTCTCTGGTTCAGTATGGGGAATGCCTGACCCCGCAGCATCTTCTGCGAAGGCTAAAGCTAAAGCTCAGAGGATGCAGGAAAGATTGGCGTCGGAGTTTGTCCGCGCTTCTAGAATTAAGACCAAAAGTCGTGCTACCCTTATCATATGTCCCCTTTCAACTGTGGCCAACTGGGAAGACCAGTTTAGAGAACACTGGAAAGGGGAAGTGCATGTATTTGGCGGTGCTGGAGGTCAATCAAGTAGCAATAGCTGCCCGACTCCAACGGCCGGATGTTCTTCCACATCCGGATCTTCATCTTATATGTTATCCCCTCTTGGTGATGCGCAACAAAATTGTCAAGTTGGTCGTGTACGAGAAGGTACCCCGCTGCGGGTGTATGTTTACCATGGAAATGCACGCCGACCAGATCCAACGTTCCTGGCAGACTTTGACGCGGTCCTCACGACTTACGCAACTCTGGCATCGGAATACTCTAAACAAACCCGTAGCGTTGCGTCCGTGGAGGCAGAGGAGGAAGAGGAAGACAGTGATGCAGATAGTGCCGGGGGCATAGAAATTGATGAGCATGGTAATCAGACCCTACGTCTCCCGAAGCCAAAGAAAGGCACAAAGAGGAAAAAACCGATTGTTCTCCACGCGAATGAAGCAACGAGTGCGTTGCAGAGTATCCATTGGTTCAGAGTAGTTTTAGACGAGGCCCAGTAAGTCTTCGCTCATTAAACTAGATGCTTGTCTCACTGGGTTTTTAGCTGTATCAAGGAGACTGGGACTGTCGCCAGCCGGGCATCTTGCGACCTTGTGGCTGACCGCAGATTATGTCTCACAGGTACACCTGTTCAGAACAAGCTCGATGATGTTTTCGCACTCATCAAATTCTTGCGCATGGGACCGCTGGATGATAAGAACGCCTGGACCGAGTGGATTGGCTCGCCAGTCAAATTCGGGCACGCCCTAGGCATAGCTCGTCTGCAGATGGTTATGAAATGTATCACACTTCGTCGGACGAAGGAATCCACGGATGATGATGGCAAACGAATACTATCGCTCCCGCCTCGTCGTGATGAGCTTCGTTTGCTCAAGTTCGATCCTCAAGAGCAGGGAATATATGATCAATTCTTCAACGAATCCAAAGCGGAATTCGCGGAGATGTCAAACAAGAACGAGGTTATGAAGAATTATGTTGGTATTCTGCAAAAAATCCTCCGTCTCCGACAAATCTGTGATCATTTCGAGCTGGTCGAGGGCAAAGGACTCATGGGTTCTGAAGATCAGTCTCTCACTTCCATGAAAGACACGGTCGTTGCGATTGACAGGGACGGCCTCACTCTTGCTCATGCCAATGTAATCTTTGGGTTTCTTCGTGACGCGGGGATGACACAATGTGTGGAATGTAGCGCAGAACTTTCCACTATCACGGAGAATTTAGGAGAGGAAGATGCTCCTAGCGCTCCCAAGCGTCCGAAGAAGTCAAAAAATCCATCTTCTAGAGCCCCTACCCGCGCCAGCAGTCCCTCAGTCCCCAGAGCAATACTTACGCGTTGTCAACATCTCTTTTGTATTGGCTGCTATCGCCAATGCGTTTACCCAGGTTGGCCCGATGTCTCCCAATCTTCCGCAGCTTCCCTTTGTGTTTGCCCTGCCTGCCGGACACCGCTGAGTATTACCGACGCTCTCGAAGTCAAAGCAGATGCCGTAGAAAATGGTCCTGTCGCCAGAAAGAAAACGAGGCGCGAAAAACGACAAAAGGGCCAATCACTTGCGTTCACGCCTTCCACCAAAGTCAAAGCATTAATGCTCGATCTTATTCAATTCTCCAAAGCCAACCCTTACTCAGACAATTATGATCCCGACTCGATTGATATTCAAGTGACCGATTCAAATGGAAACCAGTTAGATGATGGTGTTGTGAAGACGGTGGTTTTGTACGTCTGTAACGAGCCAGTCTTCGTACCATTAACACTTCTTATAGCTCACAATGGACGTCGATGTTGGACAAGTATGTACAGTACAAAAGCATTCGTTTTTCCTGACGCCGTTTATAGGATTGAGGACGCCCTAGAATCTGCCAAAATACAATACGATCGCCTGGACGGAACAATGAAGCGGGATGAGCGATCTCGCTCTATGGACGCCCTCAAGCACGATCCTAAATGCGAAGTTCTACTCGTCAGTTTGAAGGCAGGAGGGGTAGGGTTAAATCTGACAGCTGCTCAAAGGCAAGTCAAGCTTACCGTCATTGGGAGACTAAGGCTTAGAATGTACAGGGTTTATCTCATGGATCCTTATTGGTGCGCTGACTGCAAAACACAACCCATCTTCTCATTTACCAAATTTTACAGGAATCCTGCGGTTGAAAATCAGGCCGTTGATCGCATTGTGAGCCATCGATTTCCCCGCCTACATCAATATATTCAATAGCTGTTTCTAGCACCGCCTGGGACAAACTCGGCCCGTGACAACAGTCAAACTCATTATCGAAAACTCCATTGAGGATAGGCTTTTAGCTGTACAGAAGAAGAAGACTGAGCTTGCCAATATGACACTAGGCCAGAGTTTAAGCAAGGCGGACCTGACCGCTCGTAGATTGGAGGAGCTTCAGGAACTTTTCAAAGAATAAGGATAAGTCATGTGTGCAGATATCGTTATCCACCTGCCCTTGGGCGGTATTCAGTATATAGTTATTACATGTTGTATTCAATGCAGGCAACAGTAGCTGCTTATATATTATATCGCTTCCGAATGTAATAATGAAAATTCTGATGATACTTAAACACGCTGAAATTTATAATAGTGCAATCCTGACAAATTTGGTTCAAAACGCGAAATATGCCGCGTTCTTCCGTGTTCCAAAGAGATACACTGATAGCGCGCAAAATTCAGCTAGGTATTGAACATTAAAATTCAGTTGATACATACCCAATACCTGACTAACAAAAAGCCCAATAGTGACACCGCAGGCCACGGAAATCATACGTAGGGCGAGTGAGAAGCCGGTTGAATATTGTTCCGCCGATGAGCGATAGGTCTGAGTAACTCCTCCTCCTTGCGCGATACCAGACTATAATAGTATCATTCATTTATCACCTTGACGTGGGATGGAGGGGTGTATGCGTACCGGAACTAGAAATAAGACGCCTGTCACCATGGAGGTAAACGCGGTCCCTCCTACCAGCCGAGAGTAAATGTTCCCAAGTAGTCCAATGACAAATGCACCTGCGGCTGAAACGATATCCGTTCGTCCGGGGAGTAGAATACTAGTACCTTTATTGGCTGCATAGGAACAACAGGAGAAAAGCACCATAACAGGTAACTGGATGCTGCGGAATCGTTGAAGGTTGCCCAGAGACGAGAGGGTGGAGTACAATGGGACTAGGACGAATAACGTCCACCAGGGGAAGGGCTGTTTTATCCAGTTCCACGAAGGGTCTCTGAAACAACCTATCAAATTTTACCAGTAAGTACATTCCTCAAGTTTACCACCTGCCCATACCTTTGACTAGATGTTGTTGTTCGTAGTTTAGAGAATTGGTCTGACCAAGGACACCTTGAATAGGAACGAAAGGCGTGCTTCCATTAGCCATTACGAATCGTCCGTGAGTGTAGGTAAGGTTATTTGGAATGTTACTGGCATAGTAAGCTCTTCTAGCACGACGGTCCACAACGAGGTAAAAGTCGGACCCAATAGTCAAGCCGAATCCCTGATGTTTCGTGAGTTCAGTCCGTGGATGAATGCATGTCTACTCGCCAGAAACAGGGTATATATCACTGCATATACGATTCGGACACTTCCGCAGAACAGATTGCGGGACATGAGTTCCAAGGCGCTAACCACTGCAGAAAAGAGCAGAAAATAGAAAAGGGATAAACATGTTAGCATCCATTGATGGGAATGGCGAGGAATATACTCGCAGACTGTAAAACCAGGAAGGATGAGTACCACCCCAGCGGATGATATAGCACTATAGCACCACCAGTTACCGGGGACATTGCTCAACGCTCTTGCAACAAATGCAACGATTATAGATACGGAAATCCTAGGTGTTATAGTCAGCCTTTCAATACGCAAGAAGACAGGGACTGTGAACAGAAGCGCACTCGTATACATTCGCATACATGGCGCTCTTATGTGCAGCATTTAGGCCCAGATACTGAAGAACGCATGCGCACAATCCGCTGAACCATATATCTACAAACGACCCGCCAAATGACACTGCGCAGATGACAGAAGCTGAGAAAAAAGCAAGAATGCATCGAAAGTAGAGAGGATAGATGGGGTGCTGGTGAAGTAAATTCCGAAGAGCCCGAGTAGCCTCCCCCGCTCCCAACTTGTCATGGAGCACATCACGATAGATCAGGTGGACGTGGTGAAGTGAAGTTAAAGCTACACGTCCTGTTGCACGTACAAAATACGTTCTTGCGGAAGGAGCGGTCGGATCGCTTTTGAGAGATACGATGATAATATTAGGCAGATGCACGAATTCAGCTTCGACACCCAGAATTTGAGCTGCGCTTGTAAGTTGTGAAGTAATTCTGTGAGAAGGGGCGCCGAATGAAAGCAAAGCCCTAGAAAGCTTCAGAAGAAATTTTTGTCTGGTACGCATATCTGCTAGAGCTGATGAGGACTCAGCCCGCTAACGAAGGAGGAAGAGAAGAAGGACCTTCGACATGATGCGTAATCACAGACGGGCGACGAATGCGTTGAAGAGCAGATAGCACAGGTACCGCAGCCATTCCCGAGACTATAGAAAATCGCTTGGGATTCTTGAGCGACGTGTACTTGTCATCTTCGTCTTCGACTAGAGTAGAGGTGGACCGTTCACGAGGATCAGAAGGAGATTGCGGAACGAGCGAGCTGCTTGAAAGGATGGATGAAATCTTGGAGAAGGGCCCGAGTTTTGTAGAGCCTGTTTCATGCAACCGGTCGCCTCTTTCAAGGTCATAGAAACTAGACGGATGATCCATAGCAGGACGTTCAGAATTTGCTGTGTAGAAAGAGCCGGTGGAGTCTCTGGATGGGCGAGATGATTTCGTGTTTCGTGTCATTGTGAGCGAGAGAAGGCAAGCCGTCAAAGCAGATCATAACAAACATACAAACAATCTATGATACAGTATAAACAACGGTAACTGCACAACTAAAGATAAAATACACATGGACTAGAAAATTTGGGGGCCTCCGGGGAAATATTCGTTAGGAAGTAAAAACGCGTCCATGCCGTTCTGAGAGAATGAATTTCCTCCCAACGTTTGGTCCGATATCCAGACAGGAAGTTGTTCGTTTGCGGTCATCTCAAAACCTCGCCAAATGTTCTCCGCATCCGCGGGATGTATGTGGTGTTGATGCGGAACATGTTGCGGCGATTGATTTGACACTTGAGGGTGATGATTCGCCACCATCATGTTCTCAGAGTGAGCTACATAGTTGGCATCATATGCAGGCGGGTAAGGAGCTTGGATAGCCTGTATGGAGCCACTGCTACCTGGGTGTTCCATGACGCCCGCATTACGGTGAGGGTCCCGGGTCGCTTTTGGAGAGCGAGAGGTCGAAGTGGATTTTCGTTTCTTGAACCGTTTCAGCATAACTTGGAGCGTCAAGGCGTAACGCTTTCCGGGAACTGCCAAAATACTGAGAAGGAAATCCTTCGCAAGACTAAGGGACTCACGTTCGGCCATAAGATTTGCTAAATGTTCGATCTGGCTTTTGATGTCATACGAATCGCATTCGCTCGGACTGGGAAATTAAGTCCAAGATCGAAGCAGATATTCGAGGTAATACTTACAACAACCGAGCCAAACGCAACAAGAATGAAGCAGCAAATGTAGCGGTTGCGTGAGTGTAGTGTACAGCTGAATTCTATTATTTGAAACCGTGAGAGATGAGAAAGGAGGTTAGACTGACCATATTTCATCCCCTCTCTGTATGAAGGTGAGTTGACTGTCAAGTCCAAGCCTTGTCGCGCAATCTGTATAGAGCGTAGAGCTAACTCTCGCTGCACTTGCGGCATTCTTTCGACATCCTCAGGACCATTTATACCTCTCAGAGCCGTCGCATTGTGGAATAGCTCGGCATGAATTTGTTGGATTTGAAGACTTTGCCGATAGAATGCTTTAAAAAAGTTTAGAACATTGAAAGATGGAAGGAAAAAGTATGATTATACTGACCGGCGTCCTCATACTTTTGGGAAAACGCATTATCCCACGTTGCGAACCATACACGGAAAGAGGCATCAGCTTTCTTCAATTCCTCAAAGTCGGTTTCTTTGACTGGTTCATCGAAAGATGACAGTGCGTTATGGGTTCTCTCACGCAGGGTGATTAGTTCAACTGTCGAAACGAGCCTCATATCATCCTCAATGGCCAGAGGATGCTGCAGCAATCGACGGCATCCTCGAATGCTTTCGTCATCTTTTAGAACGGCGGGTCGACCAGTGCCGTATGATAACCTAAGAAAAGAGAGAATGAGTCGGAAAGGTCATGACTTCGAAATTCATACTCACTGGTGCTCAAATAAATAGAGACAGAACCAGGTGCGAGAAGCAACAACTAAATCCTTGTCCTCGTGACTAGCCTTGTTGGCTTCGATACGGCGAAGTAGTCGGGGCCATGCCTTATGTAAAGCTATAGGCGGAAATGAGTCACATCCTTGTAAACAAGGAAGCAACCTACATAGCTCCATGCCCATACGCACAGCGTGGCCCTGAGGGAGCCAGATTAACAGTGTTTCTGAAGGAGCTATATAAGAACGCACTCCACTAAGCCAGCCGTTGTCCGACCACCCAGAGACAAGAACTGATGAAACACGTAGTAGAAATTGAGCCTTGTAAGTATTAGGGGATAACTCACTCATAGCCTGTACGGCCTCTACTCGAGTGACTGGTGCGAAGAGCGTGGCGCAAGATATTGCTTGAACTTCCTCCAAACAAGCTTTGTGTATCTCGCTGGGTTTTCCTGGACCATTTCAAGCCAAGATTCACAAGGACATATTTAATAAACTAACCTCCGCCGTCGCGTACTCGGGCAGCAACCATACATATACAGTTGACTGCAAACGGAGAACGTTCGTGCAGTGCATCGAAAGTATCGATGTTGTAGTCAAAAACAGGTCTACCGGATATTAGTAACAAATCAGAATGCCCTATTTAAAAAACTTACAGGAATGTCGAACAGCCATGGTAGAAACTACATGTGAGTTTTAGAAAGGTGACGTCGGGGCTTATAAGCAGGACTCACATCCGAAACAGCTCGCGAGCATCTGCCTCACTTATGATGTTCTTGGTGACCACTGTGCGGCGGTGAAAGACATGAGATGTCGAAGAGAGCTACGGGGCTTGCAAAAACAAACCATCAGGAAACGTTAACACGCGAGGAATCCTATGGCGCAATTTCCTTCTCTTAGTTGGTCGGGATTGTCGCTCAGGTGTTGGCGTACGAGCACGACTTTGCGGCTCACTGCTATCGCCGTTCTCCTGTATGCGACATCAGATGTGGCTATAATTGGCGTGCTCTGAATTGCTTACCATCTTGGCGGCTCTTTCAGATGCGACATCTGCCAATCCCCTGAGAACTTCCCAGGGAGCAACAAGACCCGAGGCCGGCAATTCACCGCTTTCATCGTCTTCACCATCTGATGAGTTTGCGCTAGTAACGTTTGAGGAAGATGGAGCTTGTCGTTTGTTAGAGCCTGGCTGACGCCCCGATCGTGCAGGATCTTCTGGCGCACTCTGAAATCGAACTGAGGATTGAGGGTGCAAATGGCTCATTGTCTGTAAAGTTGAGAATGGGGGTAGAACGGGCCCTCCCGGTTGCGAACCTGGCTGCTGCGGCTGTTGCTGGTAATTGCCATTTTGGGGGTATTGAGGAGGGTATTGAGGACCAGTTGGATGATATTCTACAGGAGAGGACTGAGAGTTTTGAGTTGGATAAGTGTTCATCGGAGGCCTGGGCTGCCTCGACGAGGAAGGGTTCAAAGGATGGGCGGAATACGGATTTGTCTGAGCTGCAGGAGACTGTATGTCAGAGACATGAGGATGAGCGGTTGGAGGTGTGGATATAGCTGGTGAATGGACACTTGGCGATTGGTGGTGGAAAGGAGGGTATGCAGAAGGGGAACGATTCTGGAAAGCGGCTCCCCGCAATGACGCTTGAATGTCGGCCAATGTACTGAGAATGGAAGTCTGTGTATGGCGAATCTCAACTACATGAGCTTCAAGACTGCGGATTCGCCTGACCAAAATCAACGTGGGTCAGAAGCTTGTGCGAGGCCTCGCGAAAAAGTAGACCACTCACTCGAGACCGGCCTCCCCTGTTAATGTGGCTTCCCTGGAAGGCTTTTCAAAAAGACATTCCAAGCCGGCGTTGCGGCAACGTTTGCAGGGGGATTATCTGCTCCTTCGCAGCGCATCTTCTGTTTCCTGCATGCATTCTATAGCGCAAGAAGTAAATTGATAAGTAATTCTGAACCCTGGATACTTACGCAGGCACCTAGAAGACTAGAGTGAGATATTTGGCCACTGAAAAAAAAGAACAGAGGAGTATACGTGGAACTCTGTTTAGGGTTTTCACGACGGGCTTAACGTCTCGCTTGTCGTTTCGGTCGTCGCCCATGTCCTCCTGCTTCTGGACGACAGAAGGGCCCTGCGGAGGCTGGTTCATGGCGGAGGGGAAGAATGGAGATGAGTGGTGTATTTGGACAATCGAAGCAAATCATGCGCATACAAACAACTGACACAAGCTTCCAACTTTTTTTTCTTTTCTTTTCTAATTATGTACAGTCCATCATTGCAACGGCAGATGGCAGATGGCTTTTCTGGAACAGTCGGCTGGCATCGGGCGCGTGACCCATCACTCATCACTCATTGCGCGCCCAACGCTCCCTTCTCCTCTCCTCCAACATGCTAGGTTTATTTTTTTCTGCAATCTGGTTTGTATCTACTCTTCTTCTTGCGTGACTTTGTGCTGACCCGCCAGCCAGTTCGTGGTTCGCGTTCTGTCTTCCCTGCTATAGAACCTACAAAACACTTTCCCAGCGACCCATCGTCGAAGCAGACGTGGAGAGGTGGTGTCGCTATTGGGTGATAATCGGTGGTTTCATAGGCCTGGAGTATGTAGCTGGCTGGCTACTCTCTTGGTATGTAGTAACACCTATTCCTCATTTATACCTTTGTTCGTTCGCTCATATCCCACAAAAGGCTGCCCATGTATTGGGAGCTCAAAACCGTCTGGCTACTTTTTCTATCTCTGCCCCAGATTCAGGTGCGCAAGTTCCTGAGAATCTTGTAAACGCTCCTCATCGTCAATTTTAGGGTTCGACCTTCATTTACAATTCTTACGTTCAACCTTTCTTTGCCAGAAACGAGAAAGAGATTGACGCCGGAATCGTCTCTATTCAAACCAATGTCCTCTCCTTCATTCAATCTCGTCTCTCTGCTCTTTGGGAGCTTTTGTGGAGCGTCTCAAACAAACAGTCGCCCAGTGCCAACCAACCTTCAACCAACCAGGGTAATCTTGCTAATGGTACATCTCCAGCCATCTCCCTCGATACCGCTCTGGGTTTATTCAAGACTTACGGACCTTCTTTACTGAACTCGTTGAAGCCGGCAACTGCTCATAATGATGCGGTCCCCGCTCCCCCGTCTTTAACACAGATGGCTTCCAGCTCGTCCATTTCTACTCAAGCTCGAACGCCGCAGACCGAACCTTCTGCTCCGCCTTTCCCCGAACCTATACATATGTAAAAAAGCCAAATTGATCGATACGCATCTTTCACTTTATCACCGGGGTGCTGTAACAGAAAAGGTATTCAATAGAAAAGTCCAGCAGTGTATATAAATTAAAGCAATGTAATCGTTCTGGGGTCATGCTCTGTGGCGTCTGAACGCCGTCTCTACGTCGGAAGCGCTATATTCTAGCGACATTCCAGCGTCAGGATAACACTGCGCAATCCTCTTCGTAAAAAGCTCCGTAATTCGCAACAGTTCCTCCTCGCAAGCCTTCCATACTCCTACCATGACCGTTCCCGGAGCAATACCTCCACCGCCTTGCTCAACACCAGGCGTTTGTAAGTCAGATGCTTCCGTAAAGTGCTTCTCGACGCGTTTGAATAAAGTATCCACAATTTTACGGATATCTTTGACGTTGAACTCTTTCACGGCCTTTTTGAGCGCCGATCGATTATAGTTACCATTAGTGGACACTTCCGTTGGAGCTGTAGTTTTGAGTAGACGTTCTACGCCCTCGAAGAAGTCCTATACAGTTGTCAAGCAACATTGTAGCTGGAATTTAAGCGGCACACCCACGATTATCTTTGCAAACGGTCGGCGGAGAATGATTTTGACATATGCGTTCAAGTTTTCCTCATAGATAGCTTCAGCCTTCTTCAAAAAGCCGGCTACAGACCCAACCTCCATTTGCGAAGTTTCTGCGACGAAATGATGCATGTTCTCTACAAGATAAAATTGAGCACCACGATACATAGTTTTTCCAAAAGATATTCCTCACCGATGAGAATGACATGATAGTTTAGTTGACCCTTATCCTCTCCTTCGCCTTCCATTTTAGCCATTTGCTTCAAAGATTCAAACATGGCGTTGACAACCTTCTCGTACGCCGCATCCACGTTCATACGTATCTCGAGCCCGTCAGCTCCAATCAGTTGTGATTCAATGCGGGCGATGTAAACAGGGAAGCGCTTGACAAATGGTGCAACACCCTTTCGCTTCTTTGCGGTGATTTTCGTTTGTTCTACGACTTGAATCTGCTCATTCTACAGTCCAATAATTCATGCGTTATCTCGCAGATTCAGTACAAAAAGAGACTTACGATATGTCGGTCGAACTGGGCTTTCAGACGAGTGTGCTGTTTTCCCACGATGTTGACCAGCACGTTCTCGCTACGTTCGTCGGTATCGGCTAGAAATCGCTCCATTGTGACTACTAAACCCACGAGTTGCCTAACCAATACCAATTAGTATAAGACATTGGAAGAATGCAACGAGGCTTGCATGTTATCTCTTGCTAGTGCGGCGTCCAACCATATCTTCAGCTCGGCAGGCAAAAATCCGAAAATAAGATCCATCGCCCCCCGGAGTAACTTCAATGTGGAAGCACTCAGCCCATTGCTTCGAGTTGCCTGCCTCCGAAAGTAGTTGTCGAGATTCATGTAATCCGCATAGGTAAGGGCAGCATCGTTGATTTGGAGAAAGTCTGTGAGAAACTCGTCTTCATGATATATCAACGGTGCGAGTTGCTCTAGGACAAGGGCTAGCACCTGCACGCGGGAGAGTAAGAGCAAATAGATTATCGTCAGGGACAAAGACATACCTCAGATGCAGCAAGATCACCGCTGGCATTCTTATCCTTATCTTTATTTCGGCCTTCCAAAGGAGAACGAATGATTGTACCTGCTCTTCTCATTCCCGATCCCTTGGCATTTGTGGGGGTCGGAGCGGCAGAAAAGCCTGTTATAGTGTTTCAGAAGATGCCCTAGAGAAGTGAGGCAACGGTGCGTGCCTTGTTCGAAGAAATCCTCCACGCCCCTTTTAACATAAGCCAGGTTTGTTGAGAGCACTGCCTTGATCTGGGTGCCATGTAAGGCGCTTGCAGCCGAGAAATACGCCTTGCAAGTAAACAGAATGAGAGTGGACACGGGACTAAAGGGAGGCCACTCACTGCACACAGCTTACCGTAGATAGTTTCATCCATCTCCTTAAGATAGAGCATTAGTCCTGAATAACGTCCAGCATACTCTTCAAAATTAGTATGCGGTATTATCTTTGGCCGTCCATTACGATCCTTCTGCACTCCATCGGAATCCCCCAATAACATCTTAGATTGGGCAGTGAACATGATGGACAGGTAATCAAAGACGCGCTTGCAAAACTGTCCATTATGAGTCTTGTACTCTTGAAGGCGTTCCATGGTAGCAGCCATGTCTACGAGACGCAGTTAGCATGAGATACTGAAAATATTTTACCATACCTGTATCCCGACCGGCTAGAAGTGCCTTGTATAGATGCGACGCTGCCTCTTCCAACTCTGCAATCTTCTCTGGCTTCTCAAGTGAGCCTTGCGTTAAGACGAGCAATGTCTCTGTATCCACTTGCACCGTTTGCTGCTATACATCAGTACAAATTCAGAATGGAAGAGAATCTCCACATACCAAAAGATTTTCTATTTCAGCGAGAAGCGCGCGTTGATTCTGAGTCTGTACTTGAAGCCCACGATTTTGCGATTGGATATATGAGATATCGTCGCCGACGGCCTGCAAACGGTCTCAATGTCAAGGGTATCAAGATGGAATCTGTCTTACGTTCAAGTGGATCTTATAAGAGGATACAAGCGTCCCCATATTATCCAGTTCGGTAATCGCCTCATCCATATACTGGAGTACGAGAGCTACGCGATCGTCAGATTCAAGGAACGAATGAATGTTGGCCTTTTCCAGCGCCATAAGCTCATCCAACAATCGCGCCTCCATCAAATCGGCGGCACCGCGAGCAGTTTTGCGTCGGATGATATCATCACTCGCCATTTCATAACCCTCCAACATTTCCTCGAAATTTGACAGCGTCGCTTGATTATTCTCCTCCTCTCCTTCTATCTCGCCACCAGCAATGAGGCGATCAATAAGCGCTTGGTTGGTAGGATCGAAGAAGGATATACGAGCATTTTGATCACGCCGGTTCGTGTCCATCACGCCAGTAGTTGTCCGTGTTGGCTGTTTGCGAGAACGTATAGATGACGAAGGTGATGGTGGTCTTGATCGAGATGGGGGGGCAGAAGATGGTTCGTCTCGATACCGCGGACTCTTAAAAGAACCAACTGTATGTTCGGTGGCAGTCCTCGATATCGGAGGCTGATTTGGGGTCGGGTTAAAGTCGTTGATCGAGCGCGAGGTGCCGTTGATTGAACGCGGAGAATCACTGGCTGAAGTGCGTGAAGCGAGACCATCAATTGCGCGTGTGGAATCTGCATTGGAGGGGCGTCTCGTGCGTCCAAACGATTGAGTTGGGGACGGAGGACGAGTACGAGTAAGACGACTAGATGAAGTGCCGTAACTACGTGTTGACATGGCAGGAGAAGCTGGACGGGAGGAGACGCCATTTCGTAAAGGAAGAGCTGGAGAAGGGATACGTTGTGGACTGTCGGTACGGCGTTCATTCAGAGTTTGTTGCTTTATAGCAGGAGGCTTCATTGGTGAAACGGATCGTTGAGCACCGGTGAGGTAGTCGGTCTGTATTCGTTGCCTTCCCGCTAAAAGAGACATGAGTGAAATAGCAGCAAAAGATCCACCCAAGGATACACACAACTAGCTCCATCAACGATACCGTCGAGGCGCAAATTGGCGGAACCACCCGTCACTGTATGGAACAGTTGGACTACTGATTTGATGAAGGCATCTTGGTCGGTTTGGCTTTCCGTTTGCCATCGATAAGTTCTCGAGAGATTTATGTTAAAGGCAAGGGGCTGTTAGGATTTTAATCAGCAGGTTACCAAGGGAGAGTCGCTTGGTAGACGTACGCCGATGACGGATATTCCCCTCAAATCTGCGAGTCTCCATGTTTTACCGACGGAAAAGGTGCCGTTGGTATTGAGTTTAGATTTGTGTATGAAGCCAGAGCTGTTATTGCCCTCTGCGACGATAGACGATGAGAATGAGGACAGGGATGGTGGGGCAGGACGTACGAGAGAGAAGAATGTATCTGGGTTTCCTGCCTCCGCCTTCAGGACCGGCGTCCTCCCATATTTTTATATGAGAGACATAGGTTTCATCTATTTTTGAAAAGACTGAAGCAATGATTCGCTGCTTCTGGTCGCTCATAGCGGGGGAGGAGGAGGAGGGGGTGGCGGCGGGATCGGACCGTTTCGGTATTCACTGGTCGAGGAGGGATTGACCCTGGCCTGAGCCTTGTTCCGCTTTCAAGACCTGGCGCTTTGTATTTGTGGCCGACACAAAGCAGCGATTATTGAAGGATGATCTGAACCGAAAACAATACCGGGAGAAGCCGAATCCCTTTTTTGGACGCTGGTATATATGCTGGCCCAGTGCTTAGCTTCTCTCACTCTTACGTCCAGGCGCAAGTCGCTTTCCACGAATCCTTTTATGAATACCCGCTCTCTTTTAATGTCCAGCCAGGCCAGTCCCAGCGACTGTGAAAATCCACTCCAACTTTTGGCTCGAGTTGCCGCCGACTCTCGACCCATCGCCGCTCCTTTGCCCACCCTACGCTTCTCTACACGGTCCAGACGTGCATCTATATCAGATTCAGAATCTACGGCCAGTACCAACTTGCGCTCTTCCATGTCTCCAACTCCCACTCTTGTCGAGCGCAACGACCCTAGTCATTCAAAGTCCTCCACCCTCTCGTGGAAGCTCAGGAAAGCATGCCACAGGTCCTCCAAGCTCACCGAGGCACAAAAATCTGCCCGGGCTGCCGCGGAACCCCGCCGGAAAGAAATTCTTGCTCGCGCACTCCGCATTAAAACCGTAGAAAACTCGCCAGTCAACGAGCAGCAGTTGCGGATACTGTACGTAGATTTATCTGTTTCTGCATTCTCTTGCCATTCCTGAATTATCATCAGTCGGATGGTATTCGACGAAATCACCAAATATCCTCGAGATTCTTGGATAGCCATATTGGCTGTTATCATTGGACGGTACTTGGCATTGCTTTAGCACCCACCCACACACGTCGTGATTTACTGATCAATTCACCAGATCTTTCGCTCAAGTCAAGCACTGGTTCTCCAATGAGCGTCAGAAGAACAAGTCTGGCGAAACAGTCGACTGGTACAACGATCTCGGGGAGAAAATTCGCGTCAGACCAATGTGTGTCGAGCTATGCGATGAGTTTTCAGACGAGTTCTTCGAAGACGTCGTTATGGTCTTCAACTTCACATCAACTAGACGTCTCCATTGGGTTGAGAACGATTCCCTTTAATATCAGGACCTTTCTTTTTCTTTTTTTTTTTTTGGCTGCTGACGGTCATTACATCTTGATCCATGAACTTACTTTACTCCCCTCTTTATTATTATTATCCCATACTTACAGCACACTCTTTGTATCTCTAGTCCACTTTCGCTATTAGTTTTTCAGATACATGTACATTAGGAACCATGTAATACACAGATGACAAAGTATCCAAATCAATCAGTGGCGGGGATCGTTTCAAGGGGAAACTTCAGTATCCAACACTTCATATTCTTTTCGAAGGGAAAAAAGTTCAAAAAAGGACCGTTGGCGGCTGATTTGGCGCACTTCGCCATGATTCAGTACCTGGTACCTTTTCCCTCTCCACTCCACTGTGTTCCCCAGTATGGCCAACAAGAATATAGGCAAAGCGAGCACCTCTCTAGCGACCCATCCTGCCAAAAACTCCCATCTAATAGCTTGAGGCAGCGGATGTCCCGCCAAAGAAGCGTAAACGTCCAGATCTATAGCCAACAGCACTGAAAAGTGGACAAGGATACATATCCAGCGGGGTAATCCGAAGAGATACTTCATACTCGAACAGCCAATTGAGACAAGGACGATCGATTCAGTCAGAGGTTCAACCAAAGTTGCAGGTAAAACCATATTCTTTCGGACACGTATCCATCGTACCCGTCTTTGAACATAGTCATAAAATGACATGTTACCGACGACGTTACGAGCGACATCGCACGAGAGATCATGGCGCAGCCCTAGTTCGTGCCAAAATGCGCTTGCAATCATGTTGTCCTCTGCCAGGAATCTTCCAAAAGCGGGAAGCCCACAGAGTCCCTCCTGTTTTGCGCTCGGAGCTGTCGATCTGATCGGTTTCAGAGAGCCATTGACGCGTTCAAGATCTGACCGCCTGTAGAGATTGGATTTGCCGACCACGCATGATTCTATGGCCACTCTGTTGATGGCCAAGTACATTTTGGCATGGTTCGTGTTCAAGAACGCTTCATCGATCCTTGAACCTACTTTGGACTCGGTTGAAAAGGCAAAGGGGACATGATGGACTAAGGCAACTCGTCTGCCAGATTTTGTGGGAGTTTGAAGTGCGTCTACTGCACGAGCAAGAGATCCGGGATGCACCATTACATTGGAATCAACGACCCAAAGGATATCATTGGCGGCAGCTCGGTAGCCGCTCATAAGGTTATTAACCTTGGGGTTGACCCCAACGTTTTCTTCACCTGAGAAGGGCAGTTAAAGACGAGCGAGACTTGTCAGTAGTATTATTACCAACCAATGAGTATCTTTGCAGCGACCCGTGGATACTTGGCTACCAATTCCTTCAAAACAGGCAGAGCCTGGTCATCTTCCCGAGCGACACACAATAGAATTTCAAAATTTGGGTATTCTTGAGTAAATGTGGATTCTAAATTTTCGTAAAGATTGGTGTCCAGCCCTTTGAGTGGACGTAAAATAGATACGCCCGGAGCAACAGAGGAATTTGAGGACGCAAGAGGGGATCTTGGCCTCAATCTATATCTGTTGCGACTGAGGGAAAAAAAACCAAGGGAAGTGAAGACATTCAGTAATATGAGAGATAAACGCACGCTGTCCAAGTGCCAATGAGCCATATTAGCCATATTACAACGAACCAAATTGCACCCAAAGAAAAAAGGATGAGGAAGAGAACATGGCGGTTAGAATCTGTGATCATAACGTGTCTTCACACGTGACTGGAGGGTGCCCGTGAGTCGGGCGAGGCGGACGATTCAGTTTTCTTAACCTGGACAGCCTTGCGTGACCTGCTTAGCAGAGGCTCGACTTTGCAGTCTCATGCACATGCCCCATCAGAGGTTACAGGTACTCTATGCGTGCTCGTCAGCTGTGAAAGAGGGAAAAGGGGGGGGCACTAAGCGAGGTGTGATTTTGGGAACAAACACTAAATTGTTTGGTCACCAAATGCTCTCTCGCGAGGGTCCCGAAACGGGATGCCAAGCTCAAGCCAGCACTGGTGAATGTATGTAATACATGAACTACTGGAAAAAGGAAAAAGAAGCAACAGGGCAAGTGGAATAGAAAATGGGTGGGGCGAAAAAAACAGAAGAGGCTCATTGAGCTCTATGTGAGATATGTGAGAGAGAAAAAGGACACAAAAAAGATCTACCTATCGAGCTCTATGTGAGATATGTTGTCACGGTATGGTCCATCCGTGCCGTTACATGCCGTGTCTCAGTGTATATAGCCATGTATTCGGACGCTTTGTTGTCTTCTTTAGTCTATCAACGCCAGTGTTCGGGCTTATTGCCCTCACCTTCCTGCCATTTCTGCATCACCAAGCACGTAGCCCTCACAGTTTGATAGACTCAAAAATCATATGCCATCTTCAGTTTTCATCACTGTCACTTTTGCTTTTGCTTCTTTGTCTTCAGTTCAGCCCCTATTCTTCATTATGAGCCATATTCCAGATCCCAGCGAAATGGCCGTTCCCGAATCCCATCCCCAGGCAGATCCTCAGCCCCAGGCATCTGATATTGATGTCCTTTGCTCCATCGTCGAGATGGGCCATGCTCTTCTAGATCTCAATACCAATCAGAGCAGTATGGTCACTCGTCTTCAGTCCCTTACCGATGCCATCGCAGTCCAACACTGGCAGCAGAACAATAGCCAGTTCACTGCTTCTATGGTTTCACTCTCCAAGAATCTCAAGACACTTTCCACCACTGTTGATGACATCTCCAATCACTCCTCTTCTTCCTCCTCTTCTTCATCAATCAAGTTCAACCCTCCTACAGTATTTACCGGCAATGCTACAGAGGTCAAGGATTTCCTTTCTGATATCCAGAATGCCATCACCCTCCAGCACAAGAGTTTTCCTTCGGATTTCCATCGTACTGTCAAGAAGTGTACAAAGGACTTAGATTTATTTTCACTTTATCACATGACCGTTCCTCTGACTCTTTACTTACAGATACTTACATCGGTACGATTCCCTTATCTCCATTGTCTCCTTTGCTATTGTCTACCTCTACTCCGATTCGCTGTTATTGTTCTTACACCCCCATGACTTCACCTTCGCTCTCACACTGTCACATACTTACCGCTTTTATTCCACTTCACTCCCGCGCTGTCAACCTCTCGCTCTCACACTATTGTCTTTACACCTTCTCCTCGTTCTGACTCGTTCTAACTCTCTTATTGTTCCGATACGTATATAAGCCCAGTACCTACCACCTGGTTCCCCATCTTGACCTCTTTGTCGTTGGGACCAGGTAAGCCTCCGCCTGTACTAGATACTTCTTTATATTAACTTTGTCGTTGGGACCAGTGCCTACCATCTCCGCTTAAGCCTCTGCTCTGCTGCCTCTACTCTGCCGTCTTGTACTTCTGCTCTGCCACATTGTTGCTCCGCATCCCCGCTCCGTCCCATCAGACCTCTTTGTGACATTAGGTCAAGATCCCTATTGCTGCGCTGACTGCCTACCGCTTAGGCCGTCCCCGCACAAACCACTGCCATCACGTCTACCCCGGAGTTTGACTGCTCCAACTGCCCGCACGGTTTTGACTCCCGCGACCAGGCTCTTGCCCACTTCCGAGAAACCGAAAATAGTTGGTTTGATTGTGATCACCAGCCCTGCCCTAACGCTTCCGCCAACCAGACCGTCCCAGAAGTGATACAACTAGAAGGCTTTCAAATCCTTCCCATTGCAGCAGACTTACCACCGCCAGCCCAGCCCACGCCTATCCCATCCCCCACGAAACCGGACAATCCGCTCTTCTCAGACGAACCCATTGATCTAGACAACATGCCTGCCCAACCAGGAAGTTCCTCCGCTCCCCCGCCCCCCATGACAACCGAACAAATCATCCACGCCTTAGCAGAACAGGTTGCCAACCTGACTGCCGCAGTATCCGGCCGAGCGGCTGCAAAATCTAGCATGAACAAACCGGACCTTTTCAAAGGTCAAAGCAGTACGGAAGCCCGACGTTTCCTTGCGCAATTCTTAGCCTGGGCCTCAGAGCAGCCGGACTTAAAGAACAATCACGGTAAAACCATCAAGTCAGCCTTAGGTTTCCTCACAGATAAAGCGGCAGACTGGGCCACCCCCTACCTGAACGAATACAATAACGGAAGGGTACCCTTTGCCGGACTTTGGCCGAACTTTGTAGCGGCATTCAAACTCCGTTTTGAATCAGTCGATCCAGAGATGGAAGCCCGGGCTGCCATAGAGACCATTCACCAAGGAAAGGGCCAGAGTGCGGCAGAGTACTCCCAGCATTTTAAAGACGTTGGAGGCAGAACCGGCTTATCCGACGCTGATCTCTTAGGACGCTTCCAAAGCAGCCTACTCCCGGAAATCCGACGTAACCTGGTCATAGTCAACATTGCCCAAGGCCGAGCTCCCACTCTGGAAGAAGCCATCCGACGTGCCATATCCATTGACGTTTTCCTCCGCGACCCCTCCATGAAGGACAGATCTTCTCAGCGCCCCGCAGCCTTCACCCACACCCCTGCTGATCCCTATGCCATGGAGATTGACGCCAATAGCACCCGCCCCAGCAATGGAAATACCCGAGAGGGTTTTATGGCCCGCATGCGCGGACGGTGCTATGGCTGTGGTTCTCAAAGTCACGAGAAACGCAACTGCACCCATAAGGAGGCAACCTGCCACTTCTGCGCACGAAAGGGTCACCTGGAATCGGTTTGCCAGGACAAGTTCATGGGTCTGGAGCGCGGACGAGGGAAACGACAGCAGCCCCGTCGCCAACAGGTCTCTGCGAATACCGGAGCCCCATTCAGCCTATTCCCAGACGAGCAGGTACAGATTGCATCATCCATGCCGGCACCTCAGGCCGCGCCCTCTCCTGCACCCCCTTCCACTGCCCATCTTGCCGCCCAGATCGCCCAGCTGCAGTCGCTGCTTGACCGTGCCAATGCCATGGCCCCGCCGTCGGATTTTCTGTGAGGGTACCCGACTCCGCCGCAGTGCGAGTACCCCCAGAACGGTTTGCTATGTACCCTACTTCCTCGTATGACTCCATCGCTACATGTAACATATCGACTACGCTGGAAATAAACCCGAGTTCCTCCCACTTCCGTATCCAAGTAAGAGTGAGGGACAAGAACAACGACATAGCAACCGCGGCCATGGTGGACTGTGGAGCCACCGCTCTTTTTATTAACAAAGCATCCGTCAAACAAAACAAAGTACGGACCTTCCCGCTGAAAAACCCCATTGACATCTATAACATTGATGGCACCAAAAACCAAGCCGGACAAATCTCCCACTTCGCGCGTCTAGCACTTACAGTGGACAGTCAGGAGTGCTGGACAGACTTCCTTGTCACTGATCTAGGCACTGAAGGGATCATACTAGGCCTGCCCTGGCTTCGTAAAGTCAACCCAAAAGTTGATTGGGAGAAGGGCCGTCTCTCAATCGAACCGCAGACAGAAACAATACGGGCCACGGAGCCAGAGGTGGAACCGACAGCTGAAGAAGAACCCCCGCTTTGCCGAATCCGAGCAAACAGGGCAACTCGTCGCTCCTGGGTCCAAGGGGGTATTCTCCAAAATGCGCAGGAGGAAGTATGGTGTGCCGCAGGGTACACTTATTCACAGCAGCTCGCAGAAGAGGCACACAAGGGAGACCCTGTCAAAACTTTCGAAGAAATGGTACCTAAACAGTACCGAGACTTCAAAAAGGTATTCTCCGAAACGGCATCAGAACGGCTACCGGCTCACAAACCTTGGGACCATGCGATTGACCTGGTACCAGGGGCACCAGAGACGATGCGCACCAAGGTTTATCCAATGTCACCAAATGAGCAGGTGGAGTTAGACCAGTGTTGAGCGAGAACCTACGCAAGGGGTATATCCGCCCATCCAAATCACCGCTAGCCTCCCCTGTCTTCTTTGTCAAAAAGAAAGATGGCAAGTTACGTTTTGTCCAAGACTACCGCAAGCTCAACCAGTTCACGGTCAAAAATCGCTATCCCCTTCCGTTAATTGCCGATATCATCAGTCGCCTTCAAGGAGCCCGGTACTTCACTGTCATGGACGTCCGCTGGGGATATAACAACATCCGGGTAAAAGAGGGTCATGAATGGAAGGGAGCATTTGTAACGAACCGAGGCCTGTTTGAACCCCTTGTCATGTTTTTCGGACTCACTAATTCCCCAGCAACGTTCCAAGCCCTGATGAACTCGATCTTTACAGACTTGATTGCGGAAGGCAAGGTGGCGGTGTATCTGGACGACATCCTCGTATTCACCAACGATCTTGAAGAACATCGCAAGGTGGTCCGAGAAGTCCTGACAAGACTGCAGAAAAACAACCTGTACCTCCGTCCTGAAAAATGCAAGTTTGAACAAAGGCAAATCGAATACCTGGGACTGATAATCCAAGAAGGAGAGGTGAGAATGGATCCGGTTAAAGTATCGGCGGTTCGAGACTGGGCCACTCCCAGAAACCTGCGCGAAGTACGGGGTTTTCTGGGCTTCGCAAATTTCTACCGCCGGTTCATCCGAAAGTTTGCTCAGATTGCCCGACCGCTCAATGACCTCACCAAGAAGAACACCAGATTCGACTGGGGAACACGGGAACAGGAAGCCTTCGAAACCTTACGCTCCGCCTTTATCTCTGCTCCGATCCTAAGCCTGTGGGACCCCAACCGACCGACACGCATTGAAGTAGACGCCTTAGGATTTGCTACAGGAGGTGCCCTCATGCAGAAACAAGATGACGGTCTCTGGCATCTGGTTGCCTTTCGATCCTCTTCCATGCTACCAGCCAAAGAAACTACGAAATCTACGACCGAGAAATGCTAGCAATCACCGAAGCCCTGAAAGACTGGAGGAGTTTCCTGGAAGGAGCACCAGAACCATTCGAAATTGTCACCGACCACTCAAACCTCAAATTCTGGCGCACAGCACAAAACCTCAGTAGACGACAAGCGCGATGGGCCCTCTGGCTCTCGAGGTTTGACTTCCACATGATTCACCAATCCGGAAAATCGAATACCCAGGCTGACACTCTCTCTCGTATGTCACAGCATCAGATCACAGACGAAGACGATAATCGGGAGCAAATCGTCCTCAAACCTGAGCACTTCATCCGCGCCGCTCGTACCATCCTCGTCAACCCCTTGGAAGATCGAATCCGACAAGCGTCCCAGAAGGAAGCCGAAGTACTGGAAGGCCTGGAGAAGTTAAGGAAGAACGGTTTGCAACGGCTTGCAAACGGTTTAGCGGACTGGGAAGAAGACAAAGGACTGATCTACCACCGCGGACGTTTGTATGTACCCCCGGACAAAGACCTCCAAACTGAAGTACTTCGACAGTGCCATGATCAACCAACTGCAGGACACCCCGGCCTTCACAACACCCTGGACTTGGTCAGCACCCACTTCTGGTGGCCAACACTACGCTCCTTCGTAGAAAAGTACGTGGAAGGTTGTGAAATCTGCGCCCGAAAGAAAACGCTCCGTCACCCCCATGCTGTTACAGATCCCCTCGACGTCCCGAACGGCCTATGGGAGGAGGTCGGCGTTGACCTCATCACCCAACTCCCTCAGTCAAACGGATTTGGCGCCATTCTTGTCTGCACCGATCTCTTTGGAAAACAGATTCACGCCATCCCCTGCACCACCAATATCACTGCCGAAGGAGTTGCCGACCTCTACTACCGCGAAATCTTCCGCCTTCATGGCCTCCCCCTCCGATTCGTCTCCGATCGAGGCCCTCAGTTCTCCGCAAAACTGATGCGCACCCTACTCACCCGTCTCGGCATCAAATCAAACATGACCTCCGGCTACCACCCACAAGCGAATGGCCAGACCGAACGTGCGAACCAGGAAGTCGAAAAATATCTCCGCCTCTACGTAGACCGACGACAGGATGACTGGGCCGAACACCTCCCGATGGCGGAATTTGTCATTAACTCTTGTACCCACTCCGCAATCGGCATCTCCCCCTTTGAGCTCACCTACGGCTACCAACCTCTATTCAACATCCCCGTCGGTCGTCGTAGTGGCATTCCCGGGGTGGATGATCGCATCCAGATATTGTGAGAAGCACGTCAGGATGCCGGAGCAGCTCTCCACTTAGGAAAACGGAAGCAGAAGGAACAGTTCGAGAGGGGAAAACGAAAGGCACACCAATTCAAAGTTGGAGGACGGGTCTGGCTTAGCGCAGAAGACATTAATCTCCAGCTATCCAGCGAGAAGTTAGGCGACCGACAACTCGGCCCCTTTGAAATCCTGGAAAAACTGGGCCCCCTTGATTACCGACTCGACCTACCCCTGTCACTAGACCGCCTCCACAATGTATTCCATGTCGACAAACTCTATCCCTGGAAAGGCAACGAGGTAAACGGCGAAATACCAGCACCCCCAGAACCAATCTACCTCGAAGAAGAAGACGAGCCGGAATACGAGATTGAAAACATCCTGGATAGCCGTATTCGGTGGAAAAGGCTTGAGTACCTTGTGAAATGGAAGGGGTACGATGCAGGTAACAACTCATGGGAACCGGCAGCAAACCTAGAACACGCACCAAAGATGGTTCAGAGCTTCCACAAGAAACACCCGAGGGCGCCGCGACTATAATCATCGAGGACGATGGTGCATAAGGAGGGGGGTAATGTCAAGAAGTGTACAAAGGACTTAGATTTATTTTCACTTTATCACATGACCGTTCCTCTGACTCTTTACTTACAGATACTTACATCGGTACGATTCCCTTATCTCCATTGTCTCCTTTGCTATTGTCTACCTCTACTCCGATTCGCTGTTATTGTTCTTACACCCCCATGACTTCACCTTCGCTCTCACACTGTCACATACTTACCGCTTTAATCCCACTTCACTCCCGCGCTGTCAACCTCTCGCTCTCACACTATTGTCTTTACACCTTCTCCTCGTTCTGACTCATTCTAACTCTCTTATTGTTCCGATACGTATATAAGCCCAGTACCTACCACCTGGTTCCCCATCTTGACCTCTTTGTCGTTGGGACCAGGTAAGCCTCCGCCTGTACTAGATACTTCTTTATATTAACTTTGTCGTTGGGACCAGTGCCTACCATCTCCGCTTAAGCCTCTGCTCTGCTGCCTCTACTCTGCCGTCTTGTACTTCTGCTCTGCCACATCGTTGCTCCGCATCCCCGCTCCGTCCCATCAGACCTCTTTGTGACACGTACCATTTTCATGTCCACGTACCTTGCTCACGGAACCCCTAAAATGTGGTTCAATGGATTTTCCACAATCATTAAATCCGACTTCAAGATTTTTTGTCAAGCCTTTGAAAATCACTTTGGTGATTCCGACCCCAAAGGTACAGCCAACTCGCAGCTTCAAGCACTCCATCAGGAACATTGCGGTTCCACTGCCAACTACTACTCTCGTTACAGCGAGCTCCGTCCTCGTGTCGACTGGACCAATTTCACTCTCATTGATACTTTCACTCAGGGTCTCAAACCTCGTGTCAAAGACGCCTTGAAATTTGTTCTCCCCGAGGTTTGTCCCAAGGTGTTTGATGCATTTGCTTCTATGTGTGTCAAATATGACAATCTTGCATGGAAAGAAGAGCAAAATGCTAAGCGTGAACGAGGTGATCCTTATTCCACAGAAGCCTCCGAACCCGCTCTGTCAAGAAGCGTACAAAGGACTTAGATTTATTTTCACTTTATCACATGACCGTTCCTCTGACTCTTTACTTACAGATACTTACATCGGTACGATTCCCTTATCTCCATTGTCTCCTTTGCTATTGTCTACCTCTACTCCGATTCGCTGTTATTGTTCTTACACCCCCATGACTTCACCTTCGCTCTCACACTGTCACATACTTACCGCTTTTATTCCACTTCACTCCCGCGCTGTCAACCTCTTGCTCTCACACTATTGTCTTTACACCTTTTCCTTGTTCTGACTTGTTCTGACTCTCTTATTGTTCCGATACGTATATAAGCCCAGTACCTACCACCTGGTTCCCCATCTTGACCTCTTTGTCGTTGGGACCAGGTAAGCCTCCGCCTGTACTAGATACTTCTTTATATTAACTTTGTCGTTGGGACCAGTATCTGCCATCTCCGCTTAAGCCTCTGCTCTGCTGTCTTGCACTTCTGCTCCGTCACACTGTCGCTCCGTATCCCCGCTCCGTCGTGTCAGACCTCTTTGTGACATTAGGTCAAGATCCCTATTGCTGCGCTGACTGCCTACCGCCTAGGCCGTCCCCGCACAAACCGCTGCCATCACGTCCACCCCCGAGTTTGACTGCTCCAGCTGCCTCCACGGTTTTGACTCCCGTGACCACGCCTTTCTCCATTTCCGAGAAACCGAAGATCGTTGGTGTGATTGTAGCCACCAGCCCTGCCCTAACGCCTCCGCCGATCGGACCGCTCCAGAAATACTTCGACTAGGAGACTTTCAAGTCTTTCCCATTGGAGCAGACAAACCGCCGCCATCCCAGCCTAAGCTTATCCCGGCCCCCACGAAACCGGATAATCCGCTCTTCTCAGACGAACCCATTGAGCTAGACGAGCCCATTGATCTAGACGACATGCCTGCCCAACCAGGAAGTTCCTCCGCTCCCCCGCCCCCCATGACAACCGAACAAATCATCCACGCCTTAGCAGAACAGGTTGCCAACCTAACTGCTGCAGTATCCGGCCGAGCTGCTGCAAAATCTAGCATGAACAAACCGGACCTTTTCAAAGGTCAGAGCAGTACGGAAGCACGACGCTTCCTTGCGCAATTCTTAGCCTGGGCCTCGGAGCAGCCGGACTTGAAGAGCAATCAGGGTAAAACCATCAAGTCAGCCTTAGGTTTCCTCACAGATAAAGCAGCAGACTGGGCCACCCCCTACCTGAACGAATACAATAACGGAAGGGTACCCTTCAGCGGACTTTGGCAGAGCTTTGTAGCGGCATTCAAACTCCGTTTCGAATCAGTTGATCCAGAGATGGAGGCCCGGGCTGCCATGGAAACCATCCATCAAGGAAAGGGGCAGAGCGCGGCAGAGTACTCCCAGCATTTTAAGGATGTCGGAGGAAGAACTGGTCTATCTGACGCTGACCTCTTAGGACGCTTCCAAAGCAGCCTACTCCCGGAGATCCGACGCAACCTGGTCATAGTCAACATTGCCCAAGGCCGAGCCCCCACTCTGGAAGAAGCCATCCGACGTGCTATATCCATCGACGTTTTCCTCCGCGACCCCTCCATGAAGGACAGATCTTCTCAGCGCCCCACAGCCTCCACTCACACTCCCTCTGACCCCTATGCCATGAAAATTGATGCCAATAGCACCCGCCCCAGCAATGGAAACACCCGAGAGGGTTTTATGGCTCGCATGCGCGGACGGTGCTATGGCTGTGGTTCTCAAAGTCACGAGAAGCGCAACTGCACTCACAAGGAGGCAACCTGCCACTTTTGCGCACGAAAAGGTCACCTGGAATCGGTTTGCCAGGACAAGTTCATGGGTCTGGAGCGCGGACGAGGAAAACGACAACAGCCCCGTTGTCAACAGGTCTCTGCGAATACCGGAACCTCATTCAGCCTATTCCCAGATGAGCAGGTACAGATTGCATCATCTATGCCGACGCCTCAGGCCGCGCCCTCTCCCGTACCGCCCTCCACTGCCCATCTTGCCGCCCAGATCTCCCAGCTGCAGTCACTGCTTGACCGTGCCAACGCCATGGCCCCGCCGTCGGATTTTCTGTAAGGGTAGCCGACTCCGCCGCAGTGCGAGTACCCCCAGAACGGTTTGCTATGTACCCTACTTCCTCGTATGACTCCATCGCTACATGTAACATATCGACTACGCTGGAAATAAACCCGAGTTCCTCCCACTTCCGTATCCAAGTAAGAGTGAGGGACAAGAACAACAACATAGCAACCGCGGCCATGGTGGACTGTGGAGCCACCGCTCTTTTCATTAACAAAGCATTTGTCAAACAAAACAAAGTACGGACCTTCCCGCTGAAAAACCCCATTGACATCTATAACATTGATGGCACCAAAAACCAAGCCGGACAAATCTCCCACTTTGTGCGTCTAGCACTTACAGTGGACAGTCAGGAGTGCTGGACAGACTTCCTTGTCACTGATCTAGGCACTGAAGGGATCATACTAGGCCTGCCCTGGCTTCGTAAAGTCAACCCAAAAGTTGATTGGGAGAAGGGCCGCCTCTCAATCGAACCGCAGACAGAAACAATACGGGCCACGGAGCCAGAGGTGGAACCGATGATGCGATTATTTTGCGTTCATGCGTGAAATCATCCAAAGTACGACTTTCTAAGTTAGGAAAGTATACTTGAGAGCTGAGACGAGCCCTAGTCGTCAGCTAACAAGCTAGGCAACTATGTATGAGATTACTCAAGGATTGGACCATGCGTCCTAACTATGTTTACCTTGGTCGATGGTAAACCATACACATCTTCGTATAGATGGCTTATGAGAACTTGGTCCTAACTCTCGAAAGTTAGCAGACTCACCCATAACCCGCCAAGGGTCTCATATATGAGCTAGTTACTCGCTTTGTATCAAGGGATCGAAGACCTGCGAGGCTATTTAACACGTGGCACTTATTCCAGTGGCTCTTACCGAGTCCTAACTTGGTCTCACCCGAAATGCTATTCGATGATACTGAGTATTTGTACCAAATGGGATGAAAAGTCAAAGAGATGAAATGAAATGATAGGATATGATATAATTAAGTGTCGATATATGCGACATACATTAAAAAGATATGTAAAGAGAAGCTAGGACACTTCGGACACAACAAAGGAATTGTTGAAAGTGCGTCTAAGTACGTTGGAAGAGCTAGGCCGTAGTTCACAAGGACCGGTACCGACATTCCGATGCCAGATCAGTTATGACTCGGGCTACCCTGCGGAACTAGAAGCTGGAGTATATCCGAAGGTTAAAAGAATTATCAGGACACTCTAACTCAACTCTGGACAAGTTAGCCAATCCGTTTACCCATCCGATCCGTCGGACCTCTTACTCGAAATGGAAGGATCCTACGAAAACCAGTTAGGAAGGACTATCCAGGTGGTTGGTTTACATGGAATCGGAAGTGGAGTTGACGTTTCAACATTTTTCTTGAATATTATTTGGAGTTTGAGGATTTTAGTATTATTTATTATTTTACGGTATATATACTCCGCACGTATGTATCCTAACTTTAGATTACCCAGTGCGGATCTCACCATATATTATATTTTTTTGCTCAGTATCTGCCGGAGTGGGCGTCTGAGAAGTGCAAACCAGCGGGAAAACTCCTGTGTAGCCAATAAAGAAAAGAAAAGTCACGAAATTTGCCCGGTCAAGGTTGTGGTGAACTAGACCGTGTATTTTACCAAAAGTTGTCCTATCTTCGTTGGGAAGTTGAGCCCTTGCCCCCCTTCGTCGATCTATCCAAAGTCCATACGAGGAAGTTGAGCCCTAGCCCCTTCGTCACTGGCCACAGTCTGTTTCGAGTTTAGTTTAAAGTTAGAAAGGCCAGTGCGCCCCTACTTCGACTAAAAGCGATTCAAAGATACAAAAACCTAGTTAGGCTACGTCGTAGTCGAACGTCGAAGCAGTTGAGCCCTAGCTCCTGTGGATAAAGAAAACATAAAAAGTAATAGATTCTTGCGGAACCCGCGTAACCTTTGACAAGCACACTCGCACGTTTATAAAATTTGATAAGGCGGAACCTGTCCTAACTTACCTAAACACGTTTTGGGTTTAGTTTTGGTTTTGGGTTGTGGTAGTTGTGATCCCACGCACTGCGCGTTACCGACAGCTGAAGAAGAACCCCCGCTTTGCCGGATCCGAGCAAACAGGGCAACTCGTCGCTCCTGGGTCCTGTCACAAAGAGGTCTGATGGGACGGAGCGGGGATGCGGAGCAACGATGTGGCAGAGCAGAAGTACAAGACAGCAGAGCAAGGCAGCAGAGCAGAGGCTTAAGCGGAGATGGTAGGCACTGGTCCCAACGACAAAGTTAATATAAAGAAGTATCTAGTACAGGCGGAGGCTTACCTGGTCCCAACGACAAAGAGGTCAAGATGGGGAACCAGGTGGTAGGTACTGGGCTTATATACGTATCGGAACAATAAGAGAGTCAGAACGAGTCAGAACAAGGAAAAGGTGTAAAGACAATAGTGTGAGAGCGAGAGGTTGACAGCGCGGGAGTGAAGTGGAATAAAAGCAGTAAGTATGTGACAGTGTGAGAGCGAAGGTGAAGTCATGGGGGTGTAAGAACAATAACAGCGAATTGGAGTAGAGGTAGACAATAGTAAAGGAGACCATGGAGATAAGGGAATCGTACCGATGTAAGTATCTGTAAGTAAAGAGTCAGAGGAACGGTCATGTGATAAAGTGAAAATAAATCTAAGTCCTTTGTACGCTTCTTGACAGGTCCAAGGGGGTATTCTCCAAAACGCGCAGGAGGAAGTATGGTGTGCCGCAGGGTACACTTATTCACAGCAGCTTGCAGAAGAGGCATACAAGGGAGACCCCGTCAAAACTTTCGAAGAAATGGTACCTAAACAGTACCGAGACTTCAAAAAGGTATTCTCCGAAACGGCATCAGAACGGCTACCGGCTCACAAACCTTGGAACCATGCAATTGATCTGGTACCAGGGGCACCAGAGACGATGCGCACCAAGGTTTATCCAATGTCACCAAATGAGCAGGTGGAGTTAGACCAGTTCTTGAGCGAGAACCTACGCAAGGGGTATATCCGCCTATCCAAATCACCGCTAGCCTCCCCTGTCTTCTTTGTCAAAAAGAAAGACGGCAAGTTACGTTTTGTCCAAGACTACCACAAGCTCAACCAGTTCACGGTCAAAAATTGCTACCCCCTTCCGTTAATTGCCGATATCATCAGTCGCCTTCAAGGAGCCCGGTACTTCACCGTCATGGACGTCCGCTGGGGATATAACAACATCCGGGTAAAAGAGGGTCATGAATGGAAGGGAGCATTTGTAACGAACCAAGGCCTGTTTGAACCCCTTGTCATGTTCTTTGGACTCACTAATTCCCCAGCAACGTTCCAAGCCCTGATGAACTCGATCTTTACAGACTTGATTGCGGAAGGAAAGGTGGCGGTGTATCTGGACGACATTCTCGTATTCACCAACGATCTTGAAGAACATCGCAAGGTGGTCCGAGAAGTCCTGGCAAGACTGCAGAAAAACAACCTGTACCTCCGTCCTGAAAAATGCAAGTTTGAACAAAGGCAAATCGAATACCTGGGACTGATAATCCAAGAAGGAGAGGTGAGAATGGATCCGGTTAAAGTATCGGCGGTTCGAGACTGGGCCACTCCCAGAAACCTGCGCGAAGTACAGGGTTTTCTGGGCTTCGCAAATTTTTACCGTCGGTTCATCCGAAAGTTTGCTCAGATTGCCCGACCACTCAATGACCTCACCAAGAAGAACACCAGATTTGACTGGGGAACACGGGAACAGGAAGCCTTCGAAACCTTACGTTCCGCCTTTATCTCTGCTCCGATCCTAAGCCTGTGGGACCCCAACCGACCGACACGCATTGAAGTAGACGCCTCAGGATTTGCTACAGGAGGTGCCCTCATGCAGAAACAAGACGACGGTCTCTGGCATCCGGTTGCCTTTCGATCCTCCTCCATGCTACCAGCCGAAAGAAACTACGAAATCTACGACCGAGAAATGCTAGCGATCACCGAAGCCCTGAAAGACTGGAGGAGTTTCCTGGAAGGAGCACCAGAACCGTTCGAAATTGTCACCGACCACTCAAACCTCAAATTCTGGCGCACAGCACAAAACCTCAGTAGACGACAAGCGCGATGGGCCCTCTGGCTCTCGAGGTTTGACTTCCACATGATTCACCAATCCGGAAAATCGAATACCCAGGCTGACGCCCTCTCTTGTTACGAAAGCATCATGTGCTATATATACTGCCAGTCAGATGTCAATCCGAGATTGACATTGCTCCCTTTTAGTGGAGAGGTATTCATGGCTAAGACTGGTAGCATGATGCAAAGCCTTACATAATGTCAATCTCCCAGTGGCTGAGAGTTCAACTCCTGGTGAAGGATTGTGGCTCAGTGCGGCATGTGGGGTCTTATGACAGGGATCATGAGGTTCTCGGACACATGACCAATAAGCTGATAGATGCCGATCCGATAAACTTGTATTAGGCAAGACACATGGGCATCTCCCTGAACTCTCATTAGCCATCAAGGTTAAGCCGGATAGCCGGTAACCCTTGGGGACAGGTGTCACTATAGTACACACATGAGGACATGTGCCTTGAGGAGAGGGTGATGTTACGAAAGCATCATGTGCTATATATACTGCCAGTCAGATGTCAATCCGAGATTGACATTGCTCCCTTTTAGTGGAGAGGTATTCATGGCTAAGACTGGTAGCATGATGCAAAGCCTTACATCTCTCGTATGTCACAGCATCAGATCTCAGATGAAGACGATAATCGAGAGCAAATCGTCCTCAAACCTGAGCATTTCATCTGCGCCGCTCGTACCATCCTCGTCAACCCCTTGGAAGACCGAATCCGACAGGCGTCCCAGAAGGAAGCCGAGGTACTGGAAGGCCTGGAGAAGTTAAGGAAGAACGGTTTGCAACAACTTGCAAACGGTTTAGCGGACTGGGAAGAAGACAAAGGGCTAATCTACCACCGCGGACGTTTGTATGTACCCCCAGACAAAGACCTCCGAACCGAAGTACTTCGACAGTGCCATGATCAACCAACTGCAGGACACCCCGGCCTTCACAACACCCTGGACTTGGTCAGCACCCACTTCTGGTGGCCAACACTACGCTCCTTCGTAGAAAAGTACGTGGAAGGTTGTGAAATCTGCGCCCGAAAGAAAACGCTCCATCACCCCCATGCTGTTACAGATCCCCTCGACGTCCCGAACGGCCTATGGGAGGAGGTCGGCGTTGACCTCATCACCCAACTCCCTCAGTCAAACGGATTTGGCGCCATTCTTGTCTGCACCGATCTCTTTGGAAAACAGATTCACGCCATCCCCTGCACCACCAATATCACTGCCGAAGGAGTTGCCGGCCTCTACTACCGCGAAATCTTCCGCCTTCATGGCCTCCCCCTCCGATTCGTCTCCGATCGAGGCCCTCAGTTCTCCGCAAAACTGATGCGCACCCTACTCACCCGTCTCGGCATCAAATCAAACATGACCTCCGGCTACCACCCACAAGCGAATGGCCAGACCGAACGTGCGAACCAGGAAGTCGAAAAATATCTCCGCCTCTACGTAGACCGACGACAGGATGACTGGGCCGAACACCTCCCGATGGCGGAATTTGTCATTAACTCTTGTACCCACTCCGCAATCGGCATCTCCCCCTTTGAGCTCACCTACGGCTACCAACCTCTATTCAACATCCCCGTCGGTCATCGTAGTGGCATTCCCGGGGTGGATGATCGCATCCAGATATTGTGAGAAGCACGTCAGGATGCCGGAGCAGCTCTCCACTTAGGAAAACGGAAGCAGAAGGAACAGTTCGAGAGGGGAAAACGAAAGGCACACCAATTCAAAGTTGGAGGACGGGTCTGGCTTAGCGCAGAAGACATTAATCTCCAGCTATCCAGCGAGAAGTTAGGCGACCGACAACTCGGCCCCTTTGAAATCCTGGAAAAACTGGGCCCCCTTGATTACCGACTCGACCTACCCCTGTCACTAGACCGCCTCCACAATGTATTCCATGTCGACAAACTCTATCCCTGGAAAGGCAACGAGGTAAACGGCGAAATACCAGCACCCCCAGAACCAATCTACCTCGAAGAAGAAGACAAGCCGGAATACGAGGTTGAAAACATCATGGACAGCCGTATTCGGTGGAAAAGGCTTGAGTACCTTGTGAAATGGAAGGGGTACAACGCAGGTAACAACTCATGGGAACCGGCAGCAAACCTAGAACACGCACCAAAGATGGTCCGGAGCTTCCACAAGAAACACCCGAGGGCGCCGCGACTATAATCATCGAGGACGATGGTGCATAAGGAGGGGGGTAATGTCAAGAAGTGTACAAAGGACTTAGATTTATTTTCACTTTATCACATGACCGTTCCTCTGACTCTTTACTTACAGATACTTACATCGGTACGATTCCCTTATCTCCATTGTCTCCTTTGCTATTGTCTACCTCTACTCCGATTCGCTGTTATTGTTCTTACACCCCCATGACTTCACCTTCGCTCTCACACTGTCACATACTTACCGCTTTTATTCCACTTCACTCCCGCGCTGTCAACCTCTCGCTCTCACACTATTGTCTTTACACCTTCTCCTCGTTCTGACTCGTTCTAACTCTCTTATTGTTCCGATACGTATATAAGCCCAGTACCTACCACCTGGTTCCCCATCTTGACCTCTTTGTCGTTGGGACCAGGTAAGCCTCCGCCTGTACTAGATACTTCTTTATATTAACTTTGTCGTTGGGACCAGTATCTGCCATCTCCGCTTAAGCCTCTGCTCTGCTGCCTCTACTCCGCCGTCTTGCACTTCTGCTCCGTCACTCCGTCGCTCCGTATCCCCGCTCCGTCGTGTCAGACCTCTTTGTGACACGCTCCTCCTTCTTTCACTGCTCAATTCGGTCAAACATTTGCTCCCCCGGCGTCTTCATTCACTCCTATCTATTTGCCTCCGAATTAGACTCCCTATTCCCATTCAAATTTCAACTATTCATTTCCATCTTCTGCTCCCGCACCTTCATCGTCGTCACTTCCGGATCCTGTTCCCATGGAAGTCAGTGATGCCATGAAACCAAATCGTCCCCATGGCCCGCTTTCCGAAGCTGAACGTACAGATTGTCTTGTGAAAGGCTTATGTCTCTATTGTGGGATTGGTGGCCATGTCAAAGATGATTGTCCTAAACGCAGTGCTCAGGCAATTACTCGCACCAATGCAAAGAATTCCACTAAGTCTTCTACTCTTTTCCCTAAATCTTCTTAAACATATGATTCTTTTCCTTGTTCTGAACTCTGTTACATGAGCTTTTTCTATCTCCAGGACTTCTTACCAAGTTTACACCCTTACTCTATCACTACCAGGTGATTACAATGATGTTGAGAATAGGCTATGGTCTTACTCCATGATCATGATTATTCAATGTACACGAGTCGTTCAACATACATTACAGGCTCCGGTCTCTTTTGTTTGTCTTTCCGCTACTGTCTACTCAACGCCGCAATTATGAATTTAACACCACATTTCAGTTTAAATACTGTTTCTGGATTTATGTTATTTTCTCGTGCACCTATTACTATTGTTACGCACAGACTTTCAATTCCTTTCTTACATTTTTTTCCTTTTACTCTCTCCTGTTTTTCTTTGACCTCCTTCGTCGCTCATTTTTTGAGGGAGGATAGTGTCACGGTATGGTCCATACGTGCCGTTACATGCCGTGTCTCAGTTTCTAGTTTTGTATATAGCCATGTATTCGGACACTTTGTTGTCTTCTTTAGTCTATCAACGCCAGTGTTCGGGCAAGTTATTGCCCTCACCTTCCTGCCATTTCCGCATCACCGAGCACTGGCGTTGATAGACTAAAGAAGACAACAAAGTGTCCGAATACATGGCTATATACAAAACTAGAAACTGAGACACGGCATGTAACGGCACGGATGGACCATACCGTGACATATGTGAGAGAGAAAAAGGACACGAGAAATCTGGAACATCTAGTAACAGACTATATACTAAAGGCGAGAGCCACAAAACTTCTGAACAATGAGGGAAGTCAAAGAGGTTGGCCACAAACTAGAGTGGCTTGCCGATGAGGACAAAAAGGGGGGGGGCGCTCGCTGCATAGACCGCGGCCAAACTTCTTTGACGTCCATTATTGGGCGCTTATTGGGCGCTTAGTATTTATCAGATCCTGATTACGCAAGATACGCCCGTCAAACGGATTATGTAATCTGTTGCTAGTTGATTCCCCTCCGCTCACAATCCCTCACGACGCTCTTTTTTTAACTAACAGCGATATAGTGGGTTACTGCTTTTATATGTCCGTTTTCTGTTTGGCCTCATTATCCTTCTTTCTTTCTTCTTGCAGTTTTACAGTCCTACATATCGCCTCACCATGCCCAAAAGGCTCACCCTTACGCTCCTTGTTTACCTCGTCGCTATTCTCGCCGTATCCTCTCTGGTCGATGGCAAAAGCTTCGACTCTGTCCACCGCAGGGATCACGACAATTTGAAGCGATTAATCAAGCAGAAACGAGTTTCGGCTCCTGTTGTAGTCGAAGGAGTGGGAAGTGAACCCTTGGCCACTGGCTCAGCCGCTGGCGCTGGCTCTTCCTCCTCTGTCGCCTCTACATCTGCATCCAGCAGTTCATCTTCGAGTTTGTCTCCGACTTCCTCTACTTCTCCGCCTAGCTCCATCAGCTCTGTGAGTTGTCTTTTCCAAAGTTGTTTTAATCCAACTGATGCATCCCCAAGTCTTCGTCGTCGTCTTCGTCGCCGTCCATTAGCGCTAGTTCTACATCGTCTTCTTCGTCTTCATCGTCTTCCTCTAGCAGCTCAAGTTCTGCGTCTTCCTCTACGAGCACCTCGGTCACTAATCCAACGACTTCCCAGCCTTCGGTGGATGCCAGCCCAGCCCCGTCTGCTACAACACTAGTTGTATCGGGCCACGCTGTGACACTCACAGAATCGGTGGTCCCCTCTGCCACTCCCTCTACAGGTGCTTCCGTAACGGGAGCTACATCCAACGACAGTTCCTCCAAAACAAAGGGCATCACTGCCGTTATCGTGGTAGCTAGCTGCATAGGAGGTGTCGCAATCCTGTGGACAATCTTCCGTAAATGGAAACTTGGGTTAGTGCTGGATGAAAATATTCTTTTCTGTGACTCTGACATTATTTTCCCAGTCGCTCGTCCAAGTTCGATGCACGAATGCAACCTATCAACTGGCAGCAGCCCACACGCGAGGACGGCGGCCTTCCTGCACATCGTCGACGTGCTTCTGACACGTCTTCATTCCATTCCGGAATTCACGGCGGTGCTTCTGACATAGGACATGGCAGCTATGGGCACGGCAGCTCAGAGAATGGACATGGCACCTACGGAGCTTCTAATCTTCCGCCTATCCCTTCGCATGATTTCACTGCTGGCCCTGCACATCTGGCTCCCATTGGTGGTTACGCTGATCTAGCCCGAGGTCCTAGTCCACAACCTCAGATGCAACAGGTTCTCACTCGTGGCCCGAGCGTGACTCGCAATTACGATGCTAGTGTTCCCTTACATCATCAGACTGGATACAGTGGCGCGGGTTATTAATCGGTTGTTGTTTTAACGCCATCTGCTCTTGCGCACAAAGAGTTTCCGTGCTTGATATTCTTTCACGTTCGTTGTCTAATTTTCAGCTGATGATTGAATCATCTCGGCTCTGCTTGCTTATTATTCTATTTTGTTTGATACAAATATCAACGGACATGCGTGCCAGTATACCCCTTACTTGAAATGAATTTCCTTGCAACATCGCACTAGGAGTAAGTCTGCGTACATAAATAGATATAAGTACCAGACTGTCACACTCAATAATCAATGTTCTCTAGATCAATGTCGCTTGTTGAACAGATGTATGACTGATCCACATCGTTAGTGAAATGCCCATTAGCAGTGCTGATATGGCAAAATAGATCAAACACCATTCCTCAAGATGAACGATCAGCGCCTGCCATCTCGAACGTGGTACACGTGTCCTCGATGCAACGGTCCCGTCATTCATTGACACATCATCAGCTAGCCTTGTTTTCTCGAATAGAGATTCTAACCCGGTAGGCTTTTCTGGCGCGAAAAACTTTTGGGGGCGAAGCAATGATTTATTAGCCTCCTCAAATGAGGCGCGTTGTTTTCCCGTCATGTTTGCCGTGGAATAATCAGGATTGGGGTTGGTAGGCGACCAGTCCATCGCATCTTCATCTAGCTTTTCATTACGAGCCTTTGGTGCAGGTGTCAGGGAGGGCAAACCAAAGACCGGTGGGTTTTTAGGGACTACAGGACGTGATGACAATGAGAGGGAAGCAAAAAGATCTGGTTCCGACAGCTTTTGAGGAAGCAGGGGGGTTCCGGAGCGAGATGGATGAACAACTGCTGGAGAAGGGGTTGGGGAGCGAGATACGCCTTGCTCGTTGAGAAGTCGAATCAGAGGTGGCTGCTGGAGCCGCAGAACCATGAAAGACACTATTGACACCTGGTAGACACATGTGAGCGTCTCAGCACAAGGGATAAATCTCGACTTACGGAAATTTCTAAGAGCAGCGAGAACAAAAAATATAACCAAGCTAGTAGACTGGGCGGTTGCATAGATACGCGTAGATAATCTATGTGGAACCACTGTAATGCGAGTAATGTTGCAGTTACAAGTCTGGATGACCATGTTATCATTTGTAGAACCTTTGTAGAAATAGATATTTTAGGCAGTCAATGAAAACTTGACGGCTGCTTACATTATATTTCTGCTTTCCCTTGACGCGAACGTCACGACCTTGCATTTGTCCACCACGAACTGAGGCATAGGTAGGATCCCATGCTGTCCATAACACGGAAATCAGCACGAGAATCGGAAATGCGGGTTTTAGAGGATTCAACCGGTGAGAAGGTCGGTAACCAAAGAGGACTACGGGCTTCTGAGTGAGAGTGCTGCTTGTCTGGCAGTGGTATCACTTACAGGCAAAGTAAGCAGTTAAAAAGAGTGTTAAACTGGCTCCCCAAAGACAACCCCGTACGCGCCATGCAAGTATCTCCTTGGAAGCCTTTTCACGTTCCTGTAAAGTTGCAGATACGCGTCTTTGACGAACTTTCCCTCTCGTCTCCTTTAACCACCCCCCCAAAGCCTGTGAACGCGCCATGGTATCTTTTTTCCTGATTTCATCTTCTACGGCGGGTAAACAGTTTGAGCAGACAACAGGATATCGAGCGTGTAAGGATTCGCTGCTTCATTTAGCATCACGGTTTGTCAATGGGTGACAAATGGCGTACCCATATTGCGGGAGCATTTCCAATTTCTGTTCGTAGTCCAAACTCTACGCAGCCGGACATAAGTTTCCCTGTATAGAATCGCCTTGCATAAGAGCTCACAGTGAGGGGCGGGAGATAATTCGAAAGCAGGTTGACGATTAAATGCTGATTCGTTTGACAGTCGTGACAGAATGGGCCGTTCCCATAGCTTGTAGGAAGTCGATCTTTGCTCGGAGAAGCTGAAAGCAGAACAATGGTTGGTCATGGAGACATTAGAGGATTCAACACTTGCCTCTCTTTGAAAACGACCTCGAATTCAGAGATTCTTCGTGCATAGCAGGTTCGTCAGAGAGGATCTCCCCATCGGCGTCGTAGCGATTCCAGCAGCCACAGGTAGTACATCGAAAGTTCTTTCGATCCCTAGGAGGAGGCACAGTCAAGGTATTACAGAAGTAGCATTGAGCCTCGTTTGAGCGTCGCAGTTTTAACATGGTGGAGCAGGTCCGAGTTTCAGCATCATGTGACTTGTCGTGTGGCGTAACAATCTTCCTCCACTTCCTACCTACCTTATTTGCTGATCGCTCGATCTTGCCTCTTTACCTCCATGGCCAGTTGGAGATCTGTCGCTTTGAAAAAGAAAGCAGAACAAGAAGCTCTTATTCCGAAGGAATGGCGGCTTGATCCCATTCCTTCGTCCAATGACGTCTCAAGTATTCCAGAGACATGCGGCCTGCTGGACGCAAATGAACTTGAATTCACAAATTCCGATATCGCAGTCTTGCTAGATAAGCTTGCCCAAGGTCACTGGTCCTCGGTCTCTGTCACCAAGGCCTTTTCCAAGAGAGCTATCATTGCTCATCAATTGGTGAGGGTCCACCGCCCGACACTGGCAGCATAGAGGCTGACTGATGGCGATAAGACGAACTGTCTAACCGAGATTTTTATCGAACGGGCTCTCGGCCGAGCAGCGGAGCTCGACGAGTACCTGAAATCGACAGGGAATGTTAGAGGACCGCTCCATGGCTTGCCTGTGTCCTTGAAAGATCAGATCAATGTCGAAGGATTGGAATCTTGCATGGGTACGGGCCTTTTTTAGAATTAATTCTCTTAGAATGAGATTCATGTTGCCCCAAAGGTTACATTTCTTGGATTGGCCAATTTGCGGAACGAAACGCTGTCGTAGCCGATATTCTCGAGGAAGCGGGCGCAATCCTGTTCGTGAAAACAAACATCCCACAAACACTTATGGTAAAATTTGTTCACAGTCGTCTTCCATAGTTTGATTTCATTTGCTGACAGTGGCCTGAAACTTTCAATCACGTCTTCGGACGAACCTCGAACCCGTATAACCGTTCCTTGACCTGTGGCGGTTCATCAGGCGGCGAAGGCACTTTAGTAGGTTTGTAAACATGTAGGTTCTGTTCCGCACGGGGAATTTATGGTCCTTTTCATAGCAATGCGAGGTAGTCCGCTCGGTGTGTCGCTTGTATCTGTGTTTCGTTAGGCTAATCGCTACGCATCATGATGGGCAGGAGTTGGATCTGACATTGGAGGGTAAGTAACCGAATTTCAACCGCCAAGATGCGATTTCGAGCGTCCCGCATAGATCTGTTCGGATTCCCGCAGCATTCTGTGGTACTTACGGCCTGAGACCGTCGTATGGCCGCGTTCCTTATGCAGGCGAGCAGCTTCAATGCTTATCCAAGTTTCGTTAACTCTTATTTTTAGGCTGCGTCAACTCCCTCGAAGGTCAAGATTCAGTACCGTCTGTGCTTGGGCCTCTTTCAAGCAGCCTATCGGGAATTAAAACCTTTATGAAAGCTGTCATTGACGCTCGTCCTTGGCTGAAGACCCTCTTGCGGTCCGCAAACGGTGGAGTGAAGATGAGTACAGACTCGCGGACCACGGCGAAGGAAAGCAACTGTGCTTTGCCATCCTGTGGGACGATGGAATCATAACTCCCCATCCGCCTATCACTCGAGGTCTTCGGATGGCTAAAGAGGCACTCCTTCGCGCAGGTCACCATGGTAGAAGCTTTCGTCTGTTTTGCGCCATTGTTCATCTTACATAGCCTCTTCTTTTCAAGTGATTGACTGGAAGGCACACAAACATAGTGAAATGTATTCAACTTTGGTAAGACTCTTGCTTCCAGTTCATCAAGCTAGACCTAAGTCATGTCTCACAGTCGGAGATATGGGCCTCAGGAGCGGAAGAGGATTACGGTACCGTGGCCGCCCCAACTGGCGAGCCAGTGATAGCCTCTATGAGTTTAGAAAACCAGATCGCGCTAGAGGGCGGTTTCGATCATAACAGTATCCCTAGATCAGCGTACCAACTCTGGCAGTTGCACAGGAAGAAGCGAGATCTTCGAGAAGAGCATCTTCAAGTTTGGGAAGACACCGTGAAGATCACAGGAACCGGCCGCCCTGTTGACGCAATCATATCTCCAGTTGCGCCGTATGCCGCTGTTGGCCACGGGAACAATAAGTGAGGACTTTGCGATTGGATGGAATTTTGACGAAAATGAACTATTCCTCTTTATTAGGTCCGCAAACTACACCGCAGTTTGGAATCTACTTGATTACACTGCGCTTGTCATCCCGGTTGCCCAAGTGGACTCCAAGTTGGATTCAGTCAATCTACCGCAGCTGTTCCACAGTCATATAGATAGGAGAGTCTCTGAACTTTGTAAGTCTGGTTTTGAATAGGTATTAGTGAATGCCGGAAATCAGCACCTTGTAGACAACCCCGAAGACTTTGAAAATGCCCCGATCTCTCTTCAAGTGATTGGACGAACATTGGAAGAAGAGGCGGTGATTGGGATGGGTGAAATTTTGGACACCGCTTTGAAAGTTATTAAAGTTGAAACAAAATGAATATGTACTTTTTTTAAAACGTGTGTATGGTATCCAATAGGAATCGATTTACTGCATCGATACAATGACGCCCAACCTTGTTAACAGCGAGGTGGCCGAAAATCCTCACAACCGTAGAATATCAATGTGTATGCACGAGGTAAAGCGGCCAGAAACTCACCAGTAGGCAACGCAAAAAAGTCGCGTGTTCGCTAATGGTATTCGGCACTCGGTGTGAGTGCAAGGATAACCGAGGCTTTCATCCGAGACTTAGGCCCCCAACGGCCTCGCCAGCACCGTCAATCTCCCTTTCTTCCCCATCCCGTCTTATACCACGAGCCAAAGGTCTTAATATAGGGCTGGCCAAGCCCATTGAGGCACGTAAAGTTGGACTGGACGTTATAGATACCGGGCGCGAATATGAATTTGACAAGGAATTAGTGAAGGTTGGGGAAGACGCGGCGGAATTATTGTTGGACCCAGGTATGGTCACAGGTATTGCGATAGGAAGACGTGGTGTGTTGCCGGTGCGTGCTTTGGGCGAGCTGAGATTTGAGTGGGATTCTCGCAGAAAAGTAAGCGAGGGAGATACAGCACGTCGTTTGGAAGCTGCAGGATAAGGATCAAACCGATCGTCCACTATGGACGGATTAGCTTGACTGGGGGGAAGAAAGCGTAGAAATCTAACAACTAACGTTTGCGTTTGTTGGACCGTACTGCACTAGTGGTCGGAGGAGGAGTGTGTCGCCAATGGTTGATCGGGGTAGAAGATATTGAGGAGACAGACGGCGAGGCAGATGGCTGAAACCAGACTGAGAAGAGAAGAAAAAATGAAGAACATATCAATATAATCCTTACTGCGTCCACATCCATAGCTATACTCAAAAGATTGGGGCTCTCTGAAATACTCATCGTATTGAGATCATCCCCATTGACACTGCTGGCAGGAGTACGATTCCTGAGGATTGCAATGGGTTCGCTCATGCTCGAGGCGTACGAGGCGAATGGTTCATCATCTTCATCATCGCTAGGTGTGTCCTCGCGCTGGAAATCATCCACGCGAGCTTCTTCTGGGTAGCGCCCTCGGTTCGATATGGGGTTGGGGGTGCGTGGCTGAATGGGCAGTTCGGCTCCTGAAGCCACTAGACGTTGAAATGCAGCCTCTGATTTGACCTCATTCTCGACCGGGCGAGATTCGGCTAATAAATTCAAAATTCGGGGTGGTTTTGCCTGAAACTTATATTGTGAATAATATCTGGATAGTGAACTGAACTGAACTGAGACATACCGGAAAGGAAAGCCGACGCCTAGGCAGATGATTGTCCATGGTCGACGACGAGTTCTTCCTAGGGGGAGTGCGCAAAGATTTAGCCTTGGATACCCTTCCACTGTCCTCGGATTCTTCGCCGTTCTCTTGAAGACCCAACGGGGGGGTGGGGTTTTCAGAGCCGCTGGTAGATGGAGAGCTTTCTCGTCCGATGCGGTACGTATGGGAATCATCAAGGTATTCGTCATCTGAAAACGCCTTGTGCTTTATCGGAGAAGGTTGAAGGGTGAAGGAACTAACAAGGGGACTGTGTAGACGGGTGTCGGAAAGGAAAGATGTCTTGGGTGCTAGCAGACTGGGCCGGCGAAATCGATGCAAAGCAAAGGTGGCATCGTCAAGCGTCAAAGATGAGGTGCTGGCTAACGAGCTGGATGGCAGAGCAAAATCTGACGATGAAGTTGGCAAATTTGGTCGGGTAGAGTCCTTGGGCATGGTTGACTATAGTAGAGTATGTAATCATGTGATACAATACTCAAACACCCGCAGCTATCAGGCTACCCGCTGTGTACAGCGATGTTACAATCAAAGTCAGTGTTGCCAAACTGCCCAAACCTCCACCTCTACTATTTCTCTGAGCCGGTCCGACTGAAACGTATCCGAATGTATAAAGCACACGACTGACAGACCAAATCGCACATGCCAGAGCCGCAAATTTGGGAAATTTCAGTGCTGAGATGAGGGTACTATAGAATACGGAGCAAAAGCCTGCATTTGAAAAACGACAGAAAAGGTCACGTACGTTGTGTGTATTATAGGTAGATACTCCAGGGTATTTTGGTGGGCACGCTGTGCGCAGTTGAATTTCAGTGCATCTTTGGAAGCTTTTACTTCATTGACTTCGGCGTAGGCTGTCCCGCGTTCAGGAAAGACGCATGAACTGGGAGCATAAAGACACGAACCTTGAGGGTACTCGATACCGGCTGCTTTTCTATACTTTGAGACGACGGTACTCTGTCCAGCCAGCAAAAGGGCCGTCGTCAGAAGGCTTCCAGCAACATAGGACAAGCTGAATTTAAAGAGGAGAAGTGAGAGCACAGAAAGAGGCGGGACATGAGGACTGACCCTTGAGGTACGACGATAACTGACATGGGTGAGGGTGAATGAAGGGTAACTCGAATTTTTGCGAATAATCTATACTCTACGTTTTTTTTTTAGTCAACAGTAAGTTACATATCATGTAATCAGTATTACGAAGCTCGTACCTAACCACCAAATTTTTTCTTTTTCTTCACCCAATGTCAAAACGATCTGCAACCGAAGCCGTCTCTATGTCCAGCAAAAATGAAGGCCAGCCTCTTTCCAAAATTACCAGCTCAGGTCTGCGGCGCGACGCCCCAGCAGAAGATGAAATAGGTGAATTCGAGGATGCTTGGGAAGATGAGATTGAAGAGGATGAAGACGTCGTCGACGCTGAAGCCGATTCGAAAGACGATGGTGCGATCATCGTTACTATCTTCAAATTCACCTTATAAATCGCTGGTAAATTTTAGGAATGGATATAGATCAAGTTATGCCTGCAATCGAAGAATCAGAAGAGCCCCCTGCGGCCCCCGATGTCTTTATCCCAGGAAAGCATACCCTGGCAGAGGATGAAATCCTAGAACCAGATGAATCTGTCTATATCATGCGGCATACAACTGGCGTCGACTGGCCATGTCTATCCTTCGACACCCTTCGGGACAACCTTGGCGAAGAGCGCCAACGCTTCCCCCATACTGTGTGGATCGTTACTGGCACGCAGGCCGACCTTGCAAAAAACAACGAGCTCATCGTGTACAAGATGGGTTCATTACACAAGACACAGAAAACCAGCGGTACCGTCCAGCGTCTACCTTTCTCACAAGAAATTTACTTACTTGTGGCCTGGCCCTGGTTCAGATGATGACGATGAAGATGAAGATGATGAAGATGATGACGCGCTGGATGAAGATCCTATCATCGAATTCCGCTCCATTCCTCATCTGGGCGGGGTCAACCGCATTCGGGCCCAGCCTCTACCAGCCTCTGAACCTTTGCCTCCTCATACTCAGCCGTACCATGCTGCAACCTGGGCAGAGACCGGAAATGTTCACATTTGGGATCTGCGACCGTTAATAGAGTCCCTAGAGACTCCTGGATACTCGCTTGACAAATCCCGTTCTAGTAAACCAGTCTTCACGATCAATGCACATGAACGTACCGAAGGCTTTGCGATGGATTGGGCTTCATCTGGATCTTCCTCTCTACGTCTCCTAACGGGAGATATACAGTCGAAAATATTTCTTACAACATCTACTGTCTCTGGATTCAACGTGCTTACCCAGCCATTTACTTCGCATACCTCTAGCATCGAAGACATACAATGGAGTCCAGTCGAACCCATCATCTTCGCTTCGTGTTCGTCCGATAAAACCATTCAAATTTGGGATGTCCGCATCAAAGGTCGTCAGAGTGTTGCTGGAATTGACCCGGCGCACGAGAGCGATGTAAATGTCATTAGTTGGAATAAGAGTACTTCGAATTTGCTTGTCAGCGGCGGAGACGAAGGTGGTATAAAGGTTTGGGATCTGCGTAATGTGAAAAAGAAAGGGTACTCCACCCGTCTGGAATTTATTATTATTATTTCTGACCTTCTTTTGCTCATCAGGACCTCATCACCAACTCCAATCCCTATCGCTTCCTTCGATTGGCACAAGGAGCCTATAACGTCAATAGAGTGGCATCCAAATGATTCGTCGACTTTCGCTGCCTCCAGTGCTGACAATATTGTTTCTCTATGGGACCTCGCAGTCGAGCAGGATGATGACGAAATGAACGAGAGCAGTACGAGCGACGTACCCGCTCAGATGCTGTTCAATCACCACCAAAAAGACATCAAAGAAATACATTGGCATCCACAAATCTCAGGGGCAATCATCAGTACAGGATCCGAAGGTTTCGATGTGTTTAGCACTATTGCTACGTAAACTGATTGCTCAGAAATGGATCCAACATCAGTACAATCCCGTCCTGCTATTTGAATCCGGGGTTCGAATCTACATACGCAACGCTTAGACACGGTTCTAAATTTTTACTCGTGTCTTGCTCACCTTTACGACGTTTTTCTGCGTGATATCGGTTAAAGTTGCGTACAAATTCCGTATGTCGTGGAGATGTAGGCGAGCAGAGTAGGCCTGATAGTCATCGTGTTCTCGCAAAGCTGACTGGCAAGTCTTCAAAATCAGGCAGAAAAGACAGGACGTGCATTAACTCACGGAATAGTCTTCTATGAATGGGTATTTAATCAGTTTGGAACAAATTTTCGCTCTGGCAAGATGGCTCTGCCTGGCCCCGTCTCTAAGGTTATGAGCGCATTCTTGAGCACGGTGTAGCTCATTTAAGATTTCTGGGGATGGACAGGTCAGGTAGTGAGGAGGGCAATGTTTTCTGAGAACCTTCTTGAACCCTAACACCTTGACATGACTTTAGAAACACTGAATGGAAGGATGATTTGCTGACCGACCGAAATCATCGCCGCTTGCAGAGTAAGACTTTAATTCAAAACTAGATCAATGATAGATAGACTCAGAGCGACTCACTCTTGTATTCTGTGGTATGAAAGAAGTGAACGGCCTACTCATTTTTCTCGATTGAATACAACGAGACTTACTTTGGAATAGACAGCATTACCCAGAGTTTGACCTTATCAATGAGAGTAGCCAGTTCTTCACATTCTTTCTTGATAACCGAGTGCAGATACTTGATATGCTTATTTTCCAGTACGAGATTCGGGGAGCGAGCATTCTGAGTATCAGTCTGATTGCGCCACAACGAATTCTGGATTTCATCGTTATTCGCAAAGTCCGAAGAAATCTTCCGCTTTTTCGATGATATATCTTTACCGTTATCATCTTCTAGGGCATGTGACTGATATACGGTTACGTCCGAGCTAGCAGAGTTGGCGATATTGAAAGGTGAATCAAAGTTCAAGGTTGATTGAACAAGCCGCTGTAATTCGCTAAAAGCGAATCAGCAACTTCGGCCCAAGAAAAAAGGTAGAAATATTACAGTGTCTAGCAGAACATTAAGTGTATGCATACAAGATGAAGGCAGTACCCACTTTTTTTGGGAAAATGACGAAGACCACTTCTTCGCCTGTTGCCCACAGGTTCGAGGTGAATTGCTGAGTAGAATTATTTAATTCGAGTTGCTGAAAGAAAGAAATGGCTCACGTCCATTTGAGTGGACAAGTCGTTTTCCATGACGGTAAGTGGCTGAGAGTTGATAAATGTGTGACCCCGTGACCCAAATGACTAACAAGCTCGTGCTTATTTCTCCCCACCACCATGTCCGGCAACGAAGAGAACGACGCGATCTCGGCTCTCACTGGTTTATCGCTGGGAAACATTCTCGGAGACCTCAATGTTGCAACCGGCTCATTGAACAATCAGCTCGGAATCTCTGGCATTCCTGCCCTCAGCTCCAACCAGATATACAATGATAATTATAACGACGAAGATGCAGTCGGATTGGATCAGGGAGATGACTGGGAAGATCAGATTGACGCAGAAATGGCTCAAGAAGGAGACGAGACTGTAAAAACCGAATCGCGGTCTCCGGCTTTGAAGGAAAAGCAGAGGCGAACGAAAGTGGTCAAACGCTTGGTAGAACGTCCAAAAAGTGTCTATGAACGTTTTCCGGCCTTTGAAAAGGACAGGGTGTTAGACTTCAGCGAGTTGTTCAAAGGGTACACTGCTCGTAAATCAAGATTGGGGAAGAGACAGTTTGCAGGTGAGTGTTTATCGCTATATTACCGCGATAATCCAAATACCGACTCTCATTATCTAGTGGAGACGACGTACCCAAGAAGGAAGGAAGTCCCGAGGGGGTTCTTGGAGCTAGTTGCTGGAGATGCAAAGCGACAGGTAGAAAGCAAGAGGGTAGAAGAAGTAATATCGTCGGGAAGTGTCGAAGCAGACCTTCGCAGGGCACTTGAAGTGCGTGTGTTTCAATATTAGATAAATTCGCGGTTTTAACTGCTTACCTCAGGAACGAGATGCTACCAACGTCCAAGTATCAGTGCCCTTACATGATAGGTCTTTCGATTTGGTGTTGTTGTCAAATTGGGAAGAGCAGATTATCTACGAGCCGAATCCGGATCTCTCTACAGTTGCCCCAGCTACTGATAACAGTCTTACTACTCCGGTGAATACAGTCTTAGAATCTGGGGCCTGGACGCAGAGTATTATATGGACACCCGGCGCACCGTTTAGAGATTTCACACAGCTAGAGCTCAGTTACGAAGATGAAATCGTTCCCGAAGAGCGGACAAGTAAGCCATCTATCTATCAACGATACCTCTATTGATTTTATTCGCGTAGACGAACAGCTCAGGCCAAGGAAGCGCCTTAGAACTGACCCTGCTCTTCGGGACAAGTTCAATCTTTCAAATGATCAGTATTACGAGGTCTCCAAGGACGGTCGCCACCGTGTACGACAAACATTTGGCCAGCTTACGGTAGAGCATGCATATCCAGCTCAGAAGTTGCAGCTTCCATTTGTGAGTGGATCATGTCTATATTCTTCCTTGGCGTATAGCTTATACCTCCTTCAGTACAAAACTCGACTTTCCAAGCAAGAAGCTCGTTCATTCCATCGGCCTGCACTCCAGTTTGCGCTCAATATTGAACTTCGCTTTACAAAAGTGCGAACAGCCAAGAAGAAAAAAGACAGGGCCGGGCGTAAGCTTGGAAAAGGTGGAAACATAGGAGAAGGACTCCACAGTACCAGCGATTTGAGCTTGCGAGACACGAGCAATTTCGTGTTATGGGAATATTCTGTATGTTTAATATATTATATCGTTATTTCAAGTTCTTATCGTAAAACATTGTACAGGAAGAACACCCGCCGATCATACCGAATTTCGGAATGGGCAGTGTACTGGTCAATTATTATCGCAAAAAGGATGAGAAAGATGAACATGTTCCCAAGGTGCGGCTACCAGTTATCTCTTAACACGAGGTTTCTCATGCAGGGGGCTAGTTCGACCTCGGCGTACCTTTTGTTCTAGAACCGCAAGATGAATCCCCTTTCATGAAGTTTGGCTCTGTCTATCCTGGTCAGACAGTACCATCCCTTTACAACAATTTAGTTCGAGCGCCGTTGTTCCGACATAAAGCAAAACCCACAGATTTTCTGGTGGTACGGTAAGCAATTGTGTTCTTTTGCCTGCAAGTCCTTTTAAATTGAATCTGCATACAGGAACACCGTCAAAGGCGAAAGCAAGTATTTTCTACGAGAAATCAAGAATCTTTTCGTGCTTGGTCAGACCTATCCCATTACTGAAGTCCCGGGACCACATTCGCGAAAGATTACCAACACAATTAAACATCGTTTGCAAATTATTGCGTACAAATTACTACGAAAGAGTGCCGGGGAGCGCTTGAAGATATCTCGCCTGATGAAGTATTTCCCGGATCAGAACGAACTGCAGATGAGGCAACGGCTCAAAGTACGTCTACGTTGCGCAAGATTGTGTATATGACTTGAAGTATGAGCAGGAATTCATGGAATACCATCGAAGAGGTCCTCATCAAGGGTTCTGGCGATTGAAACCCAACTGGCCGACTCCGTCGGATGCCGAAATGCTGAAGATGGTGACGCCAGAGCAAGTGGTTCTTACCGAGAGCATGCAGGTCGGTCAAAGGCATCTGCAAGATTCGGGATACAGCCAAACGGCCGACAACGCGGACGGGGACGAGACCAATTTGTCTGTCGAGCAGCAGCTGGCGCCTTGGATTACCACTAAGAATTTCTTGTTCGCCACCCAGGCAAAAGCCATGCTCAGGCTTCATGGCGACGGGGACCCAACAGGACGCGGAGAAGCATTTAGTTTCATCCGGATATCGATGAAGGAGATTTTTGTCAAAGCGGGGGAGGACTACGAACAGAAGATGGGTCTGTGGGTTTTGTCATATTGAACATATGGAAGCTCAAATTTTCAATGCAGCCGAAGCCGAAAACAGACCAAAATCTCAACATCGTTATAATGTTGCTGAGCAGCAACAAATATACAAATCTGAGATCGAGCGTATCTGGAAAGCCCAGTTTGATTCTCTTAGTCGCAAAGAAGAGCCCGTGCTTACGGCGGAAGATGAGCGGAGAGATGCACTCAAGACCCAGCAAATTGAGGCTCAGCAACAAGCAGCCAGGCGAGAAGTTACACCGCTAGAACCCCTTAGTCGTGCAGGTTCGATGGATCGGGGGGGAAGTGCTGATCCCGAAGCCAACCGGCGAGTCTTGCGAATCAAGCGTCTCGTCGATGGCAATTGGGAAACAGAAATTGTCCGTGATCCAGCAGTCATTCGCGCCTACATACGAAACCGACAAAGTATCGAGGAGGAGAATACGATGACAGATACTCTGGCTCCTACTGGAGATGCTGACAAGGACAAGAGAGCGAAGAAGAGGTGCGGCTGCTATTTCTTCTGTGAAATCGGTTTGTTGATGGTGTTTGCAGAATTGAGGAAGAACTTGCAAGGATGAAGAAGAACCAGGAAAGACGTCTACACAGAAAAAATGCGAAGATTGTGAAAGAGGGAGGTATACCTCTGCTGCTGAACAGACCTCTCAAGTCCGAGACTACGGTAATACCTAGCTATTTTCTCTAAATGCCGACCGAGACTTATGTTCTACTACAGAGGCGATGCGGGCACTGCGGCCAAATGGGACACATGAGTGCGAATTAGATTTTTCTGCATCAGGGTATACATTGACGCTGACTCTGCTCACAGAAACCAATCGAAAATGTCCCCGGTGGGAGGAATTCAATTCTGGAGCTGTACCCGGACCGTCTGCAGCTTCTCCATCGGCTTCAAGCCCGCCTCCTGCGCAGCCGGCTGCATCCAATATCGGATTTGGACGCGGACCATCGCTTACTACGAGTCCTTTGGCTATGAGTCCGCCGATGACACCTGGGTTTGATGAAGTGGGTACGAGTTCTGCACCCAAGATCAAACTGAGTCTGGGTAAGAAGACTTCCTAGAATTTGGATCGGCTTCCAAGACTTTCACAATTCTTGGCTGACTTGGCTTTTTGCCAAGATGATCAATGTTAAAATGAATTGAGCAGTGATTTGCTTGGGTCAGTGGCGGTGTACCCGCTTAGTAATTCTCTCTACTGTACATATTTGAGGTCGATCCGACAGCGCCCCGAAGAAAAGCTGTTATGTCGGGCCAAGATCAACAAGGACAAACAGTCACGTGCCAGCCCTGCAGGGGAAGCCAAGAGAAATTACATGATTTGCTTGGCACTGGTCGCATTTAAGAACGAGAAAATGCTTGGACGGAAATTGCTTCCCCTTTATCAGCTTGAACGCCGCCTGTACGCTATGGCTGCCTCTGACTCGGACCTCCCCTCCCCTTCCTCTGCCAGCGGCTCCGGCAGCGTCGAGCCCTCGGTCGTCCACTTTTGCCAGTGGCTCGATTGCACTCAGTCCTTCGTCGACCCAGAGTCCCTCTACAACCATCTCTGCAACGACCACATTGGCCGCAAAAGCACAAACAATCTCTGTCTCACCTGTAGGTGGAAGGACTGTGGCACATCGTGCGCAAAGAGAGATCATATAACCTCCCATCTCAGAGGTATGTGTATCTTCCGCAAAGTCTCATTTCTTCTTATTCATCTTGCGTCTTCCAGTCCATACCCCGTTGAAACCGCATGTCTGTGAGGTCTGTCGCTGGGCCCAACTCTTTGCCAACTCGATGCTGACGTGTCTATAGATTTGCAAAAAGTGTTTCAAACGCCCTCAGGATCTCAAGAAACACGAGAAAATCCACACTGAAGAGCATCACGCTCAGCATAAACACTCCAAAGCAATTACTGTTGCAGATCCCGCCTATGTTTCTCGAGTTCGAAAGGACCCCGGCAGCGATCTGCTAGAGTCCAAGTCAGAGAAGGATAAGCCAGCTCTGACTCCTTCTCGTTCCCTCTCTCATTCTTCGGCTTCGCCAGAAAGTGAGTCTTACAGCTGCCTCGGACGGACCAATATGTTGATGTATTGTATAGGCTCCCTTCCTACTCCCTCCCCAGAACTAGCCCCTGCGCGCCACCACTCTCACCATTCCCCGTTACATGACAGCGTTTTCTTACACAATCATGCCACCTCCGCTTGGGAGGGCCTCCGTTCCGATCCGACGCACATCTCCACTGGCTCTAAGCGCTCCCATGATCACGATTACAATGTGGACGACTTCTTCACCGATATGAAGAAAAGAAGAGTTAACCCCTCATATGATTCCAGTACGTCACTCAAACCCTCACGTAAATTTCTTCTGAGCCATACCCATAGATATGGCCGAGCGGCTCAACACCTTGACCTACGGGCACCCTCAGGCCAATCCTTCTTTCAATCCACGCTCCGTTTCGCTGGACATCCGAACACCTGAGGAACTCGCCGCCGTTAACGAATTTCTCGTTACTCTCGGCCGGGATGTCTCTAGCTCTATATCATCTAGCCGCCCGGGTCATCACTCCGTGCATGCATCTTCTGCAGGCTTCTCTTCGGAATCCTATTTCGATCCCGTTGCGTTGAGTCAATTAGGCCTTACTGGTATGCCTGGTCTTCCTACACCTGATGACTTTGCTCCTGCTCCCTCGGTCTACGCGGGAAACTCGCCAACCAATACGCACCTCTCTCAGCGATCAACCTCTTCCGCCATGTACTCTGGCATCCATAGTGCAGAGATTAACCACGCACCAAGCCACGCTCGACGATCTTCACGATACTCTCCCCATCATTATGAATACCATGGAGGTAGTAGCTATCACCAGCCAACCCCTCCGCTTGATCCTGGCTCAGGATCACCTCATTCGGCCGCCGCAACACCTCTCAATACTACACCTCCGCATATGTCACTCAATATGCATGGCGTTGCTGCACCTTTCAGCAATGGGGGACGCTATCCTCCTTTGACATCCGCTTACCCTCAGCAATCATCACATCCCAGCCAATTTGGTATCCACATCAATCCATCGACAGAAAGTGCCGCTGCGTTTGACTACATTCGTCCGCCTCGCGGTCCTGGTCCAGATGTAGGATTGATGATGGGTGATGCGATAGACAGGAGCATGCGACGCCCGATCATGGTGCTGAAAAGTATTCCTGCGGGCGCAGGCTATTCCACAAATCCTTTGGTCGGTATTCCGCCAGAGCCTCTTGAACCCAAACTTTCCTCCGTTGTACTCCATCGTGGTCCCCCGGCCAAGTTGTCCACATTGGAAGAATCATCGAAGAAGCTCACGCCTGTGCCTTCTGGTTCCACTACTTCCTCCTCTCTCTATCCGACTCTTACATTAACAGAAGGTAACAAAGAGTTCAAACTTGCTCCTCTTCACTCAAAATACCGTTCTGCCTCCCCACCTGCTTCTAGTCCGGCATCTAGGGCTAGCACGCCGAGCTCCGTTGAAAATTCACCACGCTCGCATAGCACTGTGCTTCCTAGCTTAAAGAGTCTAGCCGCAGCCGGATCCGTTAGCCTGGACCCACAAAGGCCGTTCAAGAGATCATTGGCCGGAGACTCTGACGAGCTTGCTCGGGAGGTTGGAAAAATTGAGCTGGCAGGTTCTACCACTTCATCGCCCGTTCCGTCGAAAGACTCCCTCAGCTCCTCTCCCTCCTCTCTTTCGAAGAAGTCACCTCATGATGCTACTGAGAAGCGAAATATCCCGTTTGAAGAGCGCCGTCGTCACGCAGAGTTTATCAGAACCCTGTTGGTGCAAATCAATGAGAATTTCCAAAGGCAATCGCGTCTCGAGGCAAGCGGTAAAGTAGAGAATGACGATCGAATGGATGTGGACGAAGCCACGCTGAATCCCAGCATTGTTAAGGACGTTGAGATGTGCTCTGCCTGAAGCCTACATTTACTCTTTAGGAGTTGTTTTTTCAGTCGCTATCGTTATGTATATTCAGTACCGAATATTTCTTGATCTACATGGAGCATTTAATGTGTGCGATATCCATTTTATTTCTCAAATTGTACATTTACATCCTTTTGGAGTACAGCCTCCACATGTAACCCAAAACCAATGCCCTTGGCAGCCATCTGAATATGGCAAAGGCAGTTGAGTTGCCGCCATATGCAAAGCGCAAGGGGGGATGCTTGCTCAAGGCTTTTGAGACCACAGCTTTGGCAAATTTCGCGCTTGGCATACTATTCCCTGCCTGGCTTGCGTAGATTCGTTTGATCATGTTCGGGAGAAAAGCCGAGTAAAGTGAATCCTCGGGTATACTGAAATTGCTTGTCATGTTGTTCGAAATATGAGAGACGACGGAACCAGGGACTACGTTCATGACTGCAATGCCGAAGGGACGACATTCCATACTGAGTACTTCGCTAATCATATGCGTAGCTGCTTTGGTAGCTGAATATAACCCGTTCCATGGAACAGGTCTTTCGAACCTGGTCAAGGCCAGAATGGAGACGACAGGTATAATTGTGAAGCTTACACATCTCCCACAACTGAGCCAACGTTGATAAATAAACCTTTCTTGCGCTTGGCCATGAATGGTAAGACTGCTTTGCACACTCGGAGAATCGCGAAAGTGTTGATATCAAAAGTCTTCTGTATGTTCTCGATGGTCTGGTCCAAGATTGCGCCTGTGAGGAGGAGCGATTATTGACGTTGAGTGGAGGTAGAACAATAAGAAGGGCGAACCAGGGGCACCCGTCCCTGCATTGTTCACGACAATGTCTATCTTTCCTTCATGCTCGGCAATCTGTTGAATAACACGCCTGACATCCTCGTCGTTTGTCACGTCGAGGACATGTTTCTCTATCAGTGGATGGCTGAAACCTTCCATTTTGGCCGGATCCCGGGCAGTAGCGTATACTTTGCAGCCCTGAGCAGCAAATTCTTCGCAGCTGGAAGGTAGGTGGGATATGGAATAAGGTGAGAAACTTGAGCGGATCGATACTTACAGCGCCGAGCCTATTCCGCCAGAGGAGCACCCAGTCACGATCACTACGAAGGTCATCTGGGAGATGGTGAAAGAAAATGGAACCGGCAGGGGCCGGATGCCGAGCCAATATAATGACATATCATGTTATGTCAGGCTCTGCCCCCGCAGCCCGGCGGCGTTTCTTTCTTTCCCAACTCACATTATGTTTTTCAAAGCCAGTAATTTCGTGCAGGTCGCACTGGCAGCCTCAGCCTTGTTCTCTTCAATCACAGTTGCTTCTGTTTTTCCTCGAGCATCCGTATGCAACGGCTACTCTGAGCTTTGCAGCCGCTCATTAGGCAACGTTACCTTTGTTGGGACCCATGATAGCTATGCGGTCGGAGTCGACAATCGCAAGTTTTCAACCGTCTCAGTAAATATCTAACTGACTTTTCTCATATGCAGTCGCCACGAACCAGGATTATGACAGTCAGTAGGACCCTCCCTATGAATATATTGCAACTATCAAAATAACATCTTGCCAGTAACCCAACAACTCACAGACGGTGTGCGAATGCTTCAATCTCAAGCCCACAACAATTCTGGCACGATTGAACTCTGCCATACCAGCTGTGGTCTTCTCGACGGCGGAAGCCTGCAGGATTATCTAACCAAAGGTAGAGCACCATCAAGGCGGGGATTAGGGAACAATGTTTTGTTGAATAACATCTTTCAGTGAAATCATGGATGGACCAAAACCCAAATGAAGGTCTTGTATTCTTCCAGTTCAACTGTTCATGGTTTCTTTCTGACACCCACACACAGTTGTGGTCTTACTCATCGTCAATATTGATGATCTAGCAGCATCGGCATTCGCACCCGCCTTTGAGGCAGCTGGCGTGACATCCATGTCGTTCCAGCCATCTGTCGCCAGTATGGCAGCATCCAGCTGGCCCACACTCGGAGAACTCATCGATAATGGTACTCGACTCGTCACCTTTCTAGACAATCATTCGGATCTTGGCTCGGTACCCTACCTTCTTGATGGTAAGATTTTTATAACGCCCGTCGTCTGTTCGTCCCTTCAACATTTTTCAGAGTTTTCCAATATCTGGGAGACAGCATTCGACATTACGGATCAGAATGCATTTGACTGCGCCGTAAACAGGTCCAACGGTGATACGTCAACGTCAATGTATCTCGTAAACCACTTTTTGGATCAACTTATTCTTGGACAACCTGTGCCGGATTCAGCGCAAGCCAACCAGACCAATGCCGTTACCGGAGCTGGCTCTTTGGGCGCTCAGGTCGCCACCTGCGAAGCCCAAATGGGTCGACCTCCCAATTTCTTGCTCGTAGATGTGCGTAATTTCCTCTATGAGCTGCAAAGCACTCACGAATGTATCTTTAGTTTTACGAATTTGGAAATGGTTCCGTTTTTGAGGTAGCGGCTGCTGCCAACGGTGTTACTTACACTTCGAAAGCTATAGCGACACCCAAGACATCTTCATCGTCGTCATCTGCATCTGCATCATCAAATAATGCCCAAATGTTACTTGATATATCCTTATTTATGACATTCCTGCAGGTGGCTCCTTCGCTGGTGATTGGTGGCGCCATTTTCGGTGCTTTTTTGATTTAAACATCTTCCATTTACTACTCCACTATCCTCGCATTCGTTTACAGTTTTACTAGCCACAATGGACTTAAGTATTTACGGACGGTATTGTATCGTGGTACTAGCTTTATAATGACAATTAGTCGAAGAGTAAAGGTGCATATCTAGCGTTTACGTTCGACGTGCCATTTGTACACTCTCGGTTTATAAGTTTCGTCTGATTTTGCTTGCGACCTTCTTGGACGGCCGCCTCTAGCGTCCAACGCATCCTCGTCGTCATCCTCATTGCTATCGCCACCAAATCTCTCCGGGGCTCTGATCTTTTGACGCGCACCCTTGCCCATCATCAATCGCTGCATCTCAAACTCTCGTTCTGCATAGCGCATATGACTGTCTCGGGCCAACCGTGCAGACAACTCCTTCAGAAGATACCGTTTGTGTTGCTGAGATGAGGTACCATGTGTTTCTTCACCTTCAAACTCGTCGGCCTTGTCCTTGACATCACGATCTCGCAACAAGGGTTTCAGTTTAGATGGCCTTCGGGTGTTTGCCTCGACCCAGCCTAAATCTGACAAAGTCTCATCATTTGGGTCACCATCCATGATGGAAACATTGAGTTTGGAAGGAGGGGCATAGTTTTTTACTGGAGCTATATTCAACCCAATTCCCGTGAACGTAGAAAAATCACTTGCCATCGTCGTCGTCATCCACGAAAACTACATGTAGCTTTCGGCCCTTCCGTGATTGTGATGGGAGAATCCCAGCTTCGCGAAGAACCTGAGCCTCCTTAGTTCCGAGGTCATCCTCTTCATCGTCTGGGTTCGTTAGATCAACCATAGCGGAAAGTTGGGTTTTGATTTTGTCGATTTTCTTAGTGAAATGTAAGCAAGGAGAGTTGAACCAGTTGAAAATACTTTTTACTTTTAAGTTTGCAGCACGCATTGTTCTCACATAATTTTCATCTTGAGTTTTAAGGACTTTTACAACATCGGTCGGTAGTGCGACGCTTCCTCTGTCCTTCAGATGAACACCCCCCTATCGAGCAGTATTTAGAGTTTAGAGAAAGACTGTTGGTAGGACGCAACCGACCTTTGTCTTCTCCTTTGTCATTGCAAAATAGAATTCATCCTTATTCCGTTCAGCAGCCTTCTGCTTCAATCGTGTCAATCGGTCCTGTTTTGAATGGTAGTCTTTGGCGCGTTTGACGTAGTCTTTATGTTTTTCGAGAAACCCGAGTTTTGCCCTATGAGAAAGCTGCGATCTTTCCTTATGGTTGCGCCTGTGAATTGAATTTCGGAGTGAGGAGGTCATGGTCGGAATCTAAAAGTGTCACGTTTTTGTGACCGTGACTGGATCGTTTGGGAAAAATTGGAACCAAAAAAAAAAAAAACTCGTTGAATTCTCCCACTCACCTCATATTTCGAGCGGATTTTTGAAAAAAAAAAGTTGTATACCGGTCTCGGCGTTGGAGAATGTCGTTCACTTCGTTTAGGCTCGGCGAGGTCATAACAAATCCACCTCCTCATCTCATGCACCTTCAAGCGACCACGAATATGTATGCTGAGCCTCAGCAAAATCAACAACCGTCCCAATTTACCGCTATAGATAATACCAATTCTTTTCCCAACAATACAACCAAGATTTCCCCCGCTTCTTCAACTAAACAACCTTACGGTTCCGGAGACACCGATGATGGCTATACACTTGTCTTTCCAAATCTTACTGCCTTTCATCAGTGGCGACAGAGGGAAGAAGAAGCCCAGGTCGTAGAGTTTGTCAAGGTCATACTCATTCTTGGTCCAGGACCCAGAATATTCTTCTGACTGTTGTCACAAAAGGGTGACACTCATGGTAGCAAAGCAATACCTCCCCGATTCAAAGATCATACTAAATTGGTTTGTGCTCGACATTCCCGGAGCGGACGAAAGAAATATGTCAAAAAGCATCCGGAAAGGGTTAGAAAAGTTCCCAGTCGCAAGGTATGTATACTACAATCATTTTACACATTGCTGATCCGAATACAGTTGGAAGGCCAAGGATGCCCCGCATCGATAAGTTTCAAGACGTATTTCGACTCTGAGGAAGTACGCGCCTGCTGTAAGTACTCATCAACCGCTGACGTTTCCTTCCTAATATGCCGAGTCAGACAATTCCCAGCACTCTCATGAAACGGGCCCTGCCAATTTACCTTACACTCGTCGAGGGAGAAAAGCTGTCGCCGAAGCAGAGAAAAAGAAGGCTGGCAAAAATATTCGGTTTGCCGACGATCATCATCTTGTAAATGACCCTACGGCGTCTACTCCTACCGCCGAGACTTCCTCAGTAACCCAGGCAGAGTCGTCATCCCCTAGCAACTACAATTCGGCCGTGTCTATGATAGCCCCTCTGCCTTCTGCGAGCCAATCCCCATACCAGTCCTCTCCGCAACAACAATCGTACAACTATCAACCTCAGTACCAGTATGCTAGTCCTTCCGCTCCCCCCCCGCCACAGTACCGGTGCCTTCAACTCTAGCTCAGCATGCAGCGGATGGGTTTCACCATGATCGTTGGCAGAACATGGAAACATTGTTTACTTCTATCCGCGAGCACGCGCGGACTTTTACATACCCGACCGCCAGCGTAGCTGCGCTGGAGACAGTTTTAATTCGTTTATTTCTAGAGAGTCCTTCCCAGCCTGTGATCAGTCAGCAACCGCCGCTGGCCATGTCAACGAGGATGGAGGATGAAGGTTCCTCGGATGAGACCTAATAAATCTCTTACTGTATTTTTTTCTGGTACTATTACATAGACCATGTACATTAGTGGAAAACTGTAGCGTTTGTAAATCTGTATTTGGAAGTTTCACACGTGGAATGACGTGATTGCTGGGCTTAGAGGTCGGCCACTTTGCCTCCTTCTTGTTCTTGTACATTATGTCGGCAATTCGAAATGCTTTTATCAAAGAAAAGCCTCACGTCCGTCCATGCTGACCGTCAATTGCACTCCTCGCTGATTGACTCACCCAGTCATCGATTACGGATTGGGTTGACATTCTCACCGCAAATCATATCGCAGAGGAAGCATATGACGGGTAAGTCCCTCAGTGTTCGAATAGCCAGCTAACTCTATGATGGATGCTTTCCATAGTATACCAGAGCTAGTGGACTCTATAAATCTACAGGGACTCACTGGGTACAGTCTATTTGTCGCTTCATCCCAATTTTGATAAACTCTCCGCAGCACAGGCGAGGCTTCCCGGGCGCTCCGAAAGAAATTGAAGCACGGTGGTCCTCATCAGCAATATCGGGCTCTTGTTGTATGTTTGAACCTACGTAACTTTCCAGTTTCTTACTCGGCGGGCGTGCTTTCGTTATACAGATTCTCAAAGCTCTTGTCGAAAACTGCAACGATAAGTTTAAAAGTTGGTTTGACCGCAATTGGATCATCGTCCCAACTCCAATCTCATGGTTTATCGGATAGCTTCCTTCGCCGATGGACAATTCACAGAGGCTTTACGGCAAATCGCGAGCGACCGCACCGCGGACAAACGGGTACAGAAAAAGCTAAAGCTGGTGTTAATGAGCTGGCACGAACACTTCAAAGGAGATCCGTCCATGCGTTCCGTATCAGAGTTGTATGTCATGTGCAAGGACGTAAATTCTTCCGTCCTACCAGATTTCATCGAGGTGGAGGCCTCTCGGAGACGGGCAGAGAAGGAAGAGGCGAAACGAAAAACCAAGCAGGAGAAGGAGGAGATGCGTAAGAAAGAGGAGGAAGAACGTTTGAACCAGAAGCAGAACAAGAACAGATCAAGGCGTGCGGCGTTCAATTTCGAGCAGGTTCGTCCTTTACTGACTCCTTCATATCGGTACATACCTTCTCACCTTCGGTCTAGGAGAAACCAAAGGTTCTTGGTAGCATTGTCGAGGCCTCACAAGCTTCTAGCAACCTGGTCAATGCAATCACAGTAAAAATCACCATTCATTCATTGATCCCGTCACTCACTGCCCCTCTCTAGCTTGTCAATCCCGAGAAGGACAGCCTTCAAACAAACGAGCGGGTCCAAGAATGTTTGGCACAGGCTAAAACAATTCGCAAACAAATTGTCCGGTATATCCAGGTGTGTTAACACCTGATTTCTCTCTAATAGTCCTTATCACAATTTTGCAGCTCGTTGAGAACGAGGAGGTGATTGGTGTTCTCATCGAAACCAACGATCGCATCATCGCAGCGCTGGACATGTATGACCAGTTGTCTACTGCAGATCATAAAGGAGAGGATAGCTCGGCCATCGCTGGTCATTTGACCTCAACGCGTCTTGGCTCAGAGAGTGAACTTAACAAATTACAGGAGAAACAGAAGGCGGCAATTAAGAAGGCGAAAGCAAACGGATCCATACGGAAAGGATCATCAGGAGGCGTATTCGCGGATTTGGAAGACCTCAGTTTTGGGGCCTCATCGAGCAATCTACCACCGCCTCTACGGCCCACTAGCATGTCTGGTGAGAGCGCAGGTGCTGATGCGCGTGGTTCACTGTCTGATTTTAGCGACTACGAATCTTCGGACGAGGAAACGCACAACGCACGAGCAGCATTGTCGTCGAAGTATGTTGCTAAAGACTATTATTCATCCGATGACGAAGTGGCGGGCTCCAAAGTCGCGAAAACCACAAAGACCTCGGTATCCGATGATCCATTCGCTGACCCATTCGCCGACTGATTGCGTATTCATAATAAATATCGCTACACAATGTCGATAATAATATATCTCCTATGCCTTCCATCTTACGACTGTATCTTGAGAGCTCGTTCCTAACCAGTAAGGCTTTAACACAGCTGGCAGTGATATTGCCACAGGTTCTCCGGCCTCATCGAATTCCACGCCGTTTTCTATCAGGGCCACGATAAGTCGTGGAATCGCAGCAGCAGTCCCGTTGAGCGTATGAGCACAGACATTTTGGTGATCCTGTTCTTCTTGATATCGAATGTGTAAGCGGCGGGCTTGATAGTCAGTACAATTCGATAGGGAAGCAACTTCTCCCCAACTTCCGCGGCCAGGCATCCAGGCTTCAATATCATATTTTCGGTAGGCGCTGGCTCCAAGCACTTCCGTAGGCATGTCTAGGACCCTGAATAAAAGGTTGCAGTAGTCAACTAAAGAAGAAACTAAAAGACACTCACCGTAAAGGAATATCTAGCCCAATGAGGATTGACTCTTGCACTCGTCGCATTTCCTCCATGGCGGCTTCACTCTTATCAGCTTTGGTTACCACAAACAGTTCGAGTTTGGAAAACTGATGTACACGATAGAGACCTCGGGTATCAGCGCCTCGCGCACCAGCTTCAGCTCGAAAGGCATGCCCTAGACCAACGACCTTTTTGGGTAGTGTGCGATGAGGAAAGATACGATCGGCGAACATTCCTGCGAGCGGAATCTCAGCAGTTCCGGCAAGAATGAGCTCTGGTGAGGATGGAGAGGTGGATTGGAGATGATAACTCTGTTGTGCATTATCTCTTGGTTGAAAACCACATCTCTCCGCAATATCTGAGCGTACGACGTCTGGGGTCGTGGTAGGCTGAAAGCCGTGTTTCATAGCTACGAACATGGCATAATTGGTGAGGGCGAGCTCAAGCAATGCACCTTCATTGGTGAGAAAATACCACGAATTTCCAGTGGTATTTGCAGCGTCTTCCACGTTTATAAGCTTGAGCTTTTTAGCGACCAAGAGATGGTCCCTGGAAGGTGAGGCAGGGATACAGGCGGGACCATGAGATGCTAGGGTGATAGCAGCATCCTCTGGTCCGAGAGGAGAGGAAGGGTGTGTATCATTGGGGATAGCAAGAGCAAGTTTGAGCAGTTCTCTTTCTAATCGAGTGAACGTAGCTTCCATGCCAGCTAGTTCGTCTTTGATATTTTTTGCTTCCTGTAATGCAGCTTGTTTTGCTTGCTCGTCATGCATTTCAGCATGTTTACGAATTAGCTCGCCAAGCAATGAGCGAGCGTGTCGTTTAGCATTCAGCGATCTAGAATGCCTGTTCAGCTCGGAATAGAGACGAGAAACGTGCCGAATATGCTCTGAGTTGAGTGATGCTTTGCGATTCAAGGCATTGGTGCACTTGTAGACATAATTTTCGGCAATGTTGCGATAGTCCAGACGGGGCGGAGGGAGAGTCCGTGGCCTGGGAGAGTACGAGGAAGCATAGCTTCGACGACGAGGACCTAGACTGCTCGTCAGATGGACCCAGTTGGTGGCAAAAATAAAATACTTGCCCCAGGATGAAAGCGGCTGAAGACGGGCTCGAAAGGTCATTCTTGTGTGTGTCACGTGTCAAGTTTGACACCATGTAGCCGGCGTGATCAAAATAAGAATATAGCATTGGATTTTGGGCGATTTACGCATACTAGTAATCGTAAAAATACCTGTATACATGATATTACAGTTAGTTCTACCAAGCATACCATCCAGAAATACAAGCCATTACGAAGGTGTGTGCGAAAACTTCTGAAATACAGCCTGATAATAATTATCCGCCGAGGAACATTTCATCGCCCTCATTCCAGTCTCCCATACACTCGGAGACGGTCTTGTCGAATGTCTGAAACTTCTCAATAGCGCGGTTCAGTTCGATCGTCGTGACCGCTTGGACTCATTCCGTAGCTGGCCCTCAAACAAGTTGGAGCATTCTTGCAGCATCTCAACGTGAATAGCGCTGACAAAGAACTGCGTCCCAGCATCTTCATCACTCTCGGTTTCTGAGCACACTCCCCTCGTTGTTCTCGCCGAATTTCTGCCATTCGCACTTGCGCCTTCGCCTCATTTGTCTTTCGTCCTGCTGATGGCACCGCCTCAGGTTTCCACTCCGTCAATTACCTGTATTTTGGTGGAGACATGGTCAAGGAAGAGCATTGATTGCTCAGATAGGTATATTATGTGGCAATGGGAGGTGTACGTCGAATTGAGCTGAGTTCAGGATGCAAAAATAATAAGCGCGTTGTGGGCGCTTATTATTACCCGCCGAAAGTTCGCAGACAGGTCCTTCTTACGAAGTAAGATCACTCTGACGTCTCTTTTAAAAATGATCCAAGGGTCATTCTGAGCAGCTTGTATAATGAAAATCTCGAAAAAAAAAAAAAAAAAAAAAATTTTTTTTTGTTGAGGTATTCCTTGGGTAGGCGAATGGAAACTGATACTTATAATTCTAAAATCAAACTTTTTCATTATACAAGCTCCTCAAAACTACATTCCAAAGAAGTTTCCCTGTATGAGTTTCGCGACAATGTGCTTCGTTTATTATGTAGGTCCTTTGGCCAGATTTTTGCTCAGCCTGTCAAAATAAGCGCCAATTCTTTTTTGGCGGAGATTGGCAGGTACCATTTCTCTGAGCTTTCTTCCATGTCCAAAGCCACCTCCCTGCCATACGAGCTTCCCTGGTGCGTGATTCCATGAAAAGAGCCATAATTTTAGCCCTCGAATACCCTAGACAGGGTCGAGAAATATAGGCCCCAAGATCTTGAGGATGTTGTTGGCAACTCGGAAACCATTGAACGTCTCAAGGTCATCGCGAGAGATGGAAACTGTCCCCATATCATCATATCTGTACTGCCCGCCTTTCTCCTCAGCTCCTCGTCTTACTTTATCCAAGGGCATGCCAGGCATAGGTAAAACGACAAGCATACATTGCCTAGCACATCAGTTACTGGGAGATGCGTATAAAGAAGGTGTACTCGAGCTCAACGCGTCAGATGAACGGTATGCCCGCCATTTTCTCCAACGTTCACCCTGATAATTGACGCGTTCCAGTGGAATTGATGTGGTCCGAAATAAAATCAAAAGTTTTGCTCAGAAAAAAGTCACTCTTCCTCCAGGGAGGCATAAAATTGTTATCTTGGATGAAGCCGACAGGTCCTCTCTTACCTTGCATCGTGTTCTACGCATCATGATTCTTACCCTTTCTCTCTCTCTCTCAGCATGACTGCAGGCGCTCAGCAAGCTCTTCGACGGACGATGGAAATCTTCTCAAATACAACGCGCTTTTGTCTTGCTTGTAACATGAGCAACAAAATTATTGAACCCATACAGAGTCGTTGCGCTATTCTTCGATACGCCAAACTAAGAGACAAAGAGTTGCTAAAGCGTCTGATTGAAATTTGTGATATGGAAAAGGTGTTTATCATACTATCTGTTGCCGTGCGGTGACTGAGGATTGTCTAGGTGCAATATAATGACGATGGCCTCACCGCACTTATTTTCACCTCCGAGGGTGATATGAGACAGGCGATCAATAATCTTCAGTCTACACATTCTGGATTTGGCTTCGTTTCCGGAGACAATGTCTTCAAAGTCTGCGATCAGCCCCATCCCATTGTCGTCCAAGAGATGATTAAATCTTGTGTAGACGGAAAAGTTGACGTTGCAATGGAGAAACTCAACGAGCTGTGGGAGAATGGTTATAGTGCCATCGACATTGCAGTAACGATCTTTCGTGTGGTGAAGACATCGGACAAGTGAGTGGCAAGAAAAGCCTTCTTTTTACTCGATCTCCTGAGGCACTTGAAGCATGCCCGAATACACAAAGCTCGAATTTATCAAGGTCGGAGTTAGTTTTTCGTATTATTCTTCTTGGGCCTAAGCATCTTTTTCAACAGGAAACTGGATTCACACATATGAGGATCCTTGAAGGTGTGGGCACGATTCTACAGCTTGCAGGGCTGATTGCTCGACTGTGCAAAATGGTGCGTTTGTTATCGGCTATATTGTTTCTAAGCGAAGCTAATTAGGGTCCGATCTCCAGGCAATGGGTCCCTCCAAGTTCATAATCTAAATGAAATGAAATGGGCTTGTTCATAGGTTTCCAACCGTAAAAGCAGCCTGCACGAAATTGTAAAGCAGTCGTCGGCGGAGCAGATAGTGTAGATCGAAGGATGCCGAAATGGCAGTATATATGAATGTAAGGTACACCAAAGTATTAATCAGTTATCAATTCGGATACGCTCCAGTCCTCGAAGCTCCCATCCGGAAGATATCGCCGTATGATGAGTGGAATTTTACGCTGAGATAATTCTTTGATAGCGATTTGAAGCGCGTCAGTTTCGCCATCCAGAGGAACCAATACTGGAGCATTCATACTAACAAGGTCATGAGGAGGAGGACGGGTTCCAAAGCGTAACGGAAAGAAAGAAAAAAACCTAATCTGGAGGGCTCGAGTGCCCAATATCCTGGCGCGTTCGTATTTTGTCAAGTATGGGGTCGTGATTCGGACTTTGTTGGGTTGCCTTTCGCCTGTCATACCTGTGCTGGTTGAGGGTGCAGGCTGCTGTTCTTCGCCATGGCCCATATCTTGCTCGTGCTGGACGCCATTGACACCATTCGGGTGGGCTTCCCCTTCTGCACCTTCTTCAGCGACACCCTCATTTTCTGTGTTGAGCAGGTCGAATCCATCATCCTAGTCAAGAGGATATCAAGCTGTGAGGAATACTCATCTAGTGCGGAACATACAGCAAAGTCTTCTGCATAACTAACAACGTAAAATGTAACGTTATTGCGCATCGGATTCCAAGAGCGCATACCTAGGGCCATCATAGTCAAGATCATCCCTGCCCCCACCACCATATTCGTCGTCGGACATGGTTGTCTGGAGGAAAAAATTGGGAAAGACGAATTAGTCATCGCATTTGGATGCCTGCCGGGACTGCCTCTTAGGGAACCGAGCTGCTCGCTGTACGTAATATTATTTTTTTTTTTTTTCCCCGAGGTACCCATTCTGGTTCTGGCATTCCCAAAACGAATGCAACCCTTACTCCACCCGGACTTCTCGTATTGATGGGGATTTGAGTGCAATCTGGTCATCGATCTGTGTTTAAAATTGCCGTTTTTTTTTATTGAGGGACGCGAGATTCATCCTTCACGAGGACCAAGTATTGGCCGAGGAGTAAGAACTGGGACTGGGAGGGAGGGTCCACTCGAAAGCCCATGCGGACCGGAAAGCGAAATGGCGACGCTCTCGGGCCCGACGCTCAGAAGCAGCTCGAGAAGAGAAGACGTTGGTCCATCTAGCTAAATCTGGGCACCTCCCGAGCAAGAAAAAACGAGGAACGGATCTGCTACCTTTAACTTTTTTTATTTTATTATTTGTACTTTCTTTGTCACGGAAGGGCACAGGATTCAGCGAGCCTGGCGAGGTCGAGGACAGAGCTGCGCAGAGAGGAAACCTCGTGAAAAAGGGCTTTTGACTGGCATGACAGAGACTTGGATCGTCGCCTGCTGTCAGTCTGGCCGCGTCGGGGGACGAGAAACGTGGATTTCGGTAGGTACGTGCGGAGCAAGGCCGGCCAGAATGAAATAAAATAAAATAAACTTGTTTGTTTTCAGATCTTGCCGGGTTTCCGGCCAAATAATGTCCAAAGTGGCCTTGGTCCTCGTCAGTTATAATCCTCTCTCTTTTCCTTTCTCCCATCATCTCCCTTTCCCTTTCAAAATATCATTTCTTTCGTATCCTTTTATGCCTTCTAAATTCTCTACTCGTACTTGGGGTACTCGTTTCGACCCTCTTCCTCCCTCCTCTCCTCCCTCCTCCTTCAGCCCACCCCCGTCTGACAGTGCTTCTCAGCCCCCAGCTTCCCCAGACCGGTCTACCAGAAAGGCCGACAAGATGCCACACGATGCCAGCATCTTCGTTGGAAGGCAAGTAAAACACGCTTCATGGTGGACCCACAGTTTTTGCTCATCTTTCTCACTGACAGCCTGCCAGTTCACATGGACCACACTGATCTCAGCCGCATGCTCTCCAGCCACCTCGCAGAATATGCCCAGTTCAATTCGGTCAAGGTCATTCGCGACTCTAAGGGCGGCGTCTGTGCTTTTCTCCAGTGTCAGGTAGGCCACTTTCCGAGTGGCTATATGCGTGCTCCCTTCCACAAGTGTCTCTTTTTATTTATTTTTAGGACGCCAATTCTGCGGCCAAACTAATTCAGACCCTTCATTCTATGGCTCCAAAGCCCTTTCTCGGTCGAACCTTGCGATTTGAGGCCGCCAGGGCTAATCGCTCTCTCCTAATATCCTATCGGTTTGTTGATTTCAAGTCTACTTTCCTGATTCGCGTTCCGACCTTCCATCATCAGTACACCAACACAAGTCATATCCCCTACCGACGATCGTTCTTCGCCGGAGAAGACCGTCATCGAACTGAAGCTTCCTTTTGCTATGAGGATCACCAAGTTCGAAAGTGCAAGGTTCGTTGATAATCTTGGTCCTGATCGCAAGTGTACTGATTTTAGTTGACCCGCAGAAACACCGACATATACTACGACGATCAGGCTATTCATTTTGCCAGACTTCCAAGTTCAACCAATGTAGTCACCCTCCTCAAGCAGCCGTTACTTTGCGACATCAGTGTGAGTATCCTGCCCGACCGCATTACGACCTGCGGATTACCTGTCGTGTGGCTTTGCAATGTCTGATCTTCATTATGCAAGACTCTAAAAGAGATTTGCGGTTTATTCGGTCCTCTCGAACACTTTCATCCGTACAATTCTGAAGGCAAGTTTTTTTTTATAACATCACTAGCCGTCATTCGTTAACCATTGCGCACTAGGCAATGATGGCGACAATCCCTCCTCCTCCAGCTTTCCAAGTCCGCATGATGGTCCTCGTAATTCTCATATGCATCAAGGCTGTTTTAACGTAAAGTGGGCCCATCGCGACGACTGCTTGAGCGCTCTGATGGTAAACTGCTCTCTTCCCTCTGGTCTGTTTGGACATTCATCTAACCTCGACCTTGCTTCCAAACAGTCCCTCCGCCGAGTCCCTCATCTCACTGTGACCTGGGCTCATCCGCAGCCTGGTCGTGAGTTCTATCCAGGTCGATACAATCAGCCGTACCCGATGTTCATTCGATCAAATTCTGTATCGACCGATTTATCAAGTACCACTTCTACCAGCGGCGTCGCCGCCCAGAGCCATGACACTAGCTCTATGTCTCAAACTTCGACTTGCGTCGATCCGACATCTCATCAAGATGTGACCTGGATTAGCACTGATTTTCCGCCCCTTCTTGATCGGAAATCTGAATGGCTAAAGGTCGGGAAGTCTGAGCGAGAGAAAGTGGAAAACGAAGGTGCCTTCGCTGACGACGGGTTAGTGACTCTCCAAATTGGAACGACTCTTGAGACTAATCGATTATTTCCAAGACCTTCTGCTGTGCAGTCGAGTTCTTCTTGTCGTAGCGTACTGTTCGAGAATATGCTTCCTCCCAGTCTATCATCTTCCGGCCATCGAAGCGGCCCCTCCATCTCTTCGACTAACCTGCCTGATACTGGTCAGGACTTTGAGTTGCAAAATACTCCGGATTTGGTTCGATCTCCTGTTACTCCAAAGACGCCAAGCTCTTTGGTGCCACCCACCCCGACTAGCCTATACGTAGAGGAACATGCTCAACCTTTTTCGAAAGAATTAACGCGGAATTTCTCCTACAAGTCCGAAGAAATAGCGCCAGGGGATGAGAATACAGACCAGATGTCACTCTTCATAGGAGGTTTAGAATCCATGAGCTGGGACGAGCGCAGAATCTTCGACATTTTCGAGAGATTCGGTGGGCTAGAAAGTGTTAAAATAGTTCGGCCAAGTAAGTTTTCCTGTTTTTTTCTTTTTTTGTTTTCCTCGTTGAAAAATCTGTTGATATATGCTTCTAGATAGCGGAAAGGCTGCATTTGCCTTTGCGAAATTTAACAATGCCGAGAGCCCGGTTACTGCGATATCTCAGATGGTAAGTGACTGACTGCAGAATTTTTTAAATTCACGTCTGATCATGATAATCAGCACAATCGTATAATTGATGGCCGAGCCATTAGGGTTAAACTTCGAGACTGTACACCATCCCACATTCCCTACCGAGCTGGCAGAGGTCGAGGACGCTATCCTAACTTTGACGGTCATCAGCGACATCAGAGCCTTTTGGCCGAGACGAAGCAAGACAAGGGTGTAGGAGTGAGTTTCGGTGAAGAGGAACTCTCTAGGCCAGCTCCTGAGGATTCCGATACATGTTCCGCGGAAGTCTCCGCCAAGGATGTTCAAGATGTTCACCCTGTCGTCGTTTCGCCCCAAACTTCGCCTAATCCCGAAGGCTTCCGCGAGTGGTACGAGCTAGGAAGCAATCAGTCATCGACCCCCGCTCCTCCTTTTGCTGCTGGAGGCCCGTTTTTTCCAGAAGAGGGTTCGGTGTCGCCGTACTCTGTTCCCTTCTTTGGGCCCTGGATGCAACAAAACCCCCCTGCACATCCACACGTCCAGCTCCCTATGGGCTACTACCCTCCCATGTACCCCGTTACCCAAAATCATCCTCGGTTTCCTGGACCACTGGGATTAGATCTTAGCGCACCTAATACTTTGCCTCCTGCTCCATGGGTAAGACCTTACCCTCAAACTGAGGCTGAGTGTGTCTGACCTTTTATGTTTTCTCAGTATATCCCGTACCAACGCTACCCCACCCGGCCCATGGATGCCGCAGGTCAAGAGCAAGCGCCAGTTCTTCCAACTGGATTCTTCCAAAACGAAACAGGCACACTTGTGCCAGTCTATCCTCAAGCGATTATTGATCAGTACATGTCAAACAATCCGAGCCAAAACGATCCTCCCATTGGTGTCCCCATAACCATTCCTGCACCAATTCCCGTGCCTTCGTCCGCTCCTTTTGGGCCAAGCGGATCTGGACTTATCCAGCCTTGGGTCCAAAGTACTTTCCCCCCCCATCCGGGATTCCCTGCTGGCCCTGCTTCTTTCCTCCATCAAAACCAAATGCAAGGCCACGCGAACTCATCTCTAGGATGGGCCCCTAGTCCTTTTACGAGTCATCGTGCGCAGGTCGTGACGCCTTCCGCCGTTATGCCTATCATTGGAATGTCTCCTTTCCGCGAGGCCTTTCATGGTGGAGCTAGACATGGCAGTGCAGGCAAGCGTCCAGGCCGTCAGAATCACGTTCACAGCAGAGGTCGCAATATTAGTGGTCGGGGACGGGGATCAAGTAATGGCAACACATCCCAAAGCGAAGTTTTCAGAGGCAGGAACTTGCCACCCAGGGGTAGCACGCAGCCTGTGACGGGAGATTGGACTCAGTGGTCTGAGGCGCTTTCGGAAATGGGAAAGAGTATCTCTTGACAGGTCGTTTCCTTTTTTTAAAAGAAAAACCTTCTTCGTTCCTTGCTCTTTGTAAACAATCATCCTTTCTAGACCCCGTTTTCTCGCACTTCCCAATTGTGTTTATTCCTTGATGTTTTCTTCGATATTTCCAGGCTTTCCCATTTGTGACTGCTTTCTTTCTTTCTTTCACATTTTGAACTCATACCATCCATTCCAGTATACTAAAAAAAAATGTTCCCTCTATTCGCCACATGCACACACACCTCTATAGAGTACTTAGGAACACAAAAAATATTTCTGACCTTTTGTACAGATACTAATGTAATCGTAATATGCATTTACATGTTTTCAATGCCTCGTAACCATTGTCCGAGTGTCAACCAATATTCCTGTTGCCTGGATGATGCTCTCCAGAGTGGCATGAGGGAGAGATGCGATGTCCTGTTCAGTTGCTGCACAACCCATATTCCGGGACCAATATGTTCCTTTGAGTCCGAGTGCAAGCAGAGGTTTGGGCTATACTGAAATTAAGCCGGGTAACTGCGATAAGAACTGAATTGTGTGTACCAACAGACACTGAATGGGTGCCATTGCGATATCAAGGGCACTACGCCGTCGTTAGAGCGATATTCTTCGGCCAAATCATTGTCCGACGTTTTCCCCTCACTCAGAAAAGACGGTAACGGTTGGATTTTAGAAAATTTGAAGTCTCCAACGGCGCGCGCCATAAAGTAGAAAGGCGAGAACATCGTTGATACCTGGAAAGGAATGCAGTGAATAGATCTCCCTCCTCCTCCTTCGCACTTCTGAGTCTTATGAACAAAAAAAAAAAAATTCAGTGTGACCTATGTTGACGGGAATATGGCTATCTACCATGTAAGCCGAACAACTTCGATAGAAAGTCTCAGGATAGGGCTCCCCTTCCCCGCGTGCTTCTCTCTCGTCCGCAGCTTGGAAGGTAACATCAAAAGGGGCAGCATCCCTGCTCTCTGCCCATTGAGATTTCCATAGTTGTTGGAACAGCGATAGTAAGCTGATATCATATAGAGACAAATGACGGGATTCGGCGTGGAAATCAATGGCTCGAGGAAGTATTGGGTGAAGATATGACAAAATGTGAACGGCTTTGGCTAGGAAAGCACCGACTGAAAATTGTCGGACGAAAGGGGCCGCATCGATGCGTTCCCCTAGGATATATACTGCCTGGGTGCCTCGAAACGGCGTTGATACTGCGAAAATCATTGGTATGATATACATGATAGATTAACAGATGAAGAAACCGACGAGTGTTGACAGAGAGTATCCAGTCTGGATGAGCGTGCGGGCCAAAATGACCCTGCTTCATGAGGTATTGAAGTTTGACTATTGTAGCTCCTCCCTGGAACACATAGTTAGTGTGCTGGCAAACCTCAAAAGAATTTCGTATGCACAATTGAGTGTCCCAAAAAATGCAGCGGGTTTTCGCTGGACCAATTTGGATAGAGGCCTTGGGCATGGGTACGGCCGTGTCGTGAATGACCATGAAGAATACTGTGTCCTTCGCCGTAGTCGACTAGCATAATTTGTTGCTTGAGACAATAACCGTCGGTGAGAAGCAGGAAGAATTGACCGAACCTGTTCCGCCAATGATGGCGTAGTATAATTCGCAAGCTCTATCATGAAGTGAACTGACCGGACCCACTCTTCGAAGCTTTTCTTAATCTCCACTCTCGAGTTAATGATATCGGACACTCACGATGCAAAAATGACCTTTCGCTGGCATTGATGACAACCTTGATTAAGATAGCGTTGAAAATCACCCCATATCATTGACCCCGTGCGGCCTAGAAAGCCTTCCACTATCACCAAAGGTAAACATCGACATTTTTCAAGTTGGGCAGGATTTTTCGTCACCCTGTGGGGCATTTTCTGAGTAGGAAGTAGAAAAGGAGCCATGACCGGAGGTTTCATCGGCAGTTCCGGCCCGAAGTAGGAAAACCCTGTAAGTGCGTGTCAGGCCAGTCGTTCCTCAACCATACTGGATTACCTCTGGTAAATCAGATTCTGCCTGAAAATTGATGCTACTTGGACAATTTCCTGCGTGCGGCTCATCTAGAAGAGATTGTTACCGTTCGACGCGACGGGTTCTTAGAATTTTTTCCAAAGATTTTCTAGACATGATGAAGAAAGAAACACGTTATCGTGATCTCGGTATATTTCGATACCCCTCGCAGTCTCCGATACCACGATGCCCTTGGACCGATGCACCCTAGTTCCAGACGACGACATTCATATCAAGAAACAATTTCGCTGCCTATCCCTCGCATACAGCGCTGTGCAGAAAGCAAAGAATGCACCTTTGGAATCTCGTTTGCTCATTGGCATTAACGAGCTTTTCAGGCTGGCCTCTGAGAGCGACGAGTTGGATCATTGGTGAGCCTCTCCCTTTTAGCAGGCAGCCGCGGACTCATTCGAAATGCAGAATCGAAACGATTGAAAAAGTCGGTGATTTTTGCAGGCGTGGCCTCCTAAGTTATCTTCGCAAAGCCTGTTCCGACGGGGCGGTCACAGTGACCATCTAAACTCGCGGATGCTTTCTCGCCACACGATTCCGCGACCTAGCCCAACCCTCGACTTCCTCCCTTCTACTGCTTTGCCTTCTTTGAAGTAGGAGTCATGACGCTCCCAAAACTTCAAATATTCTAACCGTCGTTCTGGCCCAGTATGGGCAGAAAAAGACGTTGATATCTCCGAACGTATCTTCGCCTAATTACGGGTCGGAGGATAGAGGTCAACATGGGAGCGAAGATGAAGCAATAGACGGGCTGATCTATGTCGGGAAGGGTCGTTCCTTATGGCACGCTTTCTAGCCGGTGATCAGAGTGAGGCCCAAGCTGAGGCAAAAGTTGGCGAAACGTAGGCGTGCGATCGAGCAGGTGTCTACTTGACATTTTTCGACTTCTTCTCCGTTTCCTATTGCTGATTTGCCGCCGGTCAATCAGTCCTAGATAGCAGGTTGAGCCATGGTGAGTTGGATTGAATACCGCCTCACTCTGGGCTGGGAGGAGACTACTCCCGGCAGTGTCAAAGGTGCTTTGATTATTCTCGAGCGGGTTCATGCCCGATCCTCGTGTACACTATTATCTCTGTACAATAACCCGGCCGCCTCTGAATCAATGGAAGGCGAAGATTTAAATGCGCATGTTTTAGCACGAAAAATCCAAACCATCCATTTATTGAGCGTGGGATGAACGTTGGACGTTGAGCACTGAGCGACAGTTGGTTCCGATAGGGATCACTTGAAGCAATGGATGGCCACGTAGACCTTACTAAATTCTCATTACAAAAACACAGACACAACTCAAGCTCTGGGGTGAGAGGGCTTTTGCGCCGGCAGCAGGTCGGGAGCCACGCCGTCGAGGCTTACATAAGTAATAGGTCACTGACTTAGGCGGCTCCTTCATAGGCCACAAGATCCTCATTCCTGCAGCCTCAATCGGAAGTAACGCATCATAAGCACGTTGTAATGCACCAGCCATCTCGCGCTGGAGTGCAACTCGACTGATCTCAAGCAGCTCAAGTCATTCTGTCCGCTGGAGGGCTGGCGAGGTAGCCACCGGGACGACACAGTCTCCACGAAGGTAGAAAGGACCAGGGTTATTTTCCTCAACCCTCAATACCAAAGAGCGCAGCCGAGGAAGAAGAGGCTTGGTCGAATCATAGATGTCGCATCGTTGTGATGCGTGGAGACTCTGGACGAATGTCGTTGAGATGGGTCAGACCAGCGACAATTCTTGTAGAGACAGAAGGCGAGCCAATATTATTACAAGCTCTTGATCGGTCAGAAAAAGGCCGCTCAGCGTGAGTACCGTCAATGGGCAGTTCGAGCGGTCAAGGAAATCAGATATCTGCTTGAATGGACGGAAAGAATTTGACCAGCTTTCCCCTTGCAAAAAATAGGGCATCGAGGTGAGAAAATGTATATGATGTTAGCACGATTTCCATTGTGCCCGTGAAGGACAAGTCATAATCAGCGCAGTAGTCGAAAATGAAACAACTGAAAGCAGGATTGTCGAGATTTTCTTAATGCCGGAGAAAACCAGGAGATGCCTCATCGCGTCAAATCATTAGATGAGTAAGACTTGGACAGCAACCAAGAACAACCCACAACCACTCGTTTAGATCACATTCCAGATCGGTAAGGGAGCTCCAGGTAGCGAAGCCGTCCATGATGTTATAACGAAGAGTGAGTCGGGTGATTCTGGGTGCGTCTGTATCACCAATGAACGTCACAGACTCCAGCATGGGAAGTTCAGTTCCCTCGAGCCTAGCGAGAATATCGCAAGAAAACTTTTTCCCCTGCAATCTCTTCGATGCTTCAACAATTGTTGATAGCGCGGGGTGCTCGCTGATTGGTGACCAGTTGTTTCTAGTCTCATTGGTGGAGATGTCGGTCTTTAGATCACTTCAAATAGAGCAAAATGAGAGTTGTGATTTCTCTAAAAATCTGTAGCCGGCTCTTGCCCATTTCCCGCAACGTTGCATTATAGAAATTTCGCAGATGCACTGCAGAGCTTGACCACAGCTCGGGGTGCGAGACAGCAAGACGCCTCCAAGGAACACATACTTGAGCGCATTTCCTGTCCCGTCTCTGTCCCAAGGGCTCTTCGTAATGGTAAGATCGTTTTCTATACAGCAGAGCGCAAAGATATGAAGCAGGATCTCGTTTGGAAAGCGTCGAGTTGGGGGTTGAATGTTTACGGCCTTGAAATATCCCCATGATGAGCAGCTATAGCTTTGAGCCACAAAATTGCTGCTGATTTCTGTTTCAACTGGCAAGATGTTCAAACCATTCGGGGACGACATGCCACGAGTGAGCCAAAACTCGGCTTGTGGTGGCTTTTCCCCCGCCAAATTTCGGCGGGTCAACCATGGAAAAGCAGCCAAGCCGCAAGCCGCTGGCAGTTAGCCTCTTAAGGTCGTTTTCGTTGCGGTTATCCCGGCCGCGTCCCTCTGGGGCTTGACAAGCCGAGAAAGCCTAGCAATTCAAATGTCTAAATTCAGACCGACAAAAAGAGCAGAAAGAATAAAGAAAAAAGTAGCGTACACGTTTGCCTTATCAAACCCTCCGTAGGGTGTTCGGAGTTCAAGGAAAACCCAGCACGACCGTTTCCTTCAACTTCAATTATAATGTGCGTGTGGCGACGCTTTGCAAGTTGTGTTGAATTAACACTCACCGTTGCGACTCCAGGGAATGCCTCGTCTGTATCGGTTGCTGCAGGGCAATTCTGAGCGCAACTACACCATACCAACCGTTTTTGGCATCTCGACAATTATATCATAACTGAGAGTCCTTGTTACACAAAAATACATATACAAAGTGTATATATACATACATATAAACTATTTACAAGCTGATCACGAGTGGAAGATGCTACTTGCATACAACAGAGGTATGCGAGATGAAGAATGGGTTTGCTCGATTGTAGGTACATGAAGAATTAGTTGGATCCAGTGGCATAAATGAAGTAGGGTGGCAGCGATGGCATAAGTGGGCTTTGGAAGGAGCGACGTTAGAACGGCAGAAAACGAGTGTTTGAAAGATTGACTCACGGCATAATTCTCGGTACATACTGGTCGTAATGGTCGTCAAAGAATCGGGGCTAAGTCGTAACACAATATTGGGAAGCCAGTAACGTAGCATGCAGTCTCATCGGAACGTCCTTGCGTTATTGTACAATTGAGGGGTTGTTCAAGGCTAATTGGGTCATAAAAAATGAGATCCTGTCAATCTGGAAGAAAGACATTCTTACCTTAATTCACGGTAGCGATCAGAAAGACGAAGAAAAGATTGAGGACAAAGTCTAGAATAGAAAACGGTCGCAAGGAGTGCTGCCTAGTCTATCGCTTACTCCCGGTGGTCCATGAGACATTCACGCTACCGCAGCCAACGATATAGACCTTTGCACGTAGACGGCAAACCTGCGAAGCAAGTGAGCATAATCCGAAGACGACAGCTGAGTTTAATGTAGTTACCGTATCGGCAACCTCCGCACTTCGGAAGTGGACATGAAGATCGCCATTGGGCATTCGTATTATGTGTGAGACTTCACCAAATCCCTAAACATGACGGAGAATGAACTTGGGCAGGGTGTAAAACTTTTGCTTTCGGAGAAACTCACCTCAGACCAGTTTCTGACGCCATCGAACTTTCGAACATCGTTCGGTGCTATGCCGCTGACAATCAGACGCTTCTTCTTGCTACTTTTCGATAACAATGTGGCAAAGGACATCTTCGGCAACGTGTTACTTTTGAACACAATTTCTGGTTTGGAGACAGCAACCACAGGCGAAACCGGACCCTCATCATCGCTATCTAGATTAGAATTTGCTAATCGCATTCCAGCTTTTGGGGCCAACGGAACTCGTAGACTGCCGTGCTTGGAGAAAGAGGGGGCAGAGGTGGTAGAGACATTGTTTTCTGAGTGAGTCTTGCCAACACGGGGGTTTCGAAACGACTGTGGAGGAGACCGGAAAGAGTAAACCTCGGCCATATCATTATCTATGGCGGTGGCGGTGACGGACGTGCTGGCGGTGGTAGTAGAGATGAAGGTAGTGTTTGAAGAAACGCTCGGACGGGAAGGCGTGTACAGAGTCTCGGAAGGAATAAAAGAATCCTGGGAGGTAGTCGATGAAGAAAAATAGCCCAACACGCTAGGTCTCCATTTTGATGATGTAGGCGATGATTCAGGCGCGGCAGACGCAGGAGGCTGGGACATTGAAAGACTCGTAGACCTGTTATGTTGTCTTGATGTGTCTTTTTGCGAGTTCCCGCCTAAGCGAGAGCTCAAAGGTAAAAACGATTTCCGAGGCGTCAAAGAATCCACAGGAGAAAGGGAACGCGCGGGTGATTGAGGACGAAGGGATATACGTAAGCCACGAAATGATTTCGGCGTTCCTCTGGAGCTTTTCGGAGTGGTAGATGTTGGTGTGGACGGGAGTAAAGATACCTGGAGTAATCTTAGTCCCAATACAGAGCTAAGTGGGATAATCAATACCTCGGGGCAAACGTCTTGAGGAATATCTGCCTCATCAACCAATTCGAAGCTACCTAAGCTCATGGCAGAGTTACAGTGGCTGCGAGCTTCATGTGTCAAATCAAGATCGGGATAAGCCAAATACGGGTGTCCTCGCGGGGGGCATGTTTTATTTGGCGGGATGTTATTGGAAGGGGATTGTTGTTGCTCGTGTATCCACTTGTCCAGCATCGAAGAACGTCGGCGTCGGGGTTGAGTAGCTGGTCGGACATTAAAAGGGTCTTCATCCGGGGTCGTATAAGGTTTATCATCCATTTCGCTTGGAGGAGAAGATATCAGGCGGTACTGTGTCCGGTCAGTGAAAGCTTAGGATAGGATGCATACATAACTTTTTTTACATACATAAAGAGATTTCGTATGAGAGGGATTTCGTATGAGAAAGGGATTTCGTACAAGTTGAGGTCAGTGCTGGTAAAGTACAGAAGTGGGATGTCGGAGAGGGGCACTGGGTATGCGATTGCAAGTGGTCGACTCGGAGTTTACAATGACATGGTGGGAGGAAGAAAGAAAGAAACGCGGTGAGCACTTGCATGACCCGCGTCCTCAACTTATTTCCTTTTTCGGTTTGTCAACCAATCGCCACGAGGCAACACGAGGCGCGCCATCGGTCCGAATGCATCAATATGTGGCGCAACATGGTGAATGATAATTTGTTTCCACTCTCAAGATCTCTTGGCCCAAGGAGCGACCTCCCCAGACTCACGCTCCATATGAAACGTAGAACGTACAGTGGCAGAAAACTCGACTTCAAATCACAAAAGGAAAAACAGCTAATAGGCCTGTGGCCACAAGTAACTCGAAATTAAGCAGCAGTGGAGCAGGCGTGCTAAAAAATGAAGCAAACAAGGGTCGAGAGGCCTTGAGGCAGGAAGGCGAATAATACCAGATTGCGGTTTCGTGACTCGAGCGGGAAGATTTCGGGCTATGATATGGACATAGTCTACACGCTTGAATTATAAGCAACGTATATTCAGACAAGCTAAACGTAAGGATCGTCGTTAAACCCGACTTTACGCTCCGAACCAGGTGTACGCTCGTAATACCAGATCGCTGCGTTGGACAAACAGGTGGTGGCAGGGGAGGTGGTATTGATGTTTTTGTAGTGCCCATATTGTGCCTAGACATCTTCGGTTTTGAGCCAGAAACTTGAAAAAAGCGATACGTACCGTTCCTCGCACATGGTGGTAGTAGTAAACTTCTGTTAAAATGGTGCCGTTTGTACATCCAAGAAAAGGAAGTGCCCCAGTCTGAGCCATGAGAGCACTCTGGATTTGTTCGATGGCGTAACCGGTCTTATTAGAAGGCCGAATACCAGCACTGCAAGTGTGTCAGGGACAATAAATGTTTGAGCAAACCGCCACTTACGCAGCCAACATATTAAAAGTTGGATATTGGTGGAATGCACGAATTACCGTGTCAAAGAAATCGATGACATCCGCGTGAACCTGGTATCTCGTTCCGTAGCATGTAACGTCAAACGTAGATATGCAAGTGCCATGCTTGGAGAACTATTATTGGAGTCAGGAAGAGTGCAGGGAAAAAAGCAGAATAGCTCGGACTTCATGAGCCCAAAAATCGACGTTTGGCGCACCGAGATTGATCCAGTATGTGTTCACTTGCGGACAGAATAAGAGGTATACCAGAACGACAACGACCAATAGACGCACTGTAATCCAACAAATCACTCCTTCCGAAAGCTTTTATGAACGTATCTACCTCTGGTCCTTTGTAAGGTGGTATGACCGTGCCATTCTGAAGAGTAGACGGTGAAGGGGCGGGATCGTACTGCCTTGAAAAGTCACAATATGACTGATCTGCAAAACCTCTGTAATACGAATATTACACTTAAAAAAGCATTCAATATCTTGGAGCACTTGCCCATCGCAATCGTCTGGCCAGAGCCCATGGATCGTCCAACTCCCTTCCGGTAGCAACTGCCCTTGGTGCTCAAGACCTGTTCTAGTGTCCCAAAATTGGGTCTGGAGCAAAAGTCCGCCACTCGACGGGGTGCAACAAGTATTCCGGATGACTGTCGTATTTTCGCAGGAATAGGTTGGTTCCTCGGACGCGCAGGCAGTGAGGTTAGGGTAAGTTGTAAATGAGATCATCCCGGATCCATGGCCGTCAATGAGACCACTGGAAAGGCGAGCTAGCAAGGATAGAACAAGAAATTGGGTGGCAACGAAGAGCATTCTTTCGGGTAAAAGGGTGAAGCACGAGAAAGAGCGTTTATAAGTATACATACTCGATTCCCCTTGCTGTAAACTTTGCTCGACATTATTGATACGTCTGAACAATGCACATGCTCTGGGCAAGTAGCACATGCCATAATTGCATGGGCTTTTTTCTTGCGGAGCCCGAGAGCAAGATTTCTCCGATATCGGAACGGAACGTGAAACATATTGGTACACCCAAACGACCAACAGCAAAAATACACACACATTCTTGTAAGAGAATTGAGCCATAAAAATCGTACCGAATCAAGTATCTCAGACATCCGACCAGCCACCTTCGTCCAATTTATACGAAGCCTCACTCTCTGGACGGTCGGGGCTATCTACCAACTTTGCAACACGTTCTTCGGCGCGACCTGGAAAAAAATTTCGCAAAGAGTTGTAAGAGAAAAGCGGAATTTGTCACTTGCCTTTACGAAGGAACATCCTGGTTGCAGATGCGTGAGACAAGATATGTCCACCGATGGGCTTGAGTGCACCACCAGCAACAAAAGTCATAGTAGCGCCGGGGTCGGATTGAACTTGGTTGGTGAGAAGCACGGCAATCTGTAGAGAAGCGTAAGAACAAGACTCAGATGGGAATTTATGCCGCGCCCGACATTGTACTCTTCAGAGAGCTTGGCCAATTTCGAGAGCATCTGAAATTTTTGAAATTAGGCTACGTGGTCACCAGTTCAGATCCATACTTGAGCAAGCTATTTTGACAGTCAGGAACCCGCTGCGTCGATCAGATGCAAGGAACTCGCCTTCTGTTGTCTTTCTCCTAACTCTCCTCGACCACTGAAATCAACACGGAAAAGAGCCATTATACTGTCGACGATCAATAGGCGGAAATCCTTGTCTTCAGCGAAACGAAGAGAGCATTCGTTGATTAACTCCATCTTCAGTAAATGTCAGTAATGAAGTAAATCGGAAACGATTTCGATAACCTGGTGTTCGCTGTTGAAAGCGCGGGCTGCCAGAACGTAGTTCAGACCCCTGGAATAAGACATTCGAGGGAGCAGCGTACCATAAAGGATGTTTTCCAATGCCATATTGCCAACAACTCCGAATCTATCTGCAATCGATTTGATACGGTCTGGTCTGAATGTTCCTGTATAATGGGGGGAAGACATATAAATTGTGTAGCTTTTTCACTAGCTGAATTTCAACACATACCTTCGGTGTCAATATAAGCGACCTTGCCCGAAGCGCCACCGAGTTCGGGAGGAAGTTGAGCTACTACGCTCATTGTGTGGGCTAGCTGGGTCTTTCCCGTGCGGAATTCGCCATAAACTGGTTGTAATTGGACGCCGATGAAACAAATTGAAGCGATCGACTGACCTTCAGATATTGACTGAGACATAATACCACCTGAACGTGTACGAGGTTATAGATGGGTACATCCAGTAAAACAACAAGAAATTGACCTCCAAGGATTGCATCGACAGATTTGCTACCGGTGCTAATGCACAACACTCGTTTTCTCTTCTCCTGTACTTCGATGCCGGTGGAGAAAGACGATCCCTACGGAAAATATATGAATTAGACAATCCGTAGTCGCTGAACAGAAGATACCGACCAAGATCTTATGCGCTGCTTCCTACAAATAATTAGAGACCTTTAGAGAATCAACCAAACCCTAGCCTATACTTTGATTTTATCAACCTTCGCTTCGGACATTCCCTGAAAATAAATATTTTCTTAGCGCATATACTCCAGCAAAGCATCACAAACCTTGATTTTGAGCATTTGCCTACGGGTAGTCATGTATACTCCAGAAACGGTGTTGATAGCCGCAGCCTAGACGGAATATCGCGTCGTTGAACTGTGTAAAGAGGGGAGGAAAAATGCTTGGAGAAAACACTTACTTTCAGCTTCAAAATATCCTGCACATTGATCCCCTATATATAAACAATGAGCAATAGAAAAAAGAGTCTCAAATAGCTAAAGGACCTACGTGCTGCTGAAGTTCATCTACGGGGTCGAAAGGTGGAACCTGCCGTGAAAACTAAGTATTAGTTTTGAAAAATAGCGCGTAGGCATGCATTAACATCGTCAGTATCTGCATCCGGACTGCTAGGACGCGACTGAGCAGCTGAGGCTTGAGATGGTGCACGACGAGGAGGCATGTTGGGGGTACAGAAAGAAGGAGCGAAGCGCGATTAAATGTTGTCACGTGCTCTCGCGTCGGGATCGCGTTGAGCTTGAAGGTGAAAAGAGAGGCCCCTTTTTTTGGCTTGGTTCTTCCTACCATCATATACCACTACGCCTACGTTCTTTTCAATGACCCCGCCCATCGCTAAACTCAACGACTGCATATCTATATCGCGACATGTCCACTTTGACGACGAACTTGCAAAACCCCCTGCTGGCCGCCCTCGAATGGTAAGCCTTTCCGCCTTGTCTAAATGCGTGTGAGATACTTAGTTTATCGAGCACGGTCTGGTTTATCCTCGAGTTGCTCAGCTCAAAGGAGAAGCAGATGGACGGGTCACGTCGTTTGATTTGCATTGGAAGTTAGGCACTCTGTCCAAGGCGGGGAATACGAACACAATCGAGCTTGCTGAAGTTTCTGTTATCTCATTGCTTCCAGTGAGCCTCGCCAGTCGTTCTAATCCCGCCCTTGACACTGACCACTTGATCGCTGCAGATATATGCCACTGAGCCCACTCCCATGTCGTTCACTCCTGCAGAACAGGCCACCCCCAGACCTTGCTCGATGCCCAAGCTACCATCGACGCCACTTTCGAATCTGTTGCTGGGCGATTCGTCCAGGGTTCATTGTAACCCACCTCTTCTCTGCTCGCCGAGATTTTTCAGCGACAACAGCTCTCTAGATGGCAGTTCGACCTGTTCGTCTTCCTCGGTTTCATTTTCTAGCTCAGATTCAGATGCCTGACACTAAATCTGACCGCCCTTCTTCACCTCACCTTGATCCAGTGTTTAATCGCATATAAGTACCATACATCATATACCTAAGTATCATTGATTGATTTATATCCTAAGTAAACCGTTTACATAAAGACATGGAGCTTATACATACAGTACGCCGTTATACAGTTCATTCCGCATCAATGACGAGGCCTGACCTGCCTCTTCGAATTCTCTCCTCCAAACCACCTGTACCACCAAACACCTTCTTCGACTCATGACTGAGAAAGCCTCCCATTCCTTTCGATTTCGAGCGGGCGGCTTCCTCTGCAGCAAGATCAGCCTTCTCCTTTTCCAGCAGTTTTGTTAATCGTTCTTGACGCTCAGCCTTTGTTGCTTCGGCATTCGCGCTCATAGCAGCAAGTCGTGCGGCACGATCTTCTTCGGCACGAGTGCTCGTGGATTTCTGAGGTGCAGAGAACCGAGCGGGAGGAGTCTGGCTTCTTCTTGTTCGTTTAAGATTGTATGACTCGTATCGAGATTCTCGGGAGAGACTGGGACTTCTGGATCGCTTCCCTGGGTGGAGAGTAGGCGAGCGGCTGCGGTCATACGGGCGTCCACTTCTGCCTCGGGAGCTGCTGCCTAACGACTCAGATGAAGCGACCTTGTATCTGGGACGAGTAGGGCTCTGACTTCGGCTATAGCGTCTGCGCTCGTAGTCGTGATCGTCTCTCCGACTACCACGAGAATGAGGAGAAGGAGATCTACTGGGAGAACGATGGCTTCGACGGACACCATGGTGGGATCTACGCTCACGTGCGTCGTAGCGGTCGTGTAGTGGACTCGGCGACCGCGAGTGACGATCATAAAGCTTCTTCTGCTTTTTTTCCTCCTTCAACCGGCGCCTCTCCTCCTTTTCTTTCTTGCGCTCTTTTGTGTCTTTCTTCGGTACAACCCCATTTCTAATTTGCATCTCCTTCAACCGGAGGGGGTTGGCCATCAGCGCTTCATAAGCAGCCTGCTCCTGTTGTTTGATAGCGAGTAAAGGATCTTCACGGATCTTGGAAGCGATGTCACGGGCGGTGTTAGCGTTTTGAACAGCAATGAAATTTTTATGGGAAGCGCCAATCTTTGGGAGGATAATAGGTCAGGTATGTTCTTGGTGGCCAGAAAATGGGGTGATACCTTTGCGTTTTCATCGCCGGTCAGAATCTTGTCGACCCGCTTCTTTCCCAGAAGATAATCCTCGAGGTCATTTGCATTCTGAGAGCTTCCAGTTGCAGGGGTCGTATACATCCACTCTAGTTTATCTGTCCGTTTCTTCCCAGTTTTTTCTTCCTGTAGACGTTGAAGCTCTTGTAGCTGACGCTCTTCTTCCTTTTCCTTCCTGAGCTGGTCAAGTTTCTTCTTCTCCTCGAGCTGGACAGAACGGGACGAATCAATACATAAATCGTCGTGAGCATTGTAGAGTACTAACGGCCTTTTTCTCCTCCAACCACACTCGCTCCTGATTCTTCAGGAGCAGCGGGTGCCACGACTTTTTCATATTCAGATCTCCACCACCCATTTTTGCGAAAAGCGCGGTAACGTTAGATGAAGCTGAAGGTGAGAGTCAGGAAGAAACCTGGTGATTCATTAGTCAGCAGAGCAGCGATCAGCTATTATTTCCTTTTTGGGGGAATGTATTCTTGCTCTGACCATGCCCCAACAAAACTTTCGAGACGACCTCGAGTCCGAGCAGGAGCCATTGAACCGTAACGTTCATGAAGAGTCACCCAGTCCCGCGTGAGAGTCGTATCCTCTGCGATGTTATGGCAATTAATTCTCTATTTCAGTCCAACCCGTTCCATCTACGCACTAACGCGGCAAGAAATAGCCAGAGGCGTTGCAAATCGTTTCGTCCATTCGCGGACGTACATTATTCTATACCTAGCTATGGCCGCGCTCTCTATCACAACGATTGTCCTGAGTATAACCGACGGCTGTCCTGGTCTCGCGTTTTATATTCTCGAAATCATCATAAATACCTCGATGATACTCGAAGTGGGGATTCGGTTTGTTGCTTTCGGAAGGGTATGTGCATGCTTTGCTATCTAGTTGTTACCGGTGGATTATCAACTGTTTGCAGCAATTCTGGAAGTCGCCATTCAACATTGTAGACTTGGTTCTAACGGTATTCTGTGCGCTAACGTTACTGGTTCTGGCCTTTGCAAAATGTGGCTCTACGAGTAAGGAAGAGGAAATATTGGACACGTTACTGCTCGTTGCTCGTAACGTCTTGCAATTCAGTCGTCTTGCGGCTGTCATGAGGCAGTATGTCTTTATCCAGTTTGTACGAACAGGATTAATTAAGCTTACCTCCGAATAGGTCTGGTCAATCTATATTTGCGAGGCCCAAACCGATTGACCTCAGTTCTGCGAGGCGGGCAGGTTACGCAGATCTTGATATTGATATCGAGAGTGATGATGAAGACGAGGAGGAACTTGGGCAGCCTCTCATTCGGAATCCTGTAGTGTTTGATGCTGAACAGCGGCGGCAACCTCTGTCGGATATGCCGCTTGCGCAGCAGTCGGTCAATAACCGGGACGTGGAGGACGTCTGGGCGGAATTAGGCTGATTGCAGTACACGCACGTACGTATATGATATTTTGAAACAGTAATTATTTGTCGGAGGCCCTTGACAACAGCGCCACTGAAGGCTCCTGTAAATTTACAGTAGAGATAGAGTCGGTTCAGTCGCCGTATTGGACGTGGAAATATAATAAATTTGATGGAACCTGAGTTTTCCACGCATTTTTGTTCTGACCTCCATGTTCCTGTGTTTTTCTCTGTGAAATAGTGTACCCATCGTCGCTCTCTGTTCTATGTCCCGTCTTCCCGCCACTCGTTCAGAGTCCTCTTCCTCCAGGAACTGGTGGCCGCTGTCTTCCAAAAGCTCAGGCAAAGACCTCGCTTCGTCCTACGACATATCCGGAAAGGATTATTCTTCTAAAAAGGCCGATGCCACAAAGCTCAATTCTTTGGCTTCCGCCATTGGTTTCAAATCAAAGAAGCATCCTTCTCTTGCCATCCAGGACCCCCCGGTGCGCATTCCACCCCCTTCGCCCGTTATCCCGCTCTCCCCGTCGCCGTCCAAATACACCAACCGGACGGCCTCCAAATCTGTCTCTTCCACACGTTCCCGGGTCGATTCCATTGAGCCAAGGACCCCCTTGGACCCTCAGCGTGATACGGCCACTCACCGCCATTCCCTCCTTACCCTGTCTGATGCAGATCCTTTTGCCTCCCGTGGCATTGCCGTTCCTCATTCACCAGTCGACCCCAATCGCCTCTCCGTATACTCTGGCAATGGTGTCGTTCCTGAATATGTTACTAAAGCAATGGAAGACGCCCCCGTTAGCAGAATTTCCTACGCTTCCTCATCTCTTTCCAGCCCTTACTCAGACGAGCTGGCTCCGTTCAGTCCTACTTCTTCTATTTACGTTGCTGATAATCCGAAAAGAGTGCTATCTCACAAGTAAGAGTCATTTCTGATTCCAATTATTCCGCTCTCAATTTGCGCCCAGGAAATCCTCGGGTAACGTTAGCCTCAAAAGTAGCCGTGCTCCAGATAATTTCGCGGGGACAACCAAACATAATATGTCTGTGACCGACTCCAACAGACTCTCCCATCCGGATCTCGCTCCTGCATCGAGACCGCCCATGCGTGCTCGAGGTTTGACGGATACTGCCGCTTCGTACCATCGCACCAATTTCTTGCAGAACGAGCGTAGTGCTCTCCTCCCTCCGGCGTCTCCCCGTGTCATTGTCCGCCAGCCATCCACGCAACGAATGGGTCTTCCCGTCAGTGCCCCTCCTAACCAACGGTTGCCTCCCCCACCAGCCTCCGTCGAAGACGAAGTTGTTGATCCTTTACGGTTCTCAAATTCTGCATCTTCCTCATCTTCCACATCATTTCGGTCGTCAAGGGATGGTGGTATAATCAATCAGCATTATATTCCCCGCCAAAAACTTAAGGAATCAGAGGTTCGGCCGCCGCTGCCAGTGGAGGATTTGACGGAACAAGTTTACAAGGCTCGCACGCTTAAAAAAGCGGTGTCTCAGCAGTCTCTGACCAAAACAGCATTTCCAAGTGCTGCGTCCCCTCTGCCTCCAGAGCACATTCCCGACAAGGCTCCTCGAAAACAGCGTTCTTTTCATAATCCACGAATTCCACTTCCTCCGATGCCGTTGTCATTGAAACACCAGTCTTCTGGCTCCGCAGCCACATCTGATGGAGTCGAGTCGAAAAGGGCTAGTGTGAGCTCGTCAAATCCTAGCAGAAAGAGATTGTTCTCTAGCTCAAGCATGCGAAGACCTTCTACCTCCCAGGAAGTGATTGGCGATGATGATTATCGGTCAGTTTTTAGTTTCGAGCGCGAGAAGCCCTCGCTTGTCTCGTCCAGGGCTTACCTCCCAACTACGAAATCATCCTTCTGGGATGAGCCATATTCAGACACCCTACTCGGTAGCCCGACAGCGGTTTCTAACATCGATTACACTCCGCAGCAAATCATGTCCCCTGCAGAGATGCTGAAAGTGGAAGCAGATGTACAAGAGTCGTTATCATCCTCACGTCCTAGAGCAACGTTGAGAATCTCCTCCACCTCCACATTCACCTCCGATTCAAACAGTACACCACCCTTGCGCAACACTCCCCAATTACTCGAAACCCCGCCTCCTGCTATAAGAAGCAATTCTATGAGTCACAGGGGAGTAATCACCGCACGACTTCCTCGTCCCTCTTCTGGGACTTCTCCAACACCATTGAGTATGAATCGTGGATCTACCTCTCCAGAATTTGTCAGTCTTTCCCCTCCTCCCCGGCACCGACGGCCGCAGCCAAGATTGAACACTTCTTCCCTCACACCTGACGCTTCGTTGAATGCGCTTTCCCCTCCTCTCCGGAGCAGGGCCATCACCCGGGAGGGTTCGTCAGAAAAGGTCAATCGTCGTTCTTCGCTCATGCGCAAACCTTCCTTCCTCGACATAGATGACGATGTAATCGTCACAAAGGCGTTACAGCCGCCAGTCCATGAGGCGGATAGTTTTCTGGATCTTGCCAGAGAGTCTTTGGATACTGTACGCAGTAGTGACTCTGAAGACGAACGATTCTAAGATTCCGCATCTATATGCGCCAGAGTTCATCACTTATTCTTATCTTCTATTTGCCATATATATCATTATCTCCATACGTACCATTATTCAATACCTTCAATCTGTGGACCAAAGCTCGCTGCTCTTTGCTCTACATTACAGCCTACTTTGACTTTTATCTTGCCCATCAGCTTGGATCTTTCCTTCTCTACATAGCATAGTATTGTATTTACCGGAGACATACAGCCCTCGCCGCTCATTTTTTGTCAAAAGCAACAATTATCTGACCATTGGATATATATAGGTAGCATCATAGAGTACATGTAGATTTGGTCACCGCAGCCCTTATCGCATCGTATCATTGTAATTCATTTTCCTAAGTCCTTTCAGTCCGTTTCTTCTGTGTGGTATCCGGCTTGCCTCATGGCGCCCAATCTGCGTCTAGCTGCCCCGAGCTCCTTCTCTAGTTTGAGAATGTCAACTTGTTGTTCCATCTCGCGCTTTTTAAACTCCAGAACAGCCATATTCTTGTAGTCAACCGTCTCTTCCTCCGTCTGCTTCGCGGCAATGGCCTTGACTTGTCTCACCAGTGCCCTGCAAGCCTCCATGACTGCCTTCGCCGCAAGTTCAAGTCGCTCCTGAGTTTTGGACATAAAGTTGGCTTTCACTCGCGATGCGGCAACGAGCTGGGCGGTGGCAGCCGCAACTTCATTTGAGGCTACGATGAGCTGTTCCAAAGAATGCGTGCCAGAGAGAACACCGTCAGCACTTTCGATGAGTAGATTCGTAGCAAAAGCAACGGCCTTGGCGGCAGAAATGAGACCCTCCGTCCACCTATTGTGACGCTTGTAGAACTGTTGCATCGAGCTCGAGCCCTTGCCTTCAGCGACTATGTCCTGCTGTGACTCTGTGGCGGCCTTGATAAGGCGGGCGATCGCATTCGTGATAGCCATAGCGGCAGACAAAATGGAATCATGGACTTGGATATCAACGGCATTGAAACGACTAGTGTCCCTAGGGCGCGTCATGAGCTCTTGCAGCCGTTGGGTCGCAGCCTCAATTGCCTGAGCAGCGCTATTCATCTCGTGCTCGACAATGTCACCAATATTTCCATTGGCACGAGCAAGAACATCAGATTTAGCGCCCTTGGGAATGAGTTTATCCACGTTTTCGGATAGTTTCGATAAAGCACTCCGAACTTCTCCGTTGCTACGCATTGCGACCTCTGTTCGCTGGGAGGGCTTTAGCAGATTGATCTTGTATGACGGGAGGTTCAGGAACATCCGAAGACCGATATCTCCGGATGCCTTGGCCATGGAGATTAGTTTGTCTGAGGCATCATCATCACTTGCCAGCCGACTGACGCCTTTGGTGTTGATTAGGACATCGGCGAGCGACTGGGCAAACTCATTGGCTGATTTGATCACGTTCACATGCTCTCCGCCCTCCTCTTCGGCGAGATATAGATTGTAGATTGTAGAGAATTCGTTTGCGTTGTTGATAGCCTTCTGGATCATGGACAGGGTGTACTCGGGTGTGCTGTTCAGATTCCCGGCCTGAGTCATCGATTCCAACTCGTATATGGCCTCATCAACCTTGTGAACGCAGGCTTGCAGAATAGAATCTAGAAGGGTATTTTCAGGGGCTATATCCAATCGTGGGCTATGCAGTAGACCTTACCAATGATGTCGTTTAAGTTTTTGCGGTTGTCGAGTATTAGCGTATCAATTTGGGCGTTGGTGGTCTCATCGACCAATCCCTGGTTCTATGAACACCGCATTAAACAAAACCTTTCCCCCGAGGATGACCAAATTACCTGCTTGGCTTCCTCAAGCTGCTGAAGTGTAGAATCGATACTAGCATTCAAGACCTCGATCTCTTGATCCTTTTCGTCCCGCAAATGTTCTAGTTCATCGTGGGCCCGATCCAATTTCGAAAGGTATTCATCAATTTGGTCTTGCTTGGCCTATACAAGATATCAGTACTGCGGAAATCGCGGGCGCCGAGTAAAGTACGCACACGAAGGGAGTCTTCTAATTCACCAATTTGACGGTTATATTTCTGCAGCACGGATGACACCTCAGAACTCTTCGAGCGTGAGACATCATCGGCCCGCTCATTGGCAAAGTTCAACTCGCGTCTCAGACGGTCCATCTCCTCCTTGTGAGAAGATTTTTGCCTGTCAACATCAAAACGAGCACGATCTCGCTCCCGGAGCATATCTGCCAACTCGAGGTTTTTAGCCTTGAGATCCCTCTCCATTCTCTCCATACGATCCACAGCTTCTTGAGCAGAATTGGCTTTTAGTTGCATCTGTTTGAACTTTGAGAGCATGTCGAGATGTTCCGTGCGAAGCTGGCTGTAGAGTTTAGCGAGGGCTTCGTATTTATTTCGCCACAACGTGACTTGATCTTGCAGTTGCTTGATTAAGTCGTCTTTAGATGCCATCTGTGAGTTGATGTTTGTGCCAACACCAGCGAGCTCTGCCTCCAACGCCTTGACCCTCTGTTTATAGGAATTAGCGAGAGGGTTCGTAAGGGAAAGGTCAAGAGCCATACGCGGTCATACTGTTCTAAGAATATTTGATCGCGCTCGTACTGACCACGCATCGCCAGAAGCTCCCGCTCCAGCTCGCCGAGTTGCTGAGCGGCCTGATTATTATACATTTGTTGTTGCTGGAGCATGAGTTGCTCCTGCGCCATACGTTGATTCTCCGCTTGTTCTCGCTGCCTCTGCTCAAATTCACGTTGCTGTTGGGCTTCAAGTTCTTGTCTTTGCCTTTCCTCAGCTTCTCTAGCAGCCTGTAACACCGCCTGCTGCTCTTCATATTCTTTTAGCATTCGAACCTGCTCATTCATGGCATTGGTGTCGGGCGTAGGAATAGGAGGCGGTGAGGGTGATTTCGGTGCAACCGTTTTTGGCCGTGCGGGTAAATCTGGCGCGTCGCCTGTGTCCATAAGATTCGGCGGTTCCTAACACAAAAGTATTTAAAGATTTACACCCGAGAAACTGTGGAACGAACTATTACCTGACCTAGTTTGGGTACATTAATTAGACCGGTGAGATACTTGAGATTGGAGCATTCGTAGTAAAACTTTCGAAGGCTATGGTGTTGAGAGGCATAACGTTGACGAAGTGGTTCCAAAGCGTCGACATCATTAGTACCTAGATGGAGTAAGTTTATCAACTGGCACCGAACAGACTGAAGACATACGCCGGTACATCGCTCGCATCATGCTCGTGATGAATCTGTAGATACCCCAGCTTTCTTTTACTAACGGGACCAGAGAGGAGATTCGGCATTCGTTATTAGTAGAGTGTCGAAAATGGGAAAAGGTCATTTTTTGGAAAGATTCAATCTGGTCTTGAAGGCCCGTGAGGTCAGATATGGTTTCATAGCTGGAAAGTTGAGCATGTACCAGGTCATAGCTCGCGAGGAAAACTCACCCCTCATTCGGGTCGTCTATTCCCTTGAGCGTGATGTATTCCTCGTATTCAAAGAGACCGTTGAATTCTGGTCGCAGACGATGGAAACGAAGTTTAGCAAGCAGAAATTGGACGTATGTTTTGATCAAGGGTCCGTATCCTGAAGGTGACCTTCAGAAGAGGAATCTGCTGCATTGAATAGCGGAACACACCTCGCATTCCATCACTCCCAACGGTACGAGCACAAGTTTCAAGCCAGGCAGTCTGCCCATGGGCTTCTTTGAGAGTCTGTGCAGCGAGACTCAGAGATCGATGACAAAATTGGGACATGACGCACGTTGGGATGACCTTCCTGCAACACTTTGTGAACAGTGATGAGCGCCTTGAACGTTTGAACTTCGTCGGAAAGAATGGGTTGTACTCGGAGACCGCTCCAGAATGATATTGAGGAATGATAATCCCAAGTGAAGACAATGCATTCTGGATGGCGGGTCAGAATGAGGAGGGAATGATACAAGAGGAACTACGAACTTCGGACATGCTTTTGCTTTGGGGCACTCTCTTCAGGACTGGTAGCCTTCTTGATGTTTATAACCAGTTCTTGCTCGGCCTTGTCTTTGTCGACCGGGCGAGTTGGATAGTGAATTTCCTCGTCCATGTCAAACCCACCCCGCTTCTTGTTACCATACCTGTATCGCTTTCAGACGACAGCGACCGGAAATGCGAGCAAGACGTACATGGTGGTAGAGAATAATCCTGTGTTTCGGCGTGCGAACATGCCGATGTTTCCTTTTCTGCATTCCACACGGTCGCTACGCCCACGCTTTCGGCCTCCCTTTCGACCTTTTCACAGAAATGCCAGCGTACCTTCCATCTACAAACCTCGGAAAGAGAGCTACATTACACCTACGATGGTCGTCCTCGGAATAATTCCAGTTTTCACTTTTGTTCTCGGGACCTGGCAGGTTCAACGGTTAAAATGGAAAGTAAACCTCATTGACGAACTGGAAGAGAAGCTGCAACTTGCTCCGCTATCGTTACCAAGAAAGATAAAGTCGACATTTCTTATCGGAATATCTCTTATCTTGAGCTAACCCTTCTTCCCCAGTCTCTTGGTCATCCCAGAGTTCGTTTTCCGCAAAGTGCTTATCCATGGAAAGTGGGATCATGAACACACTATGCTTCTAACTCCCCGTGTCCGTGAGGGCGTCCATGGTGCTCACGTCATCACTCCACTCGTTCGGGAAAACGGTACCACTGTCCTCGTTGATCGCGGTTTTGTCTCCAACGGATTTGCGGAAAACATGTCATTTACCAAGGAGGAGGGCGAAGTCGAGGTCTTGGGAATGCTGCGCACTTCACAGGTTAGGAACAGATTCACTCCAGACAATCTGCCGGACGAAAGAAAATGGTATTGGAATGATGTCGAGGGTATGGCTGCCTACGCAGGGGGAAATGAGGCCAATGTGCAGCCCGTGTTTGTGGAGCGGATATTTGGTACGATCTTCTTGGTCAAAATTATATCCCGTTATGATTGAGCTGGCTGTTGTAGAAGGGCACGCGGGTGACGCCGATCTTTGTCTCTTAAAAGGAATTCCAGTTGGAAGGGCAGCCACAGTAGACTTGCGCAATGCCCATTTGTCTTATGTGATAACATGGCGAGTTCTTTGATAACGGCCAATCAACGTGGGGGCTGATTCTTCGTCTAGGTTCGGTCTCTCCGCGCTCACCAGCTTTATGTTCGTGCGCCTCTTGATCAACAAAAGCAGAATACGAGGGAAAAGGTTACCTCGTGTATAGTCTAGCAAATACAAGAATTTTATCCACCTCTTTATGCCACTGGGTCGAGATACTGTTTCTGTGCACCTACCGTTTTTTCTGGCACAAAAATTATGGTAAATGTACGTGAATAATGACCAATACACTATGAGTATGGTAACTATTCCCGTATGTTGGCATAATCTTTGCGAGAATCACGATTTCAAAACTAATTTGCATGCAGTGACAGGTTCGAGGTGTAGTCAGTGAAAAATATGCCACCGGATTTGGTGAACCTTCTGCCTTTCTTTGTTCTCCATATTTGAACAATACACATGTGGCTTTGCCGCATGATGAATGGCCGAATCCGGAAATATTCTTTTGTTGCATTCTCATCGGCCAGTTATAATGTGGTTATGCGGGCAGAGAATTTTTGCTTTTCACCCTTACTTCCCCCAGTCTCTCATCTACCATCTATGTCTTCCTCTGCTTACGCTACCAACTTGAGTGTCCGGATTGCGCCGCTTCAAGAATTTTCATCGAGATATCAAGCGCCTTCTCGAAGGCCCGAATCATATGCTTATTTTGAACAACTAAGCCCCGAATACTCTGCTGCAGTTCAAAAGTCGTCCAAGGTGCGAATGCAGCCTGACTTCGCCAAGACTGGTCATCGAGGCAGGTCTTAGCACGTTGTCTTCAGCTCTAGTGTGGTTTTATAGAAGTATATTTTACAGGATGTGATGTGGATGAAGACGTTCGGCGGACTCTTCGTGCTCAGCAACGCGCGAACTCGAGGAAGCCTACTTTGGGGTCTAGTCCTCGAAGTTACAGTTCATTTGTTTCGCCTTCCGCAAACATGAACTTTGACATGTTCCCCAACCCAGAATCTGTTAAGGTTTGGACATTTGCTGGTTGATTACCATTGATTTATCGAAGACCAACGCTGCTTTTAGGTGCCCAGCTCGGCTTTCTATGAATCTGCTGGAAAGGCAGTCGCCCAAGAAAATGAAAGAAGTAAGTTACTCGTATCATTCGCTTTCAAGACATTAACATCCTCCCCCTAGTCCGCCTGCACAGCTTTCGGTTCCCAAGAATTAAAGATTCTCTATCACTGCCCTATCTTCAAAAGCGTAAGAGGAATAGCCCCACATCCTCCCATTCAGCCATCAGCGACGGTCGTCAAATACCCTCGGTAGACAAAGCGTTCTCTTCTGGAGGTGCAATGTACAACCCCAAACATATAGCTCCCCTCCCCCGTTTCGATCCCTTCTCTCGACCTCGAGCGGATTCCATGTCGTCATTGCTCGAACCTCGAATGCCAGCGGACGCAGCGCACCCTCATCTTCATCGTAATACTGTTTCCACGTCTCGTCAGAGTCTTAAACGAGTGGCTACCGTCCATGATGTTTTCGACAGAATCCATCGTCAGGCTGCAAGCATGGGTGTCAAAGTGGCGGTCTCTGGGTGAAACAGCAAAGTTTATCGGTCCTCGTTAGTTTAGAACTTGAAAATTATATGTATGTATTCACATAAATGCAGGGCTGTATAACCGTTCGCGAATCGCCACAAAATGTGACGAATCTCGTGTGGTGATTGTCACGCGTCTTGCTAACCCAGTGGCGTACTACTGGAGCTTCTCAACGTGAAACGAGGCATGTTCTGGTGTGGAGGCGCAGGGAGAAAAGAACTGGTACTCAGCCACAGGGTGGCTCAATGTGCTAACTGATGCGGTACTAGAGAAGCATCTTATCTCCATATAGACACTCTGGCTGAAGTTTCGTAAATCCCACCTTCCCACGCTTGCATTCTCACTCTGTTTGACTCAGCCTCAGGACCGATTGAGGCGACAGCTTCAGTGACCCTGTATGTATATAAAAGCTATTCGCCCTTTTCCTATCGCCCTCCCTCCCTCCTTCCTCCTCCAAATACGGGCTGAACCACATCCACCATGTCCCCCGCATTTCGTCCCTTGAAATTGACCCGCCCCGTCGAAATGCATTTTCCATCTATAAGGACGATCCTCGAGGAAGAAGATCGGGCCTCTCATTATTCGGTTTTCAGGCCTTCGAATGTGTTCACTGTCAGACGCCATCATCCATACTGGTCTGCAGTAAGTTTATCGCCACAATTTTTCATAATCAGTGCAGCGAGCGAATGTGTCCCTCTTGTAGCGTTCTCGTGCAACAGATGACGACGACGGCTCGGAGGATGAGGATGAAGATAGGCTCGTATTCGGAATCGATTCTTCGGTAGGCTACCCATTGCTCCCTTCCCTTCTTCCCTTAATTGACATGTCGGTCCCGTTTGAAGTTTTTAATTCCAGATTGGATTTTTGAGGAGGCTGTCACCAATAATGACGTTGTATTCGCACCACAACAAGGCCAAGAGCTGGAAGAGTTGGAGCCGAAACCTCTTCACATTCCTCCCAAAGAATCTCCGATGAAGACAGCTGTTGTCAGTTTTGCCAATCAAACTACATACCTTTCTTACCGCCTTTTGGCGGCCGTTAATTTTTGATTCCCCAGACCAAAACCCTGTCGTTTGCACGCAAGCTTTTCTCAAGCAAAGCCTCTCGGTTCCGTCTGTGAAACTGTACAACTAAATTTACCTTGGCTTCATGCGTAAGCTCTTTCCCATCTTCACTTCTTGGATTCTCAGGACATGATGGTTTTTACGTTGCAGTCTTGTCTCCGCTCCTTTGCAAAGCTGACCCCCGCCACTCGTTTTTCTTGCTTGTGAAACTTTTTTGAAATTACTACACATACACATGTACCATACAATATATCGTTTGATCTGTTCTTAGCCTACTTGCCAGTAGTTTTCTGATATTCTTGACCACCTCTTTCAACCGAAATCAATGAAATGTTTGTGATAATAATATTTGTACATAGAAAAAAAATGCAATGAGGACACTCAACTATCATCATCAACAAGAAACGTGTCTAGATCACCAATAATCATCAGCCCTTCCTCGGGAGCAGCGGTTGTTCGACTGCGACTGCGTTTACGTGGCTTGGAGGAAGAAGCCTCGCGCTGCTTGGTTTGAGTTGCCCCTTCAGTAGACTTTTCCGGAACAGCAGTAGTCACAGGATCCGCTGCGCGGGGTATTGCATAAGTGGGTACAGGACCAGAAAAATCGCGGCCTGTCATACGAGAGAGCAATTCGATATCTGAAACAAAAACAGGAGAAAAAAAATTTTTTTTTTCGGTGAAGAATATCAAAAACAGCATTTACGAGATTACCACATACCTACTGGCAAGCTGTTGTTCAGGCAGTGATTGATGCGAGCAGGATTCTTCTTGTCCTCGGCTTTGAATTTGTTCTTACAAGATTTACGATCGCGGCCAGGGAGTTGCAGAGAAATAAATTCATAATTTTCTCCGTACCGTGAAAGGGCCTGCGAATTATCAATTTAAGAGTTTCTCTTTGACGGTAAAAGGATAAGTTCTCACATCATAGAATAATTCAGTTTCCTCTTTGCTCCACCTCGATCCTCGAAGTTTTGTTCCGTACGTACTACTATTAGTGAATTTGGACCTATCCGTTTCGATAACATGCGTGTACCCCCTGGTGTCGTCCTCTGCATCACCTGGTCGGTCTACAAATAAAGACTCCTCGTCGATGATAGTTTCATTATTGGCGCCAATGCGCACTTGGACATGGAAACGACTAGCAGCAAGATTCTGAGAGTAATCGAATGATTCTTGGTCCGCGTTTCCATCGACTGACATGGATGCCTGAACATCAGGAATGGAATACTCTGCTGATGCAGCGGAGGAAAACGCAGGAGCGAGGGCAGAGGCGGCTGCATTGTCTCCCTCTTCCTCCTCCGGAAGGCCGTATTTCTTTCTTTCCGCTATAGCTTTCATTTTGGCAATCCGTTCACGATTAGATGTCTTCCACACAGCGTGATTGCTCTGAACCTCCTGTGCTTTGCTACTGACGCGACCCTGACCTGTGTCATCGCAAAGGGAGGCCATGGTGGTCGAGGTGGGATCTAAAGGTTCACCTGGATTGGCACTGGGATCAAAAGGTGCGAAGGATGGAGACGATTGCTTTCGGGCGCGGCGTTTGCGAGGCTTCTTGGCCTGTTCGTCGTTACCAGACTCCTCGTCGGGGGTTGGCTTGGATCTGGGCAAACGTTTTCTCTTCTTGCTGGGCTTGGCTTGGCTAGAATCAGCATTCGCCCCAGAAGCAACTACAGATGTGCCACGCCTTGTGCTCGTCTTGTCGTTTTTACCGTGCTGCGTCACGGAAACAGTGTCTTGACTAATCTCGGGATGTTGAACTATGGATTGTACGTGTGAATTATCGATTTGGTGAAATGTATTTTCTGTGTTAAGTGATGACTGGGCGGGCATATTTTCGACCGTGGAATTATCCAAAGGACGACTATTACGGATAGGAGGCGGGATAGCGATCTCGGATTGAGAATCGAGACGCTGTTGATTAGTAGGGGAATGGAAAGAAAGAGGACGTGGTGTTGGCCGTGACAGAATGAGGGGAGGCGCGCGAGATGAGGAGGAAGGATACACGACGGAAATATCAGGCGATGCTACAGGAATTGTTACGGGGATTGAAGGTTCGGAGGGAGGCAAGGATGATTCAACAAGAGATGTCAGTGGCTGGCTGGGAGCAGCCGGACGCGACTTTTGCCTGGCCAAAGGCTTGAATATAAGCCCGCCTTTTTCTGTGTAAATATAGTCAGGAAAATGAAATAGAAATAAAAGAAAAGTGGAAGAGACTGACGAACTCGGCTGGTCATTGGTAGAGAAAAGATATGGATAACGATAGGCGCCCATGGCTGACTCGCTCACCCTCAGCGATTCTCTCGCGCAGTGTACGTTTGTCTTCCTCACACTCCCTCTCGCTGACACACGCACACTCAGCTCGCACCAGGTGGCTGACATCTGTGCTACCCAAATTCCAGCCAACTCAGAGAAAGAACCCGAAACATGATCCTGCCCCCTACACCCTGCATCATCGCGGATGCTGCCAACTGCACATAGGGCCCCATATCTTTCCAAATACGACTCTGTACGAAGCTCGTTATCGACCCACTCCTTCAGTGCTCGGAGCACTCGAACCAACCATGGCTACGCCATCTTTCATCGCCCAAATCAACGCCGCAGCTGCTTCAAATCCCACTCTCGCTAACCTCCTTCAGCTCGTCACCAATGGTCAAGCAGATCAAACACAGCGCCAGATATTGTCATACACTTTGAAGTCTTTAGCCGAAAGTCCTACTTCAGCCTCACAATACGCCCAGTTGAATGCCCAGACTCAATCAACCCCGTCCCCTTACGCGCCAACTAAAACGTTTGACCTTCTTGTTGAGTTTCAGGAATCCCCTTCCGAGCGCTTCCTTCTCCCTCGAGGAACTACGGCCTGTGAGCGCGTAGAGGGAGAAAACGATTTCAAGATTGTCGTAACCTCGTGTGCCCCTCTCCAAAGCAAAGATCTCTCTCTTTCAACAGAAAACGACCCGAGTCTCTTCCGAATGACACTTCATGACGCTTCGGAGCCGGTCTGGGACTCACTTACCCGTTGGGCGGGTGGCGAAGAGAAAATAAAGGAAAATGTGAAAATATTAAATAAGATGGTCCGTATTGCGCGTCCATTGTCGATGTTGTCAATGTCTCAACTCTCCATCCAAAAAGGCTCGAAAAAAGGTTCGAGCACGTCTTCCGACTCCTAGGACCCCAGTAAGATCTCCATTCGAAAAACTGGTAAGTCTGGCTTCGTATATCGTATATTCTTACTCGACATCCTTCAGTCGTATTCTATGAAATCTATCAAACCCGCCATGACATTGCCCAATAAACTGAAACGCACAAGAAAAGCCGCTCCAAAAGCCGCTGCAACACCAGACACTCCTCACTTCTCTGCAGCTACCCCAACTGCGAGTCTGAAATCGGCAAAATGGAAGCAGAGTGTCACAGAGACAGATGACAATCTGTCCGCGGCTATGGACCTTGCAGCGGCCATCACTGGTGCAGCCAATAGTGTGCATTACAGTCCGCCTTCTACTGCTCCCTCTCGCTCCCCACCTGCTTCCTCTGCGCCCCCTAGACCCGGTACGCCTAATGCATTGCCTCTGCCTTTCACCTTCCACCCACCTCCAAAGAAACATCGTAAAAAGTCAATGGCGCCAGCGGCAAAGCTTCGTCCCCCAACAGCTGAGATCATGTGTAGGTCATGTCAGGCAAAAGACGTTCCTCTTATGCTAGGCGGTCGTTAGTGATATCTTTGCTTATTTTCTGTACGCCAATAATTCATCCCTCCAGGGTTCTGTCGTGCGTGTATCGACGCCGGTCGAGGAAATGCCGATATTCCCCAAATACCTAGTCATGCTTCTCATGCTCCCGTTGCTCGCCAACCGAGCTATCACGCTCCAGCAAATTTTACAAGCTCGCGCGAGCAGTCAAATTAAACCTCCTGAGCTTGGGTCATTCTTTATTCAATGATGACGTCCCAGGAACATTTTCTAGCTGAAACACCCCCGGCTCCTACTACTGCCAGTACCTTGACCTTCCGTTCAGCTTGAACCTAGGATCATCAGCTTCTGTGACGTTCGGCGGGATTTGATTCTTCGAACTCATACTTATTCTAGGCGGCTTTCCGAAACATGAGCCTGACAATGCATGATGGTTGCGATGCCTTACCAAATTCGATACAATTGTAGAAAGCGGGCTCCCAGCGTTGGGAGGTTTAATCCCAGATTCCGAGCCTGATTGATCCTGGTCCCTGTACAGAAAAAAAAAATTCTCGGGGCTGATGCTCTCTCACCGAGTTAAGGACCGCTGTTCCATTACGATGGGCGTAAGAGTGGCCCTTCAAGTGGGGCCCTCATGGTGATGGACAATGAGTAGTGCTGTTCGTGAGACAAAGGTCTATGCCATGTTTGGTTTTTTTTTTTTTTCAATGTGCTGTCACTTGGTACATAGTTTCGTCTTGATGCGGCAATGTTCTTTCTTTTCCTCGATCAAGCAATAGCCCATACAACAAAGTATTGATAATTGTTGGATAAATCTACGCATGTCATAAGTCGCCTACTACATACAACAATTTCGGGGAAAGAAAGGAAAAACAAGTATGCGGTCAAGTGAGTTTTTTTTTACATCCTGCTGTACTATCTCTGTGACGTTTCATGTCGCTCGGGGTAACAAATGCCTTTCCGCACTCTGTGCATTGGTATGCTTTAAGGTTAGAGTGGTACGCCAGGTGGTCTTGACAATGAAATCCAACCTTGAGTATTTGACGAAAAATAAAACAATATTGTCATTGACTCACATTTCAAGTTTTGCTTGCTGGTAAGCTCGGCACCACATCCCACAACGGTGCAAAGAAATTTTTGACTAGCAGGGGGGCGAGTGCGGCGTTTCTTGGCCGCTTGGGTCCCAGATGGTGAACCGACAGCGCGAACCTTGGACCCACTGAGCGAAGATATTGGGGTCTGGGATGGAACAATTTGTGGGGGGCTAGCCTGGGTAGTGAAAGTGAAGGGAGGACTGTGAGATTGAGCCACTGGCAGGATGTAGCCATTAGAGGATGGAGGCGCCGTGATTCCTTCCGGATTCAAAGCATAAATATCTGGGACGGGGAAGACCTGAGGCGGGGCCATTGTTTGGTTGGGCCAGGAACTAGACTGATGCACTGGTAGTAAATCAAAAGTTTCAAAGTTTTCATCGTATGCCAGAGTTGGGTCAAAGTCGGGTATACTTGACAAGTGGACAAAAAAAAATGAGTCTTTACATGTTACATCCCATTTCTGGATTGAAAAAAAAACTCACATTTCTGAGTTCATGTGGGAGGAGGCAGCGCAAACGTATTGCAGATGAAGACAAAGGATTGGAAGATGTGCTTGGGTTCTTCCCCTACCTCCCCGCAAATTTCCAACCATATTTATAGTTTATCGGCTCAGAAAATTTCATTCCTGCCTGACGCCTGAGCTAGATCGCCAATCTTCTCGAAGCTGTAAAAACCTTGAAAGGATTCAGGGATCGTTAGATGTCCGAAAAGCGACAGAGAAGTCCGGTCGTTTTCAATTGGCATTCTTTGTATGTAGCGTCGATACCTTCCTAATTGAAGTCGATCAATAGAGTGAGTACATACATACTAACTCACCAATACACATGCATACCAGTGTATTTTGGCGAAGTGCACGACATGATCTTGCAATTGAACCCTGACGGAACGATGGAGCCACATAACTGGCATCCAATGATATTCGGATACCTGGGTTTGTTTGGCACGCATCACAGAACCTTCATAGATGAGAAAACACACGTTGATGATCCTTCTTTGGTTCGGTGATCATGATGAACTTCATGAAGGCCAAGCGAGAGGAGGAAGTAAGAATTAGGCCTTGGGATTGCCGCGAAATGCATACCTATTAGAAAACCTATGCCTATGCCAGCATCCCGCGGGTTCTGATTAGCGAAAGCACAGATGTACATCATATTAAGCTTCTGCCGCGAACAGGAATAGAGGAATCCAGATTCAGGAACGAGGTATAATTCGGGTGCGGTTTTTTCTCAACAAACGATCGTCGTCAGCTTCTATTCGCGACAACCTTGTATGTTGCAATTATTGAGACAAAGTTTAGCCAGAGGCAGAAAAGACCATCAACTACGCTTTGGCGAGTTCCCATCCAACGTGGGCGACTATTGTAATATTGCTTGAGCCGTCGGGGAAATCCAGCCACGAGATATAATAAGCGACCGCACATCTAAGCCCCTACTCGAGTTTCGAGAATCATCTGTATTCTACTCAGTAAACAAGGCATGCGGCCTCCGACAGCACCTTATGGTCAAACCCAGCGTTGGTGGTCTCACCTGTAACAAGCGTTTAACCAACCTCCACTCCTGCGATTGTGACCGCGATCCGTATTGGGAACGGGGAGATACCTTGTGCGTTTGTGATACGAGGAACAGCACCGCGACCGCGGTCTGAAGAGGTGTGGGTAAGCATAGTCCGAACAGCTCTCGTGAGTGTGGTGGCAAGCGCAGTATCAAACTGCTGCCGGTCTTTAGGAAGAGGTGAGAAGGGAAAGGCGATATGCGGCAGAGTCAAACCTTTATCTCGTGGCTGTTGTATTTCTGCGTTGATTACCCTGCATAATATGGGCACAGAGAAGAGTAGGGATTGAAGAGACGTACCACTGTTCCCAAGGAATGTCTTCTTCCCCGACATAGACTTGAAACCACCCTTTTTTTGGACGTTTTTCTGAAAAGGTCACAATAATCTAAATTCAAATTGAGTGTACCGTCAGAGTCAAAGAGGTCAAAGTTCCATTACTTGGCCCCGTTTGCTGATTCCGTTCTCGATATTCTTCCAGAATACATCTACTTTTTCATCCATAAGCCTTTCCATATCGGCATCTGATACTCCAGGCTATTAAAAAAAAGATTGGATTGAGCTTGTTGGGCAGCGGGAGCAGGGCAGACCATTGTGACACCCAAGACTTCCCTCGTTTTCGGTTTTATTGTACCGAATAATCGGTGGAAGAATATGGCGTCGAGGGTGGCCCTGAGCACATCGCGGGCTGTATGTCGGTCAAGAAGCTGGCGCATAGATATACGTTAGGCATAGATAGAAATGAAGAAAGAGAAAAGAAAACATACAAGGTCGATGGTAATAGTAGGGGAAGAGTTCATGGGCGTCTACAGAATTAAATCAGTCTTCTCCTCCTTCCCTCTTCTCAGTCTTCACATGGCCCCAGAGTCGCCAGCAGATATCCAGCCCAGTCCCTCGCTTTCCAGAATCCATTTTCCTCTCGACGCTCAGCAAGCGAAATCACACAGACCCTCGAAATCAACTGCAGACTCTACTGCTTTGCGCTCCGGTAGAGTGGTCATTGCCGTCGCAGGAGGCTCCAAGGATGCTGTTAATCCAAGACGGAGAGTAGTTTCTGTCGATGCTACCAACACCAATGGGCTTCGCAGTCCGTTTTCAAGGAGAATGCCAGCGGTCAGCATGGGTGCAGCCTCTTTACATTCGTCCGACAGTATAGACTCTGAATTGGCTGCCAATGTTTGGGGTTCCAATACTTTCTCGGACGAATATGACCTGTGTGCGTATCCAAGCTCAGTATCCAATGCATGATATTTCTAACGGCGGTACGTAGCACATGAAGGCAAGCCTGCCCTTTGTAGAGATTGTGAATGTACTTCAATTTGTCTGCTTCAGATCCAAGAATACTTCAAGATGTTCACCGTGCATTGAAGCTCAAGCATAGGCGCGAATTTCGGGCTAAATCCGGACAATTCAATTTACCTCCTTCCAGCCCTAAACGTTCTTTAGAGCCGACTTTGTCTCCTCCACGATCTACATTCCCGCTTCCGTCCAGTCCAAAGTTGTCTAGCAGGACAACGGCAACGAACGTGACTTCAAAACCCTCAGTGGCAGACATCGACTTCAGTCCTTCCACCGGGCCTTCATTCCTTCAAGCTGGTTCCCATCCTGTACCCTTTTCGGCAGACAACGGTGATACCTTGGATTGGACGGGATATGGATCGGAAGAAGAACGAAATGAGAAAAAATGGACACTGGGCAAAAGGAAAGGGAAGGAAAGGGAGTTGATGCTCAGCGCCGATGATTTGAAACGACAGGAGGGGGTTCACGCAGGTATGAATTATGACCATATATCGACTCCTTCCCTGAGCTCTTTCTAGCTAAACTTGCTCGAATTCAAACCATCTCGTCCCAATCGACCGGGAAGAAGGTGACTATAACAAGTGATCAACTTGGCCGTCGATACAATCTCCTGTACAGTTCCCTCTCTTCTGGTTCAGATCGATTCAATATTCTCAAAGTTTCCCGCTGGTACGGCGAACAAGAAAACATCGTACGCTCAGCTTTAGAGAAGGCCGAACCATTTCCTTGGCTCAAACATCTTGATAGACAAAGCACTCGAAAGGTAGCCAGTGATGATGCCTTTGAGGGCCTGCGCTTGCCTTGGCATTTATCAGCGCTCATTATGGAAGAGTATCTACACGCGCAGAACGCTCGAAATCGTGCAATGCAACCTATACCAGAAGATCTATCTGTCACAGAAGGTGTCAACGATTCGGCTTCATTTCTTCTTTCTTCTCCGCCAGGCGAAGGCGTTTTTCTACCAACATTCCCTTCCCCTTCCCGAGCGTCGCCATCTAGATTTACCCTCTCGCGACATTTATCGGCGGAAGGCCGTGTATCGTTTGAACCCCTCCTTGACGCGCCTCCTTCACGTCCATCAAATGATTCACGAAGAAGTATAGAATCTACTTTCAGCAGCGTATTTAGCGGTTCTTCTGCCCCCAGGGACCAATTTTTTAAGGACTCGGACCGGCTAGTTGGGGCCGTAGTCTCTTCCCCAGCCAGCAGCAGGCTTCGCCTGAGAGAAGGGCTAGCGTTAAGACGGGTCTGGGGTAATGAAAGCGATGGTGGATCGTCTGCCAGGAACTCCGCAGCTGAACAGTCTGATGATAACGCTGATAAAGGGGAAAAAGGTTATAAAGGAGGCAAACAAACAAGCTGGTTCAACGGTAGCAGAAGCGCTTCGCTGGAACCTCACACTAGTCCCAGAGGCGGAGACTCTTTTCGACCTGAAGCGTCAGGCGGGGATGATTCATTCGTCCATCTGGACGAGAATGATCTGAGCACTGCGAAACCGGAATCACTCTTGGCCTCTGCAACAGTCGGAGCTTCACTTCATTCCGAGGCAGAGGAAAAGCCAGAACTGCCAGAAGGTTCCACTGCTCCGCGAATCATCAATAGGAGAATACGTCCACTCCGAGCGTCTTTACCTTCCGAGGATCGGAACGCGATGATTATGGAACAGAAACGAAAAGAGGATGTAGAAGAGACCAGAGCTGACATGGAATACGAGCTCAAATCTCAGTATGTTCTCTACTATCAGTGTTCATCCTTGAGATTTTAATTTGAATTCACCAAGACTCGTCGCTCAATATAAAGACTCCAACACCCGTATACGCTCTGTGCTCAATCGTATTGCACAACATATACGGGAGTATGAGATGTGTCAATCAGACTTTGTGTCAACTACGGCCGGACTCGCTTACATGGGTGGCCTACCACAGGATTTGCTGGAAGCATTCAGTCATGATCCCGCCAACGTCACGCGTTCGACCAAGAGATTGAAAATGTATAGAGCCGTTGATGATATTCATCAGAGACTCTCGAGGCAGAAAGCGGTATTTCGGGATTTTCTTGAAAATAGTGGACAGTACAATCAACCCTTGCAGCGTGGTCAGGACGAATTTCCTGTGACGACTGACATACTCGAGGAACCGATCGAGTCGCTGATGCAACGCTTGAAGACCCTGGAGGAACGCCGGATAGCGGTTATCAGCAAGGAGAAGGAAGCGTTAGAAGTGCTGAAGAACACCCAGATAATTCATGCAACCGTCAAAGCGGAGTATAACAGCACACTGGCTCATACATCAGTTGTTTATCCGGAGGCAGGTCGTTTTGAACTCGAGCTTTTAATATCACTAAGATCGTCGCCTTTAGGTTTCACAAATTGTCGCTCTTGAGGAAAGGTACAAGGATCAGTATCAGCATTTGTGGGACATTGGGATGGATGCACTCACATTCATCCTTGATACTATCACGCCTTTCTGGCGCACGTACGGGAAAACAATCGGCGACGATGTGCAAGCTTTTCTCATTATCCCTTTGTATCGCAATGAATTTACTGGGGAGGCCAAGCGCTACCCTATCCTGCGGATCCCTGGCCGGACCATTCGTCATTGGCTCGGGCTTTTCATATTTTTCCTTTTAACAATGAGTGTGTTATGGTTGCAATTTCGGGCGGCTGTGGTTTGTTCTTTGAATTATAGATTAAGATGGATAACTTATGATGGGGTTCGTTGGACTATGCTGCCGATTTTTTGGATGGGAATGATTGTCCAGTGGATGGCCGTTTTAGGAGAGCTTGCTGTTTTGATGATGGAGGTTGGGACGGTGTTGTGGTGGTTTGGATGGTCAGTCGGGCTTGTGTCATGATTTTTACATAATTATTTCCGAAATCATACAGGCTATTTATAGTTTCGTCGTCCTTCCTCCACAACAGCCATGGCTCCGACAATCCTCGACCTCGTTCAATCTTCGACCACCATCAGCTCTGAATACGCCAAAGACCCTCAGAAAACAACAGGGCATATCAAGCAGGCCCTCTACAAGGACCTTGACTCCAAACCTGTTCTTGAGATCCCCCAAAGCATAGGCAACTTTGGTCAAACTAATCCCTCACCCTTGTTCCTCTCCATTTACCATTCCATCCTTCGAAACTTAGCCGCCGCCAGCGACCCCATCGCCGGCATGGTCTCACCTCCACTCCTCGCTTCATCCGGCGTCGTTCCGCTCACCATCGTAGCGCCCTTATCAGACGTGGTAAGACATATGTCCAATTGCATTGTGAGGGCACGTAAAGAAGTGTTCTTGGCCACCAACTTTTGGATTAATTCGGATAGCAGTAAATTAGTCACGGATGCGTTCAGGGAACTCAGCAGACGAGTCGGAGAACGTGGAGGCGAAAAGGTTATTGTCAAGGTGCTTTATGACCGAGGGAATGTGAAGCAGGTTTTCGAGAACCACCAGCATGTCTTGCCGGCTGAGTATTCTGGCCCTAAAGTCGCTATTCCGCCTCCAGATCAAGTCCCAAATATTGATATCCAAGTGGTCAACTACCATGTTCCCATGCTCGGCACGTACGTCATTTGTCCCTGCGTTTTACCGGTTTTTTCTTTTTCATTGCTGTCCTCAGCTTTCACTCCAAATTCATGGTCGTAGATCGGGAGGTGGCCCTCCTCATGTCCAATAACATTCAGGACAATGACAATCTGGAAATGTGTTCTAGATTAGAGGGGCCCATCGTGGACTCGCTTTACGACGTCTGCCTGGCTAGCTGGGCCACAGCACTGGACCCACCTCTTCCATGTCGTGATACGCCAGCCAGTGGAAAGGGCTTCCCCTCATACGATGACCCGACTTTCCTTGCTTTGTTCACTAACGATGTCAACAAGGAGTCGGTTGACCTTCCCTCTGTTGTCCAGTCTGGCCATGAATCTCTTGATCTTCCGGAGCACACTGCGGCTGACCCACACTACGATGACACCATTGCTGGGGAGATTCGTCGCTTGCAGGCTGTATACGCCCCCAAACCAGACGAATCTCACGTTCAAGCTGTTGCCAGGCACTTTAATATCACCAAAGTTCAAAAAGCGGATGGGGGTGTACAGCCTACGGCACCGGAACCTTCGCCCGATTCTTTGGTACCTTTCACAGAGATGACCCCGTACATTCCCCTTGTGCATAAGCCGGTTCCAATGTGTATCGTATCCAGAGCTCCTCTTGGGTCTCCCACTTTTGATCCCCATCATGCGGTCAGATATCCACAAAATGTTGCATTCCTTGAGGCCATTCGGGGAGCAAAGGAAACAGTTTTCATTCAGACTCCGAATCTGAATGCCGAACCGTTACTTCCGGAACTGGTCAAGGCCGTCAGAAGAGGAGTGCGGGTTGAGTATTGGGTTTGCCTTGGCTATAATGATGCCGTAATAAAATTATCCCTTTTCTCGTTCGCGTTGCTCAATTCGTTTTCACAGGGCGAATTACTTCCACAACAAAACGGCACCAACGAAATGATTGCAAATCGATTGTACAACGACGCTTCCCTGTTAGGAAAGGGTGCTGAACCATTGACGGACGAAGAGAAGGAACGACTCACGATATACGTTTATGTCGCCAAGGACCAAAACATTCCGATCCATAACAAGTTCAAGAAGAGAAGCTGTCATAGTGAGCATAGATGTCTTATATCCGAGATGAAGCCTCATTTTTTTTTACCACCTCAGTAAAACTCCTCATAGTCGACTCTCACTTGGCCATCCAAGGTAACGGGAATCAAGACACTCAAACATGGTTCCACTCTCAAGAAGTCAATGTCATGCTTGATTCGGAGGATGTTTGTCTGAGATGGATGGAAGGGATCCGGAGAAATCAAAACACGGGCAAGTCGCCTCTTCCATTCACTTCTTTCGCCTTCTCACGTCTCCTTTCTCCCTTCGACAGAGATATACGGTCGTACATCAGCAATAGACGGATGCTGGCACGATCCTGCCACGGGCGAAATGGCCGAAGGAGCTATCGGAATCGACCCCGGAAAATTCTCATGGGCGAGAGGTATTGTCGGAGCAGTTCAAAGGGTACGCGGAGCTGGCGGCTTCTGACAATACATTCTTCATGGGAGGTCTCTTGAGCCCCCTTTGGCATCTGAGATGAGGGAGTTGGTTAGGCAATGTTGTACGGGTATATATTTATGGCAAGTGGCTCTGTAATTCTATTCGATAGTATGTTGTTGCGCCTTTGTGTCTACTCACAGTGCCACAATTGATGAGTATTTGTTCATTAATATTAAGCGAGCTAGGCCGGAACTGGCTGTGCCTTTTTTTTTTTTTTTTGAACTTGCTTTCTTTCCGGGGTACATACTTTTACCTCTAACACCTTCCCGCAGCAACTGGAGTATCCGGCAAGTGACACGACTGTCCTTTCATCGAACACTTCGGCGCTCAGTCTAGTGATTCAATTGCAAGCTACCGTCAACGAGGAACGTCCGCAAACCACCGGTCCGAGTGCTGCTCTTTGCATTCTTTACTTTGCTAGTATACTTGCAAGCTGGATACTGGACTCCGCTCTGCCAGGATGTTCAACGTTCAACCCTCGGGAACTAGTCTTGTGAAACGACTGCTTAGCCACTGGACTTCTTTTTTTACCCATTCGTCAACTCTATGTCCGGATTCTGAGCCGGAAAGGTGATCCCTACTATATTCCTTTGCCACAGCCCGCCTGTACTTCCAGAAAGGAGTTCATTGCGCCGCCAAGGCTTGGTTGATTGTGGCTCCCTTTTTAATGCGTATAAAAGGGAGATTATCTTCACTGATCAGCAAGGAATCCTTTCTGATCGATTAGTATGTTTTCCAAGCTCAGCACTGTTGTCTCTATCCTCTTCCTCGTTCAAGTTATGAACGTGCAAGCACTCCCGGAGCCCCGAACTTCGAAGGGTGATTCGTGTGAGTCTTATTCTCACTCGAAAGCCTGTATGCCTGCTAACTTTTCTCTCTTGTGCTCAGGCGGGCTTGAAAGCGTATGTGTCTTCCCATCACACTTCCTGAGCAACATAAAAAATATACTGATGAAATTAATACACATTTTATAGCCACCTCACTGTGCGCCGTTTCCTCTTTCGACGGCGTGTCACATTTCTGAATTTTTTTCTAGGTGGCAAAGGATACGTCTGCTGTGGACCTTTTGTTGTCAACCCGGACAGCGGTCTCGCTTTCGGAAGGTACGGAATATATCCAGGCCTTTCGTTCAAACAGCCGCTAATATGAAAAACTTCCGCAGTTGCCAACCTGAAGGACTTATTTGTGCGTTCTGAAATAAGTAGCCCCTAGTATATAGTGTTCGATAGTGAATTCTTATTGCATGAATTCCGGTGGCTCTATATAATCAACGAATTGTGTCTGTTTCATGGCTCCACCTGAGCGCAATGCAATGATTGCTCCTGCGGCTAATATTCGACCAAATGAATCAACGGATGTCATTATACATAGAAATTAACGGGGAAAAAGACATATTGAAAGGGTAGGCACCCGAAATGCAGCTAAGTATGTAGATGCCTGTAGATGGCCTGCGACATCGAAGGACTACAAAAGCCCGAGCCCCGTGATGTATAGGGTATACTATGTAGTTATTCTCTTCTACAAAGTCACCGATGATCCCGTTCTGAACTCCAGGAACCCGCAACGGGGATGGGGGCAAGGCTGGGCAAGGTGAATATATGCGCATACGGCGGTACATGTATTTGGCTCCACGGTTGGGAAGTCACCCTACGTACTAGTCGCTCGGTAACCTATGTAAATCCATACCTTGAGCGCGACAGGCACATTTTATATGCAGATGACGCTTACGGACAAGTGCGCAGAACTGGACGGGAAGCTAGTATTCGGAACTGAATTTTCTCTCTAGGTAGTAGGACTAGAGAGAAGCAGAAGAAGATCCAGTTTCTGAATAGAATGAGATAGTATGGAACGCACCTTCAAACTCATCTGGTAGTGTAATCTGACCTCTACTCTAAGCTAAGGGTGTGGGCCGGAGTCCAAAAAACGGCTTGCAGCGGGTCAAACAATAACTTTTACGCCGCACGGCAAGACAACAAATACAGTTCAATCGAAGCAGACGTTCCGTTGTGCTAGGGTCTGTAATCAGCATCGCCATGAAACCAATAAGCAAGGAGTAAGTAACGCACTTGCCGCTTTCAGCGCTCCCTGAAAAGGTTTAGTTTTGGTGACTTCTATTGCGGGTAATTAGAACGCATATAAATAGGGTTATAAATCGAGGAAGAAACTCAGAGTTCCTTCCCAAACCAAAGCGAAACACACTCTAGTCTCTGCCACTCACACCACAAACAATAATGTTGTTCAAATTCTCCACTGTCTCTGTTGTCGTGGCTTTGCTCCTGAACACATTTGCCGTAGGAGCTGCCGCACAAAGCTGTAAGTCTATATTCTTGGATAACTACGAGAGTTTGCGAATCTGAACTTTGACAGGCTATGGGGAAGGTGATACTTCTGCAAGTCAAAATTTTTTGCATCGTGCATGAGATATTCACAGATGAACTCACCTTAATTTCTTACAGTGCGGTAACGGCCAGCTTTGCTGCAAAAACTCTGGAGAGTGGGCGTAAGTGTTTGACGCATTAATCTACTTCTGCTCTCTGAACTTCATTAGCTGCCAAGATGGCCGTCTTCTTTGCAAGGTCTAAAGACACGTAATCAGAGGATGCGGAGCCGAACCGGACGCGAGATTTCGGCTTTATAACTGTTTAGACGGAGTTAACACAATTCATTTTTTGCCCGAAAAACACGGAACACGAAAGTGGCGTGAGACATTGTATGTTGCCGGCGGCGACAAGCCGAGATTTTGATACGATCCCCAGCGTTAGTATCGAGTTACTTGATATCAGATACAGATTCATCTCAGCATGGACTACGCGAGGTATGTAGAAAGAATCTCATGCACTGATCTCAGCGAGATCTTTTTGTCTGGGACTGCATACTGTTCAATAAGAGCGTCAAACGGGAAAAATGCCGCATCCACTCTGGACTGAGGCGTTAAAAGATTGACAACATTGTCGGATTTGAGTTGTTCGACCTAAATTTTCAATCAAACCTTTCAGTACATTCAACTCGCAATACTTGGGCATAGAATACATACCTGTGCCCTCGTCACCGTTAATAAATTTATTGGAAGCTGCTCCATCACAGTGCCCTGGAGCTTTCCCATCCAGAACGGGAGAGAAATAATTGGTCTCCGACGACCACTGTATTTGAGTACGAGCTGCATGATTTCTTTATACGTGAAGATGTCCGGTCCGCCACATTCGATGATTTTCCCTCCTACTATGGCGTTGATTGATGGGTCGTTTCTCGCTATGATTTCAACAGCGCGTGCGATGTCTCGGACGTACACGGGCTGGAACCGAGATGTCCCGCCGCCGAATACGGGTAAAAAGGGAAGGACTCGAGCCAGCCGTGAAAAGCGCTGTAAGAAAACTAAAGTGAACGTCATGTATTTACATAGAAACCGGCATGCCTCACGTTGAAAAAATCATCCTCCGGACCAAAGACAACGCTCGGCCTCAGTATGACAACGTCTTTCTCCAATTTTCCTCTGTAAACTTCTCTGACCGCTTCTTCGCCGAGGGCTTTGGTCCTATTATACGGAATTTGGCTCTGTTTATCTGCGCCAATCGCGCTGACATGGATCAATCTTGCACCAGCCCGGGCGGCGGCTTTGGCTACATTTTCTGCCCCCTCCCATTGTATTCTGTCAAAGTCTGCAGAGGTTCCATGCATAATACCGACCAAAGAGACAACGAGTGAAGCATTAGAAAACGCAGGCACGAGACTGGATTCATTTGTGATGTCTATTTGGGAAGGTTCAAGGATTCCAGGGCTTTCTTTCGATACGGAATTAGTTTTCTGTGGATTTCGAGAGGCAAGTTGGACTTGATGCGTCGGTGATCCGGGGAAGGCTGGGGTGATCAAAGCGCGAGAGATGTGTTTTCCTGAGATGAATGAGGGAAACAGTTCGTACAAAGTACAAGTAAAACTAACCGAGAAAGCCAGCACCGCAAATGACTACCTTTGACGGATTCATTTTGGGCAGCGCGATCCTCTTTTGTTCGTCTCTCCCGGTGGTCAAAGCTAGAAATATTATGTGGCTGTGTTCCCGGCGCTTCTGCATCACCTGATCTTTACGCGTCCACGGACAATGGCGACGACGACGGAAACGGCGACTCCAGGACCATCCCTCACCTTCAATCGTTAGTGGATCTGTGCCCGTTTCGCAGCACACTAAGTTCCCGCAATTCTTGTACAGAGACAGCTCGTGGAATTACCGACTTTAGTACGTCTTGCTTCCATTCTACTAGTATCATGCTTCGTCCCTGACGCATCCACATAATCACCAGTCGAAGTAGCCATTCACACCATACTTTATGTCCGCCAGATCTACCCTGCCGAACTCTTCATCAGAAGGAAGAAATACGACGCCCCCGTCTTCCAGTCGCGCCACCCAACGTTGAATGCGTACATCGGCGGTGCAGTACAGGCGGTCAGAGAGGAGCTGCTGAAAGGAAATTTGGACAAAATGATAGTGGTGATCAAGAACAAAGATGAAGAAGCGCTGGAGAGATTCATTTTTTCGGTCGAAAATATGATTCAAGTTGAAAAGTTTGACAAGGACACAAGGTCAAGCGCTTTGGTCATTATTCAAAGAACGGAAATTGACAGACGTTCTCTCAGTGTGGAAGGAGCCATGTCTTCACTTTCCCTCGGACAGTACTTTCGCTCCTTCCTTGTCAAGCTGAACATGATTGAAGCTCAACTGGGACAGATGTATCTTGGAGGCACGTGCACCTATTCCAAGCTCTACGGTCAGAGACTGAGTCCTGCAGACGAAGTATCTTTTGCTATCATCATAGAGCTCAAAGACGGCTTGAAACCCTCGACGATTGAAGGATCCAATGAACCTCCCCCTTGGATTCCCGCCGACAAACAGCACACTACTACGGGCGCCAGTGAAGACGCAGAGCTACATACCGTGAGGTCCGTCAGCACGGGGATTATCAACGTCAGTTACTCGCCATTTGTTACCTTTTCCGTTTCTGTTGACCGGGGTTTTGCTTCATAGCTCTCCCTTGTCGTTCAAGAATCTGATGTCAAGTTGAGTCTCAGCTCCGATGTCCCGGTGGCAACAACGGACAAAGGAAAAAGCAAAGCTCCTTGATGAGAGCGAATATATCATATGTGTAGAAATATAATGTTATGTAGAGACAGCTGTCCGTTCTGGTGCTAAGCTTACTATCAATAGACAACTATATATCCACATGAATCCGTTGAATGACTGGTATTATTCTCTCCCATTCCTCCATCGCCTGTAAAGAGATCAACACCATTTTCAGCATGACAGATGGTAGACGAACCGCTTTGTAAAACTCAATTTGGCCGTCCGCCAAATTTCCTAGCATCTCCTTCATCTCTGTCTCTTTCGCACGCTGGAAAACATGTTGCTCCCGTAGGGTCTCGTCGCTGAACGCGTCGGATGTTTCATGCGCTGTGGTCACCGCCTCTTGCAGCTGAGGCGATGAAATTAGGAGATTATACCGCGCACAACGAAAAGAAATACTTGCCTCTTTGATCTTGACATCCAACTTCTTCATTTTTTCCACTCTTGACCTGTCATCGTCCGCACCACGTATAGCGTCAACCCGGTCCTTTAAATACGCCCCTAGACCAAGCCCTGAGCTTCCTGCGTGACCACTAATGATGGCAGCAAGCCGGTCGCGTTCGGAGCTGACACCTGAGAGGTAGTCAGATAGCTCTTCAAAGTCGAGCTGCTTCTGGTCCCGGAGCTTGAGGACGGCGCGGTTGGCGTGCGAATAGCTCAATAGAGAATGCAGTTGGATGAGGAAAGGATCGGTACTCGTCTGTGTGGTGTGCCTTAACAATGCCGAAAACTCCAAGAGGGTGTTGGAGAAATGGTTCAATGGGTCCGTGATACCTGATTCCAAGAATCCTAGACCCTGAACCGCGACGGCCAAATCATGGTAGTCGGCAGTCAGGTCTTCAGCGGATTCAGGGTTACCGTCTTTGTTTAGCGTTCAGATGACCAAGAGAAATGATGTAGTCGGAATGAGAAAGGCTAAGAGGCTCACCTGATGTTCTGTTACGGGCACGAATCCAGAGACGCTCAGAGACGTTCAGACCGTCTTCAAACTTGTCTACATTTTCACGCATGTCAAGAAAGCGTTCATCTGGTTTGCGAACCCGAGAGAACGCATTGAGGAGAGTGTCGGTGATATTGTCGACTATGCCAGGGGCTGGCTCCAAACCGGGGGGGTGAGCCAAGTGCTGATGCATGTGAACGTTCTTTGTAGGGTGAGGGCGAGTATACATGGTTATAGAGTGAGCTCACCCATTCCGAGGACTCAAAAAAGGCGCGGATTAAAGTTGATCGTTGAAGCGTCGGATGGCGGGACAGACGTAGGAGGAACCGGTGAAGACTAGATTTCCTCCATGAGAAGAATCTCGGCAAAGAAATGACAGATATCTCACTCCAGCCGCCTTCGTTCCATAAACTCAGGACTGAACCGGTCGCCAGTGATGTACTCTGCTTAGGATATCAGACGTTGACGAAAACGTTATTCAAGTTCCCGTACCCAGTCTGTGCTTCCCGGGAAGAGGCGGAACTACGCAGGCAGGGAAGTCTTTGACGAGGTGCTCTCGGAGAAAGGAAAAGTCTTGGAATCGCCGCCTTGCGGAAGGATTCGGTGTAGAAAACATGGGCAGATTTGTCTAGAACCAGTCTATTAGCCCTTGGTATCTGCAGTCTATCCAAAAAATGGGGACCTTTGCCGAGACAAGATACGACACATAAGCATCCTTCGTTTCTGCGAGTTCTTTCTGAGGGTCAGTGACCGCAGTAATGAGGTATCCCTCCCATTTTGGATCGTGAGGGCCAGTTTCGTTGCTGTCTGTGCTTTGTCGATAGCCAAGGCCCGCTGAAGGTAGATGATCGTTGTATACTGGCGCTGCTGGGGATTCCCAAGTCACAGAGTCAAAGACGTCCTCATCGTCGCCGAGCATGATGAGGGCAGACTGGCAAGGGCCTAACTAATGACGTGACACGGTCTCGCGCGCGCAGCGGACCGTGCGAGCAGGCAACCCTTTCTTCCGACTCTCATTCCATGTACCCTTTAAATCTCTTTATATTCTCTCTCTCTTTATTTTTTTCATGTCTTGCTTATCAAGTCCCCGTCGTCGACACAGGTGCAGTCTCAAACGCCTTAACCGTCCCAGCCAGTGCTGACATCCAAAAAAGATTATTCGAGGCAAACATGTAGTGGGATGTGGGCGTCGGCCAGCACCTATATCAATGGTATTAGGGTCTTCTTGATGCTTCAAATTGGCGAGTTAAATTTCCTCAAGTCAGCTTTGATGCCACGTCGCAGGGACAACTCGCCATGGTCATCTACGAATGGAGAGACTCATCTTATTTGGGAAAACTCACATCTGTGACTGATGAACTATTACCGGTGAGCATCCTACAGTACTTTTCAATTCTAGCTATCATTCAGGCTCACCTCTCAGCCGCAGAAAACCTATGTCTGCACCTCGAGCGCTGTAGCAGGAGGCTTTTGTAACCGTCAAGAGTTGGGCCGGTTCATTTTGGAACTACCTTCGGGGAAAAATATCAATGACACCAGTTTCTGGTCTGCCAGAGTCGAGCTTCCCGCCAACAAAACATCATCTGCAGAAAGAGAATCTACCCTGCCTGGCCCTTCTTCCCTCTGGGATCCGTATGGCAACAACTCTTTGCCTTCCTCGCAATCAGATAATGGACCCACTGCCTGGCGTCGCGATGTTTCAATACAGTCAAGAGACACTTTGAATCCTAGTCCGGATGGAATTTATGTTTATTCACAGCCAATACAGTATCTCGTACGAAATACAGGATATTACTGCGTCGGTAAATCCTTGCATCAAACGTGTGGTGTTGACTGAGGATTAACATCTACTTCACAGCAATTGTTCCAGTAACTATTCAAGGCTCCGTGTCTCGCCAGGATATGCCCGCAGAAATTCATCCGCACTATCAGGGTCTTGTCCTATTTCGCAACAAGTTTGATGGGAGGTTGCCTGCTACGGATTATCCCAAAGTCAATGTACGTGTCACTTTATTTCGATATGCAGGGATGCCTCTGATATGCCCGTTTCCAGTTCTATTTTGCAATGTTTATTGTGTATGGTGTCCTGGCTGCGTACTGGGGGTGGCTGTGTTACCAAAACCTACAGGACCTGCTTCCGCTTCAAGTGAGTGCGCTTCTTCTCGCCTTTCCTTCGTCTCACACTTTCGCAGTATTATTTATCTGGCCTGGTCGGATTGCTCGTTATCGAAATGGTAGCCAACTGGGGCTATTACCGATATTTGAATGCTCATGGACGTGGGACAGCGTCTACGGTTTTCCTCATTGTTGGTGCGTTTCCCATATTAATTCATCTTAATTGTATGTTACCTCACTCTTTTTATTAGTCGCCATCCTAGATGCTGGACGGAATTCAATGTCGTTCTTCATGCTTCTCGTCGTATCTCTGGGTCTGAGCGTCGTCAAAGAGTCACTAGGGCGTACTATGTTCAAATGCCAAGCGCTTGCAGTCGCTCATTTTGTTTTTGGAAGTAAGCTGCCACTCTATCTGCCATGACATCTCCCCAGTCTAAATTGACAATCTAGTTTTGTATGCTGTTGGGATCGTCGAACTCGAATTAGAATCAACCTCTGCACTAATCTTGTTATTATTTGTTATACCCCTTGCTTTCACCCTTAGCGGATTTCTCTTGTGGATTATGTATTCTCTGAATGGTATGTTGCTCCCTTCGCATACTTTGGCCAGCTACCTAATGATTCCGTTCGATTCGTAGCCACCATAGCCCAGCTACGAGCCCGCAAGCAACGATATAAACTCTCCATGTTCGAGAAGTTGTACCGTATCTTGATCTTCACAGTCTTGGTCATTGCCATATTTTTTGTCGTCTCGTCGTTCGTGTTTTCTGGCCGTCTCGCGGAAGGTAGGTTGAGTCTTCCCGACCCTATTTTATAAGCTGAAGGCGACTTTTCTGCAGATTATGCAGCCAAGTCATGGAAAATTCAGTGGTGGCTCCTAGATGGCTGGCTTGCGCTGCTATATTTGGTATCTTTCGTCTCTATTGCTTACCTCTGGAGGCCATCAGAGAACAACAGAAGATATGTTTCTGTCTTTTCTTGTATGACTTTGCAGCGGTACTTACTTCGGCATATCTACGTTGGCTATGTCCGACGAATTAGCTCAAGACGAAGCAGATGCGGAAGATTATGATCTTGAATCTCTCGAACACCGTGGTAGGGTTCGGGACGACGATGACGACGCGACTCTTCGGGGAGACGATCCCGGGCACCCTGTTGGAGAAGATAGTGTTGTTTTCGAGATTGGAGACGAAGATGAGGAAGAAATGACGCCCATTACGGCTAAATCGTCAGCTTTGACGCGGCAACGTAATGGGCCCGGGCCCGGGCGACTATCAGGCGAGCATTCAAACGAAGAGAGGAGACAGTTGATGAGTCATGGGGAGTAAGCGGGCGGATGTCTGAGTGCTGTATATATATTTTTGCCACGATACCGCTCGGTATTACCAAAATTTGTGCTTGTGCTTCTTGAAAAGTTTATTAGATGGCGCCGTATAACGCCAATAAGCACTATAATACAAGATACAACAACAGTAACGATCAATCCCGTATACGACCAGAAGAGACTGTGTACAGCCGAGCGGCGATGTTCATGCTTTGCAATTCCTGTTCAAACACTGTCATAAATTTTTCTAAGAGCAAATTTTTAAGAACGTGCCTGGAACAGCAATTTGGCTGCGTAAGGAATGTAAAGCTGGGAAACGGCTGTCTTGTTTTTACAGGCACGACACTGTAGAGAAAGTCAGACTTTCAACAAATTCCATTACAGGAGAAACATTGCTCACCTCGAAGCTTTGCTTCTTCAAGTTCGCTATTGCGGTCAGCCCACAACTGCAAATTGCGGTTCAACTTATCGCTAGAGACAATGGAAACGTAAAAAAGACTTACATTTCACAGACATGTACCCGGTAGGCATCGCTAGCTTCGAACAATCGCTCCTTGAGGAAAGCTGCAATACCGTGCGATATCATGCAATCACGCTCCATTTCTCCGAAACGCAGACCTCCGTCTCGACTACGGCCTTCCACCGGCTGTCGCGTAAGAATTTGTACAGGGCCTCGGGCACGAGAGTGGATCTTGTCGTCTACCATGTGCTTGAGTCGCTGGTAGTACGTCGGGCCGAGGTACACCTGCGCCTGTAACTTTCGGCCAGTATGTCCGTGGAACATGACTTCTAAGCCACGGGATTGGTAACCCTTCTGCCTGAGGAACATGGACACCGACTCAACGGTGAGGTCAGTGAACGGAGTAGCATCACCTTCGTTACCGATCAGAGTAGCGACTTTGGAAAGCAAACACTCGACCAAGTGACCGATAGTCATACGAGAGGGAATGGCATGAGGATTGATGATGATATCAGGCACAATACCCTCTGCTGTAAAGGGCATGTCTTCCTGACGATAAGTGATACCAATGGTACCCTTCTGTCCATGACGAGACGCGAATTTGTCCCCAATCTGAGGAATACGCGTGGCGCGAACGCGAATCTTCACAAACTTTTGACCCTCAGAGTTTGTCGTGATCAAGACCTGATCCACGATACCACTTTCAGTACTTTTCAGCGGCGTCGAAACGTCACGTCTAGTATGAGTCCTTGTACGCTGACCGAGCTCTTCGCTGTCTGGGGGAATGGGAGCCGTTTTTCCGATGATGATATCTTCTCCACGGACTCCAGTTCCAGGCGCAATCAAACCATCGTCCTCGAGCTTGTCATATGTCCCATGCTTCATGCGTAACGTATTGTCACGTGTCGGCTTTTCGAATTCCTCTAGCTGCTGAACGCCGCTCTTCTTTTCGAGATCCATATAACTTCGATAATAGATACTTCGGAACAAACCTCGATCAATAGAGCTTTGGTTCATAATGACCGAGTCTTCTTGGTTGTAACCACTATAGCATAGAATGGCCACGATGGCGTTTTGCCCGGCTGGGAGTTCTCGGAATTTGAGATATTCCATCGAGCGTGTCGTGGCGAGGGGTTTTTGAGGGTAATAGAGAATGTTCGCCATTGTATCCATGCGGATAAGGAAATTGGTCAAGAAAATCCCCATAGCCTGTTTACCCATAGCGGATTGGTACGTGTTACGTGGAGACTGCACGCGAAAGTAAAACAGCTGGCTTTTGAACCTCATGAAGGAAACATACCTGATTGTGATCAGGGAATGGAATAATACTTGCACAGATACCTAGGATCATACTGGGGTGGATCTCGCAATGGGTCCAAGTATGGGCATTTATTCCCGATTTGAGTCGAGCGGCGGGATCGAATTCCCCGTCATTCTCGTGCGGATCGATTCCTTGTTGTTGAAGCCTAGAGTTCTCCAAGTCCTCGGGGGTCATGGAGATCATCACGGTTTCCTCCTCCTCCGCATCCAGGAGTTCAATGATACCAGTTTTAACGAGATGCTCCCATTTGAACTCAGACCCTTCATCGTTCTGCCCATTCAAAAGCCATTTGACGTGCTTCTTCTGCAGAACAAGTTGTTGGTTATCGACAATGAATAACGGACGACAGACACGCCCAGCGTCAGTGTAGAGACGTAACTCTCTTTCTCGGATATCTCGCACCACTGATACCTCGGGACTGATATCATCCTTTCTGCGCAATTTCCGGATAGTCTTCACCAAGTTTGCAGGATCACGATGCACACCCATCCAGACTCCATTGACGAAAACTTTGGTCATTGACGGAGTAGAAGAGTGCGCGTTTTCCTCTAGAGATTCCAGACCCCACTCTTCCAAGAATTCGATCACAGGCGCCGAATATGAACCGACAGAGATACAGGACATGAGGGCCAAGTTTTTGACCAAACCACACGCTTGACCCTCAGGGGTCTCCGCCGGACAAACCATACCCCAGTGAGTGTTGTGCAGCTGACGAGGTTTGGCAATTTTGCCCTCCCTTCCAAGCGGTGTGTTGCAACGACGCAAATGAGACAATGTCGAAGCATAGGTATAACGATTCAGCACTTGAGATACGCCGGCTTTGGATGACATTGATTTCTTTTGGTCGCCCCAGTTACCGGTAGCAAGAGAGTACTTGAGTCCATTGGTTATGGTTTGATGTTTGACGGCCAATGCGGGGTTGAACTCTTTATGAGTCTCAACACACTGAAGCAGAATTCAAGCTCGGAAAAGCAGTAAGGATGAAAAGTAATACCTTTTGCAAGTAGCGATAAACATCCTTAGTGAGTTTACGGAAGAGCATCCGGAACAAGTTAGCCAAAAGAGGTCCCGCGAGGTCCAGTCTCTTCTTTCCAAAATGGTCACGATCGTCAAGCTCCCGTCGTTCCAGTGCGGCAAGGAGGAGTCGATGAATCATGTAGCCGAAAAAATAGGCCTTTTTGGATTCTGAGCCTTCTGCCATAGACACATGGGGCAACATCTCCTTCTGCAAAATCTCCTGCGCGTAACGAATACGCTTCTCCCTGGAGAGACCTGTCGTGGTACCACGATTGCCAATAAAGTCAAGGGCAACCTCACGATCTTGGATAACAAAGCCCTCATCAATACATGGTTTCAACATTTCGAGCATTTGCGCGTCCTGCATGTCGTAGCAGATATGCTCGAGGATATCTCTGTCGGAGATGACACCAAGCGCGCGAAAAACGACCCAGATTGGAATGTCAACCTTGATGTATGGGATTGTTGCTTTCATGACATTACCCATCTGGGTAACAGATTGAGGATTTAATTGGAATGACTTTCTACGAGCTGACGTACCGACCGCTCCTGGCCTCGGTGAAACATCTTGACTTGAAACTGGCTGATTGTCTTTCCTCCTTTCTCAACGGCACTACGAATTTCGGCCAAAAAGTTGATGGGAGAAGGTTGAGCTTTGGCAAACACGTATACGTGATTGGTGGCCATGCGCTCTTGTGCAATGAGCACTTTTTCAGAACCATTAATAATGAAGTACCCTCCGGAGTCGTAGGGACATTCATTCAAATCGTACAAATCCTGGTCCTGTAAACCACGCAAGATGCAGAAAGTAGAGCGAAGCATGATAGGGACCTTGAAACGGATGTTGTCAGAGCACTGTTAGTTAACAGAACAAAGTAGGCGCACTTTCCCGATCCAGACTTTGGTAGTATCCTCTCCTCCGACGTGTTCTGTCTCCCAGGACATATCACCCGGCGCAGCCCCATCTGGGTCTTCACGACCAATCATGACCCTTTTCGACATTTCAATGTACAGCGGGGCGGAATAGGTCAAATTTCGTAGACGTGCTTCCTGCGGGAAAACGGGAACCACAGAGCCATCTGCCTCGGTGACGGTTGGCCGGGAAAGGTAGATTTGCCCAAATTTTATTTCGTATCTCCGAGTCATGTCTCCTTCGCGCCCAGAGTGTTGGTCCTGTTGGTCCAAAATGAGGTCCGCATTCTCGTCAACCAATTCCTGCATCGTGTTTTGAACGAATTCATCGAACGAATCCAGCTGCTGTCTGACTAGACCCTTTTGCTCAAAGAAGCTGGAAATGACGGTCCAGCAATCCTCCTGGGTAATTTCACTGTACTGATCGTCTTCTTCCTCTTCCATCTCGAAGTTGGGAGCATCGAATGCATAGGGATCTTGCGCTGCATCGATTTCTCAAGAAGAGTTCGATTTAGCATTCTAAAGACGAAATATATGGTAGATACCTTGACTCATAGTCGAAGGCCTCACAACGGTATGAGAAGAATGTTACACGCGCGGTAGAAGGTATAGCTGGTTTCTTCAGACTTTAGACCCTTTGCAATTATGATTTGTGCTATTTCGCAAGTGAAAGTAGAGAGAAGACGTGGACCGGGCAAGACTCGGTCGTGGTAGGTGATGAACACGAAGAAAGCTTGGTCACAACAATTCCTCGTTACTCAGCCCAGCTCAGCCCTGCACGTGCCCACTATTTTACGATTTTTACAGATTCGCGTTCAACAAGAAATCCATCTTCTTGCTTGCACTAGACTCGTACGCGCCACCCTTGGAAATTCTCTTAGAAACAGATGGAAAAAAGGACGATGATTGAACTCACAAACAGAACCGTATGATTCAAGTAATGAAATAATTCATATGCTGCCATCCGCAACTCGTATTGGTCCACTGGTTCCGTCTTGGGTCGATGATTGTGATATTCGGTAAAGAACGCCGCAGGAAAGCCACCGAATATTCTAGCAATAGCCAGGCTAGAGAATACGTGGTTATCTAAACTTATTTCATTTAATTTTTATTGCTTTGGCTCACTCTGCTTCGTTGTGACCAAAAAATGAAGAGGGATCGAAAATGACGGGCTGTCCCGTCGCTCTGTCGATTCCGACATTTCCACTCTGCGGATACGTGCGATAAGCAACCATAGGCCAAAGCTAGATGCCTGTATTATACAGACCCAAAGATCCCCGTGGAGGAGGACAGGCTCAATTTTCAACGGACCTGCACCACCTCAGAGCCAGAGCTTTCTCGACCGGCATGAGATTGCACGCACCCAAAAGTTTTGGAAAGACTCTGTAATATATATGTGTATATAAAGTCCAGCTTGAAAGACAGCTTACTTTTTCCTGATGGACTCGCCTTTTGCGCAAAGTTGCTGATACTGACCAAGCTTGTCCAAAAGATCTGCTATCATTTCACTGAAACACTCCTGCCAGCTCTCGTAATACCCGTTCTTCACTCTAGTTGCACCGCAGTATGTTGGCACAGAAAAGCCAAACCTGGCATCTTGACTTTTGTAGGCGTGCATCTCGGTGGCCAACCGTTTTGCAAGAATTACGGCGCTCTTGTCAGTAAGGCGGCCTAGATTCTTGTATTCTGATATGAAAAACGGCCGACCATCCTCTATCGTTCCGCAAGACAAAACTTTTGGGGCCAAACGCGGAGCAGCGACGTTGATTTGTATCAAGGACTCTGCTTCTCCTGCATACTGCTCCGCTTCGCTCGATGATCCCAACTTGACAAAGAATAATTTCCCATTCGATGAGTGGACCTGACCTCCTAGAGTTCCAGAGAAATCAGCCTCTGGTTCGATATGTGCGAGCTGAGTGATAATAGCAGACGGCAAAGGCATGACGTTGGCCAATCAGAATGTATTGGGTATTTGTATGATATGCCACTCCAAGGGACAGCGATGAATAATCCTGAATAGTCCTGGAAAATATCTCTATCCGCTGCTGTCATGCCCAAATTCCTCAACGATCCTGCTCCCGGCGTAAACGGCTACTTTCCCAACAACGAGCCACCCATTGGAACCCCTTTGAAACCTGCAAGTTCTGATTTCCATCCACTCATGCTCTGCAATTCAATGTATGTCCTAGGACGGGCCACTTCCCCTTCTTTTTACACCCATTACCATAGGCAATGTCACCTTTAAGAACCGCATATTCGCCGTACGAGCATTCTTCATTCCATTTCGACTTGTATTCACCCGGTTCTAGGCTCCAATGTGTCAATACAGCTCTGTAGATGGCCACGCTACCGACTGGCACCTTGTGCATATCGGCGTGAGCAATCTGCAGTAGATACAGTTTTCTTCTTCTCCTCTGTGATTCACTTACTAGGGCATGGCTTCTCGTGGCGTCGCCGCCATTTGCATGGAAGCAACCGCTGTTCTGCCAGAAGGTCGCATCTCACCACAGGACGCAGTAAGCGGTGATGCCTAAATTCTATGCAAGGTCACGTTGAATTCGACTTCACAGGGTCTCTGGACAGATTCACAGATGGAACCGCTGAAACGGATCGTTAATTTTGCACATGCTCAAGGAACCAAGATTGGGGTTCAGTTGGCTCATGCCGGAAGGAAGGCCTCTACTTTTGCTCCTTGGGTCCAGCACAGAGTCGACGCTCGCAACACTGCTACGGAAGAAGAATATGGCTGGCCGGACAGAGGTGCGATGGTACTAAGCTTCCTAAAAACTTACCAAAGGTTTCCCTAACAGTTGTTGGACCCAGTCCAATCGCTTGGAGTGAACGTTATGTACTGCCAAAGCAACTCACGAAAGATCAATTGACAGAAATAGAGGAGGCTTTTCTTGCTTCCATCAAACGTTGCGAAGAAATTGGATGTAAGTTGTAGATTTTCTTTTCGATGGCAAGCACACTATCTGACATCCACAAGTCGATTTCATCGAGATCCATGGAGCGCATGGATACCTCATCTCAGAGTTCGTCTCCCCTCTATCCAACGTCCGCTCGGATGAATTTGGCGGACAATCGTTGGAGAATCGCCTTCGCTGGCCATTGCGCCTCGTTTCCCGCTGTCGTCAAGCCTGGCGGAAACCGCTTTTTGTAAGAATAAGCGCAACTGACTGGGCAGATGGTCCAGAACAAGTCGACGGCATTTGGAAACAATTCGGGATCGAACAGAGCAAAGTTTGGGCATCGGAGATGTATAAACTTTCCGTAGATCTGGTTCATGTCAGCTCTGGAGGTAACTGGTCTGGTCAAAAGATAAAGGCAGAGCCAGGATATCAGGTAAAGCAACGAATTGATGATTTAGAGAAATGATTTTTCAAATGCGTGTAGGTACCGTTTGCTGAAGCGATAAAGGAAGTCAATCCGGACCCAAAACGCTTCGTAGGCGCGGTGGGCTTTATCAAAGACCCAGAATATGCGGAAACAATTATTCAGGACGGGAAAGCAGACGTGATCTTCCTCGCTCGAGCGCTGATGAGAAACCCTCACTGGCCACTCGAGGCTGCTGAGAAGCTGGGCGTTCGTGTAAAGGCGGCTAATCAATACGAGCGAGCGTTTTATCGTTTGTAAAATCCATAAATAGCTTTTAATATTTAGAAGGAATGTTTGAAGTGGCATTTGCCACGTGATCGTTTCGTCTCCGTACTTTGATGGCTCCGAATCCAAGCATCGAATTACCTCGTCTACGGACCGCATTCCCAAACCGCTCGCTCAGGTTTCTCGTAGAAGATGCACGACTATCTCCTCATGACATTGGCGGCATATTCTCTCAGATGCAGCAGAACGAGCAGTCTGACTTGGACAGTATACACTCTCCCTGGAAAAGAGAGCTATACGCCCTCCTGGAACAGCCAAACTCATCTGCAGGAGCATTCCTCATCCACTTCCTCATGACCTTCCTCATACTCTTTTCCGCCCTCGTCACTGTACTAGAAACAGTCCCCGCTTTTCATTCGATTAATCCTCAGATATGGTTTGGTATAGAGACAACCCTGGTATGAATATCGCCAGAAAAGTTTGGGCGCGGTTTCTGAAAGTAGTGACTAGGTAGCACTATTCACGGCGGAATACCTGGCTCGCTGTTGCGCCCACTCGTCTAGCTTGCCAAAGTTGTTCAAATGGGTGATCTGTGCGCAATACATTTCTTATTCTTCAATATTCGCTTGCTCAGCTTCTCCCTTGTAGCATTTTATGGTGTAATAGATTTACTCTCCGTGCTTCCTTATTACATAGAAATCATAATGCGACAAGATACAGTAAAACCTGCATTTCCCTGTATCCAGTGAACCCTTGGGCTAAAGTCTGCGACCAGGCTGTGTTCTTTCGATTCTCCATCTTGAGGATGTTCAGATTACTTCGCGTATTCCGGCCTTTTCGATACAACAACACAATCCTTCTGTATGGCCTACCCCCCTCTCTTGGATCTATTGACTCATTATCGGGTTGCAGAACCATCGAAGTAATGTACCTCTCCGTACGCAGATCACAGCACGCATTGCTTGCCATATCATTCTTCGTAGTCATGGTGCTCACCGTTTTCAGCACCCTATTGTGAGTTTCCTTATTCCGACAGTCTGAGCGTATAATTAATAAATCCCCACGAGATACTTTGCTGAGCGAGGCAATTGGGACACTACTCTGGAAACCTTTAGTAAGCACTCACGGATACCTGCCACTACGTCGTATTAATCATACCTTCAGTTAACTCGGATGGCGATCCCACACAATTTGCAGTACGCCCATGTTTGCACACGTTCTCTTCCTTCTCACAGCCAATCACAACCAGTCAATTCCTGCCGCGGCATGGTAAACGTATCACTCTAAAGATAACGAACGTAGAGCTAATTGACCTCTGACAGGTTCGTGCTAGTCAGTGAGTCTGTAAAAACCCTAATATTCTTCGTACTCTGTACTTACTTCGAGGAGCCATAACAACTGTCGGATATGGAGAAATCACCCCGCGCTCATTTCTTGGACGACTAGTCACTCTACCTCTCCTAGTTTTCGGCCTACTGCTCATTGCCCTACCGAGTTTCGTTCTCGGCCGCGAGTTTAGCATAGTTTGGGAGAAGATGACGTCTCAGGTATGTTACCTCACAAGCCGCGGCATTTTCCTCACTTCTGCTTCCTTTGAAGCAACCACACGAGGACCATGATCTAGACTCGCCTGTGGAACTGCGCAGCGCAGCCACAGTGCACCCTGACCGGGACCTCTCAAATCTGAAGCTCGCTCAGAACCAGACAGAACTCAGCAAGCAGATATCGGAACTGCATGCCATTGTGGACGCCCAAGGAGAGATGATCAACAGACTTTTAAACATCCTAGAAACAAAATCCAAGGGGAAACAACGAGCGATATGACTGTTTTTTTGTCTGGTTTGTTTTCGGGCGGTATGCATTATTTCGTCTCTTATGATAGGTACCTATTGAAATGGGATTTAGCACAGTAGTGTACGAGTAACAATACGCATGGGTTGTACGAAGAAAATGTGTACTTTACAGAGGGCGCCACATAATAAGCTACATGAGTCAACCAGGGACTTGTATCCTTCACATAGGTGGCCCTGCAATTAGAGGGCGGGCAGCATAGGTTGCTCATGAACGACATTCAACGCCGGGTTTGCTTTGTACATACGTACTAAAAAAAAACTGCCACTGAGCCGAAACAAATAGACCAATCAAATATGTACAGATTAGCGGTAACCGCGCTCAGGACGCTCAGGGACACGCTTGAATTTCCCGAAACCCGCAACGTCAACAGCGTGGTTGTGCTTGACTGCCTCGGCACATGCTACCTTGGATATATTGAGCGTAAGCCTTATTCCACCATCTATTTATCTAGGTAGTTTCGCTTACTGACATTCAACCCTCCCTATCCAGGGACGACCCAGTCCAGATTGGAATATGCAAAACATAGACATTCCATCCTTTCCTTTTGTATCGATATCTACAGCTTTGACCATACAGACTGTCAATTCAGGCAGGCCGTATGTAGGAAAAAGGTTAGTAACGATCTGACCCAAACTATGTATTGTCCGAACGGCGGGAATGTCTATTGTTTTCGGTAAAATCACCCCCCGGCGCTTACCACGGCCACTACTTAAAACGGATTGGAGTCAGAACCCAAACACAAGACGCCTTCTCCGAACATGGTCGTAGCAGTCAACCCTTATCTTCCTCTTCCTTCCCCGCCCTTCGTCCAAGTCGAGGGAGTGATCAACCTCCGTTCTGTTGGGGGAAGGTCCACGAAAACGGGACAGACCGTCAAGCCCAACATCGTATATCGTTCTGGAGATATTTCGAGTATCACGCAGAGGGGCCGAGAGCAGTTTGCGAGTCTGGGGGTGCACACCATCTTTGACTTTCGGGCGGACAACGAGATTAAAAAGTACGATTCTCAGACCCCTCCCATCGAAGCGGTTGAGATTGTACGTGTCCCGGCTGGGATACAGGACTCGTTTGACCCCGCCAGCATAGCATTACGGCGAGTAGCGTGAAACCTTTGTTTTTTCTCTTTGACTGACAGCCCGACGGTAGACTAAAGAAATGGGAGAGTAACGAACTTGAGGTGCGCGGATCATGGGCTGTGTGTGTCTTGTTCGAGATTAAACTTTTGATAGGCCTTTTTGACTCTTTATGAAGAAATATTGGAGACGGCCACTGAAGCGTTTCGAACGGTCTTTCTGTACTTGAGAGATCATTCGGAACCTTGTCTTGTCCATTGCACCGGTATGTTTCCATTGTGAATGTCCGTTGATTATTCGGTTTTGACCGTGTTATGTATTCAGCGGGCAAGGACCGGACAGGAATGTTTATCACTCTTTTGATGATGGTAATACATTCAATCTATACCTCCTTCCTTTGCTGATGCCTGACAAAGATTCTTGGAGTGGACGACCGAGGGGTTGTGGAAGAATATGCTTTGACGACGGTTGGGCTTGCACCTGCACTACCTCTCCTCACAAAGAAAATAGAAAAACTTGCTGTGTTCCGCGAAAACTGGAAGGGAACGACCAACATGGGCTCATCAAGGTAGGCACAGAAGAAAAACACAGGCATAGGGCTCTGACACTGTCATTTTCAGGCCTGAAACAATGGCTGCCACGGTGGAACTGATTCGACAGAAATACGATGGAGCGGAAGGCTATCTGCGAAGCCACTTGAAACTGACGGATGAAGACATTGCGCGCATTCGAATTAATTATCTCTATTAGTATATTACGTAATTATTTAATCATGTCTGTTCGCCACAGACGACCCAGTGGTGCGAGTGTGACGACGGCGACGAGCTCGTCGAGTTCATCGAGGTCCACTGCTCACACATCACCCCTGCTCAACAATCCCCTGCTTGTCCCCCCAGAATCCCATGCAAAAAATGGGAGCACCTCTCGACCGTATTATCCGACACGCCCCCAAGACTACATGTCCTTTCACTCCTTTCCAAACCCTTCTACTACCTCTCCCCCTGCACTCAGCCAGAGTCCTTCTCCCATTCCCGTTCCAAACCCATCCATGCCATTCATGATGCCCGTGCCCGACCCAGACCCAGAGCCAGAGCCAGAACCCAACGTTATCTCTCCGCCTCTCCCAGCCGACTTTCCAGAACCACCTGCAGAACCCGATATTGCTCCTCCTCTTGCCCCACTCGACATACGAGACTCTGGCGTCGACTTTGGTCCAGGCGTCCTTCCTCCGTCCGGGTCCGGCAGTGTCCTCAGTCCACTTCCGGTAAATCCAGAAGTTCCAGAGGAACTCTCTCTCTTCCGCGCACGGTCCATGATGGGCTTTGCCAAATCTCAATCTCGTTTGGGTTTTTTCAAACATCGGCCTCCCAGTCTCGTAGCACCAACCGACTTGGACTCGGTGTCGGATTCAGAGTTGGCTGTTGCGCCTCATTTTGCTACGTTTGATCAGGCCGCTCGGGCACTGCTCAATGAACTTCGGCCTATCATGGAAAGTTGTATAGAAATAGTGGTCCGTTTGATACCTGTAAGTTTCCAGCCCCCTCCACAAAATGTATTCAGTGGACTTATATATATGGAAATTTTCAAAGGCACCCAAGGTTTCGTTGAGGCTACACCTTGGCAGGGAGGAAGAGGTATGTTCCATGATGGAAGCCACTCTCAGACACCTCTGGAGTTGCATCACGCTCCGACCTGGATGCGCTTGTCCTCGTGAGGAGGAGCAATGGGAGCTGCCTCAGGGACAAAGAGGGTCAGACATATGCCGCGAGTTTCATGAGGCGTTTGAACGAAAACTGCGGCGATTCACGTCGTGAGTTTACACTTCAAGTTTTCATAACCGAATGTTCTTGAGAATTGACTTTCTTCAAGGCGAATGAGACATTTCCATGACCAAATCGATAGACCTAGAAGGATGTACAAGACTTCTTTCACTGAGAGACTATTAGGATGGCAGGATGCTTTCGACCAATGGATCAATCGGTTTGAGGTCAGGCTCATTTACGTTGCCAGAGTTCCTACTTTGCTCATTCATGCACTCAGAGACTGACCGCTTACCTGCGACTCCGTCTGGCGCACGCTCATGCAAGACAACTACATCTACAACTCGAGCACGAACGCGCAGCCTTGGAGGACACACCCTCATCTCGAGGTAGTGACGCCGGCTCTGCAGACAGTCCAAGAAGCCAGCGTAGTCTCTCGCATCGCCATCATCGCATGTTGACCATAGAGCAGCTCAAAGATGAATATGACGTCGCAAAGAGTGCGCTGTTGGAGGCTCACAAACGAGCAGCAGGACTGGCCTGGAGAAGAGATGAAATGGGTCAATTGGTAAGAGATTTCGGGACATGGGCGATCAGAGATGCCGTTTAGTAGGATTGTTATGCAACAGGAGGTTTTTTTCAGTATTTTCAGGTGGAAATTCATTGAGATAAATGACTTATGCATGATGGACCATAACAATAACATGAACCTAAAGATAAATGTATATGCATGAAAAATGTCGTCCAAGGAAGAGAGCCCATGGTGGACCATATACCATCACTCTGATATCAAGATCCCTTCCATGGTCGTGTCAATTTCTTGGCACTCGTAGCTGAAGACCGCGCTGCGCCAGTCCCAAACTCTGACAGTGCAGACATTGACCCCGAGCCATTTGTCCTTCGTACAGTCGCATTCGCAGCAGCAACCCGGAGCAGGTTTCCATTACTATGTCTCTTCTGAATGCTGCCAGTCCGTGCGGCAGCGGCAGCAGTACGTTCCGTTCGTTTCAGGAAAGGACTGGGCAGATTCTCTTCGTCGGCTGCGTTGTATTCTGCGACAAGCTCGGCCGAGGCTGGAGCAGAATTTGTGCGATGCATTGGTCGAGCAGAAATCGATCCCCCAGAACCAGATACACCCGAATTGGGAAGGGAATTGGAGTGACCGTGCAAGTGAGGATGGGGAAGAGGTAAAGGTTTGGGTTGCTGGGGACCAGTCACCTTACTGGGATCGGACACCGATGAAGATATAGACGGATGAACGCTCGGTCCAGCAACTGCCGATGAACGTATGGAAGGTCTCCGAATACGCGTTGGGGGTGGTGCTGAGCCGGTCGAGGTTGATGAGGAGGAACGCTTCGACGGTGACACACTACGATCACTGCTTGTCGTATTTCCGTGTCTCCGCGTCTTCTCTTTGCGATAGCTCGGACTAGGGGGCGGACTTTCTGCTTCTTCCGCGCTGTCCTCCACCTCGTCGGGGTCTTTGAATAGAGGGGCCGATGCTGTCCTTGAATTGGGTTCAAATATCTTGGCGAAATCTAGACCGACTTTGGGAGACTCCACGAAGAGTTTTGCGAGGTCACCAGGTGCTGGGGTGGCAAGGACTTCCCCTGTTGTTGTAAGTACGACACCTTTCATTGCTGAGACCGGTGTCATGCTGGTCATTTTGTTCGGAAGTCGAGCAGCAGGTGTTGCGAGACCAGGGAAAGGACTTGAAGACCGGACCTTGACATATGGTGTTGGGCCAACAGCAGTTGGCGTCCTATTCTCAGGGAGTAGCAGGGTAGGCTTTGTTATTGATTCGAGGATGTTCTTGACTTCCTCCAGAGGTGCTTTATCCCTTCGACCTGCAACAATAAAGTCAGCAAGATGAGCATACCAAGAAAAGAATGAGAACATCTTACCTCGAACTGACTTTGTTTCCCATTTCTTCGCCTTCTCCTCGAGCTCGAGCTTGATTCCATCGAGCCGTTCCTCCTCTGCAGCAAGATCAGCCTCTCGCTCCTGCACCCATTTGATTCTTTCATTGACCTCTTGTCGAATTTGCTCCTCCATTATTGCCCAAGCCTCATTCAATTCTGCCTCTCGTTTGTTTACTGAAGCGATAATTTCCTCTTCACGCTTGGAGATGGCAGCTGCAACTTCTTCTTCCCTCTGACGCACCAAAACTCGAAGCTCCTCCTCTCGTCGAGAGATAGCTTCGCGAACTGCTGATTCTAGATCCTGCTGCGAAAACTGTAGATACTGTCTTTGGGTTATCGTTTGGCGGAGGGATGCTATTTCTCCGTCTTTCTGAGTCATGAGCGCGGTGAGCTGACATTCTCGTTCCACGAGGACAGCTTCGCGGGATGCGATCTCTCGTTCACGAGAAAGTAACGTGTTCTTATGCACCTTGACTGTCGCAAACCTAAATGGGGAGGACAAGTTGATAAACAAAGCGATATGAGATTATTGGAGACACGAACATCTTTTCCGTCTCAGTCATCCTGAGCACAAGTTCCAATCGCTCATGTTGTAAGAGTTGGGAGGCAGAAGGCCGCATCGCTGGCTGAATTCGGGTTGAGCAAATGCATTTGCGCCGGTGACATAACGTACATTTAAGTTCAACATTGCCTTAATGATTCCCGAGAGTGCCTGCGAATACCCTTTAGGGAGTGGAGGAATTCTTCCGTTGCTAATTTGAATGAAATATAAGACCAGCAGACGACGATTTGTACAAGTAACATACCGGACAAGAATACTCAGTTCGGAATGACTTCTTGCCTCGTGGAAGGGGGGCTTGTGCGCACAAAGCTCATAGATCAAGCATCCTAACGACCAGATATCGGATTTGGAATCATATGCCTTCTCTTGCATTACTTCGGGAGACATATAATAAGGCGTCTGCGATAGATCGCTCGGTCAAATATGGAAAGTTGATGTTCAAAGGTCAAGACGTACCCCAACATAAGTATTCGCAAAGTTTGTTTGAAGTAGAGCCTTTGATAGTCCGAAGTCTCCAAGTTTAACAGAGTTGTTCTCATCCAGGAAAACTATGAACAGGTTGGAATATGTTGGATCAGTACAATATAGAGCACACACCATTGTCAGGCTTCAAATCTCGATGCAAGATTTGATTTCGTCTTTCTCCCCCATCAGACTCGAAACCTGCAGAGGAGCCGGTTCGCCCATGTCCATTCGGGTGATGGCAGTGTTGGAGAGCGAGGAGAATTTGTAAAAAGTAACTCCAAACCGTATCCTCTGGTATTGGCCGATTATGCTTTTGAGCTTGCTGAATGATCACGGACAAGTCACCACCGCCGCAATATTCCATGAGAATATACAGAATTCCCGCGTCCTTGTCTACATGACGATCGTGGTATTTCACTATATGGTCGTGATGAAGGTCCTTGAGTATATTGCTGCAAAAAAGGTGGTTGATCATTTGAGCGATTTCGAAGGGACCGTGACATACACTTCAGCCACAATCTGCTTTCGATCTCTTTCCTGCATTTTCTCAAACCTAAGCTCTTTCCTCGCGAAAATCTGAGGTGCCATGATGAGAGTAAGCAAGGTGAGAGTGGCCTCAACGCACCATTCCATCCGTTTTCCGCCGAACTTTTCGAATGATTCCGAAGGCGCCATTCCCAATTATGTCGAGCGGCTCATACTGCTCCAGAAAGTAGGTCGCCATTGAGGAAAGCGCGAAAGCTATGTCACTGGGTGAAAGCAAGTGATGTTGAACTTTCCAATTCAAATGGCTCAGCTTGTGAGAAATTGTCACCTGATCGCGAAACTGTATGAATGGGTATTGTAAATTTCTAGTACTAATAATTTGTAGCAAACAATAAAGATATATACATACATGCCTGGTTATGCGTAGGAATACAGAAGATGCGAAGAGTACGAAAACATAAAGGATATCAAAACTCGGGAAACAGTGACCAGAGCATAAGAAACCAACAATGACAAAGACTTGGAATGCAACATGAACAGAACAGTGAAATGCGAATGAATTGAATGAGGGTTCGTAGAAATAAATGGAAATTTATCTAGCCCACATACCACCACCGGGTAAAGTTGGATAGGCCAATCCAATATTCGGGTTCAGACCCATATTCAACGACAGATATGAGTGAACATCGGCAAAACCACTGACTCCCCATCTGGCCGGGCCAGAGTAGGCGTGCGACACATTTGAACTCGTATGGATTGGACCAGCCGAGACAAAGGCATTTATCATGTCAATACCACTGGGCATTATGCCCATGTCCGCTGTAGTGTTGCTCGAGTATGGATTACTGTAGGGGTTTCCGAATGCATAGTCAAGTGCTTGAATTTGGATTCGAGCAGGCTGAGCGGGTGAGGTAGGAACGGTAGGAGACGAAGATGGGGGGGCTAGTGAGGCCGAAAACGATGTCAATACTACGTCCACAGGAGGGGCCCGCGAAGGCACCATGGAAAAAGAAGATCCAGGAGCAGGAGGGATTGTAGAATTCCCATCGAAATCATAATACTGGGGCATGTCAATGCCATGTTTCCGAAACTCGGACACAGCAGTGAAGCCTTCTGGAAAGCCTTGGGGTAATGGTAGCGACTGCGGCGACGGAGTTGCTGGCCCTGTAGATGATGAAAGGGACGATGCAGAGCCTTGTCTCTGGAGGTCGGGAGTTGATTCCCTCGAGGCATTTGGCGAAACATGTGATGATTTGTGCCTCAAGTTGGGGGTCGAGGTCGATGGTGCATTTCTTGGCTGTCTTTTCGGTCCTAAGGCGGCAGGCTTTTTTTGCTTCTGCCGCTTTGACTGCGGGAAAGACGCCGTACCGTCGTTCGTGAACAAGGCAGGTGTAGTGATAAGAGCTTTGAAGGGTGCTTTGGGCAAGACATAAGTATACGCAGACGTTGCCGCGTCCAGACAAACGCCCAGCAAGTCGCGAAGATGCTCAATCCTCGATTTGTCTTTAGCTGCGGAAGAGCTCTTCGACCTTGGGTTTGCAGCATCGGGCAAGGATAAGTCAGGCGAAGCGGAAGGTGGCGAGTAAGATCCCTCATTACTGTCCAAGCCCCACCTATAGCGCTCTAATCTCTCCAACATGATGTTCCAATCCCGAGTCAACACCTCGCCTTTCGCTTGATGGGCAGCCTTTTCGGCCTCCGAAAGCTTTGCAACACCGGGCCTGGAAGAGGTAGCCTTTTTAGGGACCTTCGGATCTGGAATGCTATAGGAGCTGTCTGGGGCAACGCGACTCCAGACCGGGGGGGAGAACGTAGGCCGTGAACTCCAGTGTTGATTTGGATCCAGCCGAAACCGTGTTTCTTGGAAAGGGCGTGTATACGGCGCTGGGAACGTCGATTCCGGAGCTCCGTTTGGAGCAACAGTCGCGTTCAAGGGATTGATTGGAGACAAATAATCAGGTGATGAATAACTGGGATCCTGAGTGAATAAACTGGATGTCGATAGGTAGCGAGGTATGGTGAGACTCTAAGAGTGATATCATTAGAATGGTATACGAAGCAACGCGAAAAGATAACCCACCAAGAACTTCCTCCTCTCCTCCTTCATTTCTTCGTCCTTTATCTTTCTCTCCTTCTCTCTGACAATTTTCTCAACCACGTCAATGGGCTCAGCGGCGAACACACCACCGCCTACGGATGAAATTACTATTCCTGCTTCATCTGTAGGATTGAGCTCTTCGCCAGAAATACGAATCGGATCGTCAGATGTAAGTCCCGAGCCGACACCGGAAGTGGAAGTCGGCTTGGTGCTGTCAAGGTCGTTTTTGAATAGATCGAGCATTCTCTGCTTCTCTACGGCATCATCCGCAACCGCAACAAACGGTACAGAGGCGGAGGGTGCGTCGGAACCAGGAGGTCGTCTGCCCTTGAAAGACAGACCGTTTTTACGGGAAATCCTTCGACGGTTTTGAAACTATGCAGCCGTCAGAACAATACCCTCAGAGTCAAGATGGGGTGGACTCACCCAGACGTTAATCTGCCTCTTTGACATTCCAGAACGCTCAGCTATTATTTCTTGATCGCGGGCGGAAGGGTAAGCATCATATTCGAAGTATGTTTCAAGAATAGGGGTGTAGTCCTGTAAAGATTGAAGGGTGCGTCGGAAATGGTAAAAACAAGAGGCGCACTTTATTGAATTGTACAGCGCTTTGGGGAGCAGAATTCAGAGGAGGGGAAGGCGTAAGGCGGGACGGATATTTGCGTCCAAATTCTGCCAGCTGCTCAAGAATCGCAGAGAGGGCTTTATTTTCGAAATGATGCTGTAGCTCTTTTCGAAACTTTTCGATTATTTTCGGTAGATCGGGGTGCTGGCCAATTTCTGCAAATTGACGTGAAGTACTGTCAAACTGCTGGGAGTAGTCGTGCGAAATCCGGTTGAGCATAACAGATAGTTCTTCGCGACCATGAGACGACATCTGATATCGCTGTATTTCGAAATGGAAGGCAGGGGGTATAGTAAGTTGTAATGGAGAAATAGAGGGAACTTGAACTGGCGGTGACTCGATGGAGCCAAAGCGCTGCTCGTGAAGGGTTTTCAACCGAGCTTGAGAATCAGCAGATAACTGTCGCAATTCTCTTAGCTGTTGTAGCAGATCCTGAGAAGACATGGCGTATATGGTGGTAATGTAGAAACATCGGCAGATGCTATTATATAAAGCCCTTATTGTTCGCTCAAAACGGACTACATTTCCCACTCTAAGTGTATAGATATTATGTAATAGGTTGGAACGTGACTGGAGTATTACATAAACAATAAGCGGAGTTTGAAATATGTCTCTTATAGGGCGTTCGGCCTGTTGGACTGTCTGCCTAAACTTTGACTATGCCTGAAGGCGACCTTGGAACTCGTGTCCTGCCATGCATCAGTGACTTACTCAGTCACCTGCAAACGTCCAGCTTCAATAAAGTGCAGATCGTCTGGGACAGCATCGACGATGAAGTCAAAAAGGGCTTCGACGCAGGTACACTTGATTCTCATACCAGTGCAATGGCCATCGGTCTCAATGACTTGATGCAAACCCTTTGCGATGCTTTCATTAAACTGGAGGTCCATAAAGCCGCGTGTGTAGAAGCAGCTACCGATGTCCTCACAGATGGTGGCGCGTGGTCTCCCTACGATGTAAAAAAGCCTCCACCAACTCCATCCCTCCCTCCATATATACTTCCCTCTTACGAGTGGCTACTCGACAATCTATATAAGCCATACCCCTCTCAAAGAGTTCGACAAGAACTGTCCACTTCAACAAATTCCGAGCGGCGTCTGATTGACGCGTGGTTTGTGGATGCTAGAAGAAGGATCGGTTGGACAGCGCTGATTGCCAAAGCGCGATCCTCTGAAACTCTTTCCCCCAATGTCACCTCCTCGGACGCATCTTCTTTCCTCCCCTCATCAGGAACACCCTCAGAAAGCGTTATCCTACCTCGCCGTCCTCAGAACGCGGCTGGTCCCGGACGCTCCGAGCTCCAGTACAAGACCCGCAAAGATCTTGTCACCGCCGCGACGGCTTTCTTCCGCCGAAATAACCCCGCTCATAAGGGTAACTATCAGCTATCTGCCGAGGAAGAGATGCGTTTCACCGTTATGAAATCGCATGCCGAGTCTTTGTATAAACGGCAACTGGAGCCTTCGCAGTTGGCTCTAAAGGTTACCGGCCAGGTGAAGCGATGGACGCCGGAACTTGGAGAGCAGGCGAATCAGGCCAAGGTCGAGGAGAGGAAAAGGAAAAGAAGGACGAGAATCAAAGCAGAGCTTGATCTCGAATTCGGGGAAGAAGACAGGAGTGAAAGCAAACGCGCAAGGTACTTCTCATTTCATGTTCTATATAAGGGTTGCTGGGTCTTCCATATATTCGACTCTTTTGCCCTCTTTTGCCTACTTTTATTGTCCTCCCGTTGTTTTGTGTGTTGATGTCCGTTCCAGGTTATCTTCCCCCTCAAGTCCGGGTCAAAGCCGCTTGTCGTCACTGACTCTATACGAGTCTGTCTCGTCACCCTCCAATCACGATTCCTCCAGTCCCGTCAACTCCCCAGCATCCTCTGCTCCATTGAAACGTAAACGAACCGTTTCCGAATCCCAGCATGAACTCGAACAAACTCCAGTCTTCTCGGCCGCGAAACGTCTTCGAACAGCAATCAATTCCTCTGGCCTTGCTCGAAGCGTATCGGACCCAACGACATATGCACGTGGCCGAGAATCTACCGATATCACCTTTTCTGGCTTCCCAGCCTCCTTGCTCGGCTCCTGGTTTGATACTGGAAACCCAGCTGATCCCTTTGGGTCAAAGTTTGATCCTTTCTCACCCCTGGACTCAGTTGAGATATTTGACTCGACTCCCGAACAATTACCTTCTGTATCGCCCCTCGCACTCCAGCCTCATCCTCTGTCTGTCGACCTCGCTGATCTTTCCCTCTTTTCTACTAGTGGCTATGGGTCGCCATCAACCTCCCCATCTACTCCCGGATTATCAGCTTCTGGAAGTTTGACTGATTTCTCAGACGACGAAGAAAGTCACGGCGACGATGACGTCGACTCCCTCTTCGATGACAGAGTCATTCATGAAGCGGATACAAGCGTGTTTGACCTCCATACTCTCGTCACTAACGCTGCTGTGACAGAAGCGAAAAGCACATCCCCCGCTTCAGTGCTTACTCCAGCTGACATCCTCGATGGCGCTACGAATTCCGTCGCCGCCGCTCCTATTCCAGACTTCGCCCCTTTCGACCTCTCTATAACCGATCCAAGCCTGCTAAACTTTACTGATTTTGGCCTTACGGGCTTCCCTGAAATCGACTTTGGTGATAGTCAATTAGGACTCCAGTCAGGTTTTCCTGGTGCGATCGAAGGAAGTTACGAGGGGAACCTTGACGCCCTGCTGTCCGCGTGGGCACCACCAGACAGGACCGGCTCTGGAGGTGCTTGGGATGTGCAGAATTGGACGGGTGTCACTCAACTGACTCCTACGCAAGTAACATTTGCCGGTACAAATACAGCGTAATCCGTCCGTTTGATATCTGATCTTCATCATTGTATGGCATTTTCGTTCATTCTTTGGCATTGTATCATCCACTGCACGTATCTTTATTCATTTTCTGCTTCGTTCGCCCAACTATGCATATTACTTATGCTCTCGAATTGCTTTCCATCCTACATATGCTTTCGAACTGCTCTCTATTCCACCGTCTATGATCTCGTCCTGTTATCTTACTCTCGTACTTGCTTTCTCTGTTATATCCTGTACCATGCTTTCTCATTAATGTGCTAAAATCACTTCTGTTCCCCAATTGGAAAGCTGTTCAATGCAAGGCTCATCGTGCCGTCTTGGGATTGGCAAAGGAAAAAACTCGTCCTGTTGGCCAGCATAACAGCAGTACCCAGCTAACTCAATCGGAGCGCCAAGAGAGGCTTGTGTAGATGGCTTGGATCTAGTGGCAGTGAATTTCCGCGTCTCCCTTCTTCCTCCCGCTCCGACACATCACATTTATCAACGATATATATATGTTGCCCAAGCTGAACCCAAGTCCCAAGGCGTCCACTGATCCTCATAGCTGTATCAAGTGTTCGGTATCGGACTTGGGAGGTTTCTGCGTATAAAAAGAATACCCCATTTCCGATTGCAAAACTTTCAGAGATTCCAATGTCCGAAATTTCCCTCCCAGAAACCGTAGTTCAACTCTCTGAACAAGCGCTACAGCCGCAGTCTTGGAGTCCAATGACATGGGTCTTTGTCGTTGGTTTTCTCGTATCTACCGCTGGAGTTTGGAGAGCGTTCAGGGAACTTGAGGAAGCGTACTTTCCATGCGTGTCGTTGACGAGGGTGACCAAGATGGCTGCAGAGGTGGACGAGGCGCTGAAAATGTATCGGGATGGTTTGACGGGTACAGGACATCCTGCCAACTTTGGAGATCAGTGGGAAATGGTTTTGGACTATGAGGAGAGATTAATGACGTGCGACACAGCTTTCTGTTGGTGTTTATTCTGACGCTAGTTTTATCAGAATACAAGAAAACCTACTTGACATGGCTCTCGAGAAACTGGCGCGAAAGTCTTGGTGCAGACAGCGAATGATGATGTCCCCACAGCGGATTGTTCAGCAGCTCAAGAGCATAGCAGAATCCTATCGTGAACTGCGATCTCTGAAGAATCAGATTCAGGTACATATTCTTTGCGATAATACGCTTACCGTCTGATGTACTTGGGTATAGACCTCCAATCATACAAGACAGCGCGACCAGATTCGGTGGGATCTACAACTTTGTCGGCTGCGACGGACTAGCAGGGTATCTGCGCTAAAGTATCCTATAGGTTTTACCAAATAAAAGTCATTGATGCTAGAATAATCAAAGTCTTATTAGCGCTCACTCTGATTGCTTCAACTTCCTGACGTCATCGTGATATCACTCGACGTCACTACTATTTTCGCTTCTATAAATCTCGCCAGACTATCTAATCAATTAACAATGTCTTCTCTCGAATCTGGAAAAATATTCAACGTTGCTGAACCCACTGGCATCGAGTCGGTGTTTTCTCCATTTTCTCATCCTCGTATTCTAACCATCCCCACAGCGCCGTCCGCGCAGAAACTACTGCAGCTCAGGCCCAAGCCGAAGCACCCACGACCGCAGCTGCACGAGCAGTAGAGCACAACGCACAGCAAACAACCGCAGCAGCAGAAACCGCAGCTCGAGCAGCTAGATCTTTCGGAAGGGAGTTTACCGGCGAACCTCCTTCAGTCGCAGAACAGCTACAGGCCAAGACGGACACCGCAGTCCAACAGGGAAAAGCTGATGTTGAGATGGCAAAGGCAGAAGGGCAAGGATACCTCGACCAAGCAAAGCAGCTGGCCGGAACCGCGTTAGCCACTGCTCAGGCCTATCTCCCCACCAATTCAACGACGGCTTCTGCCGGAGCCCAAGACACCCTCGCCCAAATCCAGACCACCGCCAACTCTGCCCTTTCGACCGGAAAGGAATATCTCGCTTCCGCACAGAATGCCGCTCAGCCTCACATCGATCGTGCTATAGATGCTGCTCAGCCCCATATCGAAAAAGTTTCAAACTATGTCAGTGGACAGACGGGCAGTGGTAGGTCGTCCTCCGTCGTATTCCATGCTCGTGCTCACCGCCCCTAAAGGCACCGCTGCACCACGTGCGGTTCCCGCAAGCAGTGCTCCGCTAGAGAGCGGGCTCTATACCGTTGGAAATCCTTATCCTAATGCAAACACAAAGGTTGGGGAGTAAACTGTAACTAATGAGTAATTGTATTATAATACCCGCTTGTACTAGTTCCCTGTACCGTATTTATCAATAGCAGAAGGAGCGTGAACAGATTGCAAATTTTTGCTTCTTTAGCTTGAATTTCTACAGATGATACACATAGAAAAAATACATACGATTCTACATACAGTCTAACAGAGGATACTTACAGTAGGTCTTAAACACAGTGGATATACAATACATATTAACAGCTTTATTGGTCTATCGTGGTGGAAATGCTCTATGTACCGGCAGCGGTACAAGTCTAAAGTCAGAGTATGTCCATCGAGCGGATCTTCTAGATCGGAGATTATTGTACCCAATTTTGAAGAGCATAATGCTCGAGTTTCAAAAGCCTTTCCCGCTGCGGGAACGGCCCAAAATCGAGTGAACTGGGTCTCACCGCTAGTCACATCGTTTGAAATGCTTCTTGCACTTTTGCGAGTTGATATCCTAGAACATATAGAATGAGAAAACACCAAGGATACCAAATAGAACTCACTCACCAATTACTGGGGAATCAACCGAAAACACTGCCATCGTCGAAAACACTTTTTCCAGCATTCTCACTATTTCCTCTTCCGAAAGGTCCCCTATGCCGTTGTATGCGCTCGACCCCCAATTTTCCGCAGCTTGAGAGGAATTGCTCAATTTCCGCACCCGCTGCAATTCGTCTATCAGGACCTGGCAAATGCTTGTCCAGCACGAGCCCAGTATAGGATTTATATGTACCACACTGCTCATGTCCACTTGACGAAGGATCGTAATACAGGAACGGGCAGCCGTTAGAGCCTTGTTCCGAGAATGAGAGCTGGTCGAGATGAAAATACTATGCAGCTGGATTGTGGCAACATAAGCAAGAGTATATGTGACGAAATGTGTACCGAACTCGTATGAATTCGGGGACTGATGGTTCAATGGGATAACACTGAGGGTAGATTGAAATGTCTCGATGAGATGGTCAAGGGACGCAAAGCTGGCCCCAAATCGGGATTTTTGCTCTGATCCCATTTCTACTCAAACTTGTTGAACATAATTTTTTTATGCATCAGATTGGGTAAAGAGTTCACGCACCTGAATGAAAAGTAGCAGCTACGTTCGCAGCCTTGTCAAGCAGAATGGATGACTTTGCAAACATGGCCAACGTTCCATAGTCCTTCACCGGCGATGGAACCTGCTTCAAAAAATTCTTGACCGTCATTGCGCTCCGATATTGGCTAGGCATCATCTCCTTCATATCCTTGATCCACGAGTCAACATCAGCACCATAACCTGACCTCTCCATTAAAGCATTCCACATCACCTGTTCGTAGTCCTCCATATCTAGTGGCCACGGCGCATCAATGCTTGAGCTGTGGCTTTCAAATACTGAGCTAGAGAGTGTCCCAGCGGCTACTCCCCAGCAGTTGCTCAACGTGTACGCCATCCAAAACGCATTTATTCTCTCCCCTTCCTCGATAGAATCGTTCGGAGGCGCCAATGAAGACCCTCTGTAAAACTGGTGCAACGGCGAAACGGTCGCGGGAGTGTTAGATGGCAATCCTCGGGTTTTATGGAGCTGGGCACCCAGTGTCAGAGACACGGAGGCAGATAAATGATATTTGCCTTCCAATATACGTCCTGTACGTAAAAAGTACACTGCAAGCAGTATCTCCGCTTGGATGGCATGAAGAATTCGATGCGGGTGGGATGACGAGAGCATGTTGGCTGTGTGGGTAAGAGCTCGGGAGAGGTACACGGTTTCCTGGTTATTAGGGTCGCCCGATAAGTGGACGCCCATGAGATATACCGTACTTAAAAGTCCTGTACATGGCCTCGAGTAGTGGCCTAATGGCAACTCTAATAGAGCCGAGTTTCGAAAGCGAGAGACGTTCAGAAAGAAGCCAACATCCATAGCGTGCGGTAAAAATATTTGAAGACTAGAAAACCCGAGAAGTTCAAGTCAGAATTAAACTGAAGAGCCGAGAAAGGTACTTGGGACGTACAGGTGTTGTATAATATCTCTTGAGGGTTCCTGCAATACAGTTAATTTAGAACAAGTGGCGCACCCAGAGTCAGCGTCAAATACCACTCACCTCTTGATACGCTGAATTTGTCGAAACCTGTCCAGATGATTCTGCAGATGGGCTATGAGAGCTTTGAGGAGTATCTAAGATTATCGTGGCAGTTGGTGCCTGTTCATTTTCAAAGTAGAAAGTGCCCGGGGAGGGAACACAATGGACAGGTGGGGACATACCCACTGGACTAGAAAACGGGCTGCCACGGAAGGAAAGACTTAGACCCGAAGGAGGTCTGCTCGCAGCGTACGGCAAATGAAGTCTGACTGCATCCTCGTCCTCGGGTTCTTCGAGTTCGCGTATCCGCAGCTCTAAACGCGCGATATTATCTTCTAGCATTTGAGTCCGTGTACGACCGCCATCGGCGTACTCGCAGGTGTCACCAGGTCTTGCACTTTTGATACATTGTGTGCACATCGGTCGAAGACCGTCACTGTAGTCTCTAGGTTTAGAAAACTTTGTTGCCCACGGTGAAGAACTGACCATTTCTTGATATCCATCAAGATGAAGGATCCATTTCAATATTAGACATGGAAAAGATAGTCTTTTTCACTTACAATCTTTCGTTTCCTGCATAAAATCGCTGAGAATTACGAGACGAAAATCACAAACGCGAATCCTACCTGCAATTACTACATGCTTTACCCCTCTGCAGTGAATAGGGCAAATGTGTTGATCTTGAGGAAGATGATGATGATGATGAAGCTCGTTCTGAAGTCATTAGAGATCTATTAGATCTGCGTAAGTAAAAGAAGGGTATCGAAAAATCATTTGTCCTGAGCCTTTGTCTTTAAATACGTCGTGAATGTATTAGCGAAACACATTCGGAGGAATATCATAGAATGATTGCACAGCAGCAAAAGTATATTGTGAATGACTCGACATGTAGCCTCTGCCGACCGCAGAGGAGGCTGCATGAAAGGAGAGGATGATGAATAACAAGAGGATGATGAATAACACTATTAGTAATTGGATTTTCGGCACCTCTCGGCAAATCCTCCTCGCGAGTGTTTAACTCGCGGATATTCGGTAAAACCAGTTTTAGATCCCTTACTAGTACTAGCAGGCTGGCTGGCCTGAGCTGCAATGGAAATCCCTCACTTCCTCACTCCCTTCTTCTCTGCCTGAGGTTCTCTTCCGACTTCCTTCCGGGCACACAGCAAGATTTGCAAAAGCAGCTTACAAACCTTTTCCTCTCATACAGGAATAGTTTCAACAGCTCGCGTGCCACAGAGATCTCAAGAAAAGCTACGATACGTTCCGATTCCGACGTACAGAGACGTGTCGGACATTCCGTTAGTAATGTCACTCGTATACCTCCGCGGTTGGTGGTCTCACCGGCCCGTCACTCAGCTTGACAGCTTAATAGGCAGTTCCACGTTCGTTTCGAGCCATTCTCAGCTGAAAGGGTCCTTGTCGTCGGCGAGACTCGTATGCAAACTCTGAGGAACAATAACGTCGATATTGCCAGCTTTGACCGACATTATTCCGATCAAGCGACAGAGGTCGGAGCAGGACGGAACCTACCGTGAAATTATGCTACAACGGATAATATACAAAGCAATCATTACTCGCATCGGGAAAATTTTTTATGCTTTCATGAGTCCTGGCTTATTTGCTACCATCCAATCATCCAACAGCTTCCAAAAGTGAGCCACCACACTCTTGTCAATGTGCCTTCGCTGTTGGTCAATCTAGCCAAATCCAAAGGTCAAAAGCAAAGTCAACCGAGATAGCTAAGGAGGTATACCTTGAGCTCTGTGACATTCCAATCCTTGATTTTTGTATTAGGTGGGTCATTAGCCCATGAGACGTAGATGCCTTTTACTGATGGAAATATTAAAGCATGGCACTGTTATAGCCAAACGATCCAAACACGTACCATGATGAAAGAGTACTTTGGGCTCACTCCACTTGTACGGGCGAAACTGCCAGGCTTGCCCTGTCGTCATTACACAGACTACACGATCCCAGGCATCGAGTCCAAATTTTGCTAAAGCCTCTTGAGAATCTACCACAACATATCTGCACAAACTCGAATTCAGAAGGCCCGAAAAAAAATTACAGGAGTTTTCTCACCTTTGTTGGAAAACAGTTTCTTTGCCACTGGATTCAATATGGGTTAGTCGACGGTCGATGACAATGACGTCGTCTGGCCGCAGGTTTCCCTCTCCCTGAGCGCGTGCTCGAGCAGTCTCCGTGAGTTCAAAACTAAAACAGTTGTTGATAAGATACCAGGAGCACAGGTAAAAGTCGTGACTGACGTGCTTTCCTGCAGGAATTTTTTGACATTGTACATGGTTATAAGGGCAGTAGGAGATGAGGATATGACAATAATTGGCCAAGTTGGTCCTGGGAGCAGAATTTCAAGGTGAAATCAACACTAAGGCGGCTGTAAATAACGCACTCTTCTTTTGGGGCATCATCTTCGAGTCGATACCCTGCACGAGACTCGACGATGGGGCGGGGGCAGTTTTTCCGCCGCCCTCCTTCATTTTCTTCAGCTTTTCTGAGAATTGCGTCTGGACACTTGCGAAATTCTAAAGCGTTATTTAGATTACTCGATGAACTTTAGTCGAATGAGATCGAGACATACGTTCTTCTTTACCCCCCTCAGAACAGTATTCCTGTCTCTTAATTCGATTTCGTGTACTCGAATCTTTTTGATAGAATCCATATCCGCTGTGTCAGGTACGTATTTCCGTTTGACTGGGCTCTCGAATAATTTTGAGTTGTTCGGAGATGAATGAGCATGAGGAGTTGCTGGAGGGTATTTTGATGGGGAAGAATAAAGTTGTGTGAGATGTGGCGGAGGGGTAGAGGGCGGCGTTGTTGAGTCTGATGTTGCAGACTCTCCAGCTAGAAAGATGATGATTGGCTACAAACGAGCTGCGACTGAGATTCACGCACAAACCTTTGATTACAGCTGCATATTTTTCCGATTCGACCAGGTGTTCACTTGAGTCTGTTGTACCCTCTAACCAATCGACGACAACCTTCCTTTCCGTTACTGACACCATGCCAATGCCTAGCCCTGCTTCTCGGGCTTGTTTTGCATAATCTGGAGCGGGCAGAGCTTTGAGATTATAGGCGAGATATATTGCTTCCAGTGTATACAAGTCATTTAGTGTTATGTTGGAGGTGGAGGAGCCCTTTCTCCATCTTGTTTGCGTTAATTTTGGGAATACGGTGGAAGGCGGAATGTGAATGTGGGTTGCTTGGGAGAGGGTGTCTACGGGAGCGGAGATGGATGGAGAAGAGAGAAGCACTACAGGTTTTTGGGATTGGATGCTACGGCGGAACGCAAGAAGGGGGTCCGTCATTTTCTCTCTCGTTCGAAAACAAGACGCGATACAAGTCACGGGATCCAGCTTGACGCACAAGCGCTCGGAGTCGACATTTGGGTATCAAGTTACTACTACCTACAGCTAAAAATGAAAATGATGTAAAGAACGTGCGGCACAATCTACAGCGCGACAGAAAGCTATGTACGTACGGTGTAGTAAGGAGTGTCAACAGGGTGGACAACATAGAAAGAATCTGTCGGAGTCAACAAAAAATACACACAGACCGAGTGAAGATATCAATAATCATAACAAGAGCAGTTCCAACGCAAATAAGAGATTATCGTTGAGGCGAAACTTCATCCTCCCATGAGCTCATTTTCAAGAATCTCGCCAACACCTCCTCCGACCCACGCTTGAATACCTCGACACCTCTTGCTGGGTCAAACACACGACCAGCTTTCTTTAGAAGAGCTGCAGATCCAATGGGGTGACCTTCAGGAGGAGAAAGAGGTCCATCAGACGAAGGCGGAGTTACTGATTCATTCGATATCTGGCGTAATGGTACTAGCGGCTGACTGTTCACAATCAGCGGAGAATCAGCCGTGCTGGGTACCGCTAAGGGTGCGTGAGCGCTACTCGGCGTGATGGTAGAAGATGAACTCGGTGCGCTCGGGGGAGTATGACTAAATCCAAATTCGCGGGGTGAAAGGACATCTGGAGGCAATGACAATGAGCCAAAAGTATCACCCCCTCCTGCACCTGCACCAGTACTTAGGGAATCCTTTAGGCCCGGAGATCCACCCCTCCCAGAAGTGATCCATTGAGGCTTTTTCGGGTTCCCTGTGTCCAAAGTCAAGGATGTTTTGGCTGGCCAAGTTGCCTGGTCTTGGATTATCGATCTCTGGGATACCTTTGAAGGGTCAACAAGAATAGCAACTTGAACGGCCTGGCTCTTCATTTCCGGAGATATAGTCTGAACGCCACGTACTCGGTATTCCTTCTTTTTCGATTTCATACCATGACTCGACGAAGCAGAAGAGCCTCTCCTCGACCTCGTGTGGCTAATTGAGCCCGATACCGATGTTTCATTATCACTGTCAGCCAGTCGACTGACGACAGGCTCGCCATCATCTGTGTCAGTATTATCTTCATCATCTCCATCACGACTACTTTCCTCAGCTTTGTCATCCCATCCTTTCCGCCCTCGCCAGTAATCTTCGCTATCGAAAGGAACCGGCGCCGGTAATGGAGGCGGAGGACGCACGAGTCGAGATGCGTATCGTTGGATACTCGGCACTGTATCCCAAGCATTAGCATATGACAAACTAGTAGGTAGTCCACGAGGGGGGCGGGGTTTGGAAGGGGATATCATTTCTGTTACCGGTTCTGCCTTTGGTTCTAGATGCAACGGTTCCACCACCTCAGGCTTCTCCTCAGCCGCCTTCGTAATCAAGGTGGGAGGAAGAGCATCCGATACAGGAAACATACGATTGGGCTTCGAGCGAGGTTTGTCTTCCCAAGGAAAGATGGGTTTTACCTTGGTTAGATCAGGCACCGGGCCTGTGTGCGCAGTACGATCAACGTCTCCAGTTACACTTCTGTAATGCTCCTGAATACGTTCCGGAATTTGACCAGGGAGTGGGGGCTCAAAGAAAGCTCCAGAATCGGGTGTAGGGGACATAGCGTGTTGCTTATGTTGATGTGTACGGTCATGATGCTTGCTCTGTGGCTGATCCCAGATATTTTCAAAGTATGTATCCGAGGGAAAAGCTGAGACGGAAGGAGCGGTGTTTGGTGGCGGATCGATTGCGGGATTCCAAAGAAGCTTCGGTGGAGAAGGTGGACGGGGAGGAGAATAATGAGGCTGGGTCAAAGGTTCTGGCAAGTGCTGTTGGTGTAATGCTGGCTGTTCTCTAGAGGTGGGAGGCGGATGATGAGAAAATAGAGCGGAGGATTTTTCATCTAAATGCGGATGTAAAGACTGGTATTGTAGGTATTGAGCCTGATGGTCCTCTGGATCTAACGAAGGCTGTCGTTCGTAGTAAAGCGGGTGCTCTCTAGATACCAAAGAAGGAGTAGGCGGAAGAGAAATTGGCTGAGGATGAGGACTAAGAGGTAGTTCTTCGGGACCTGGAGTTCGAAGGGAGTCCCGAGCTGAAGGTGTTGAAAACGGCTGCGTGTCGACCGAGAGACGCTTCTCCTCAGATGCTTTTGAGACTGGCTTGGGTCTCATCAGATCAACACGCCCTTCCAGAGGTAAGCTCTTATACTCTCCTTCTCCATACTTGTTTTCAGGAGCGCCCGCAGAGTTTATTCCGCGGATAGCAAGGTTCCGTAATGCGTCTAGATCAAGGACTCCAGAAGGGGAGATGCCGGATTGAGACGGCTCATCCCACGCAGACTTGTACTTTTGAACCTCGAACTTGGGTTCCTGTATGATGTTCTGTACCCGATAATGGACATCGTAGACTTGAAACCATTTGTCAACCAGTGAATCATAGTCGTAAGCCCGCTGAGACGACGACGACGACGATGCTTGTTGGGAAAGAAAAGGTGCTCGATACTGTATGGATTTCCAAGGTTTGTTCGGACCTATGAAATGAAGGGCCGAAATTTCTTTCCCGAAGCGTTCATAAGCAGGCGCGTAACTGAGCACGGCATATCAGAAGATGAAGAAGGCGAGAGAAGACGACTGACGTATAGGCAGCAGTTGGGGTAGTGTTGTACGTGAAACTGAGTCTATTCCAATCATTGCCTCTCCATTCGTTGAGAATGCCTTGGTCTCCACCATCCCAGCTCCCTCTGGTCTTTAAGAGTTGGTGAAGTTCCGTAAACTTGTCCTCGCCCGGAGAGAGAACTAAAACACCAGAGTTGAATATATCTGGCCATCCTACGTCAGGAACTGCGGAAAATTCGTGGGGAAGAGTGAAAAGATGAGAGAGAGGGCGAACGGGAAGCACGTCGGCGTCAAGGAATATTATCTTCTGGTATTGGACTAGACGAAAAACGTGGAGTTTTGTGAGGACTTGATTAAGATCCGGGCGGCCTAGGACCGGGAAAATTCAGTCGATAAACATAGAGTGTTAGAAGGGAAAAAGAGAGCGGGTAGGTCTGCATTATGGAGCGGCCCACTGAAGAGAATAATCAAGATTTGATGTGTCCTGAGACGCGTTATAGACGTCTTTAGACGTTCAAATTTTTGGGTAGGCCGAGCTCAAAGAGTGCCAGGGAGTGCTGACGCGTAGCCAGCCATGCAATCAGTGAAATTAGGGTGGCACTCACCCAAGAGCTCCAGGCCTTGCTCGTCCCTCTGAGCAATAACTTCGACACCAATGACTGCGTCAAAAGTTTTTCTCAGAAGCTTGATGATGGAGACATCGACAGTCTCTGGAGTGACCAGACAAACGGTCTGAAAATCAACCTCGGGGCTGAATGCAGGACTAGGGTGGATGTCCCGGAGAGCAGCAACGAGCGTGAGTGCGCCAGGCAGATAATGGTCGGATGTTAGCAAAGTAACGAAGGCAAACGGCATGGCCGACGTTGACGAAAGAAAAGAAGAAAAGAGCAAAATTGGCTGAGGATGAGAATGTGAAGATGACCAGCGGCCCGGTACTACCGGGCAGTCACCCGTTACGGTATCCGCTTTTTCCGACGTTATTGTCGATGGCGACAGTGGCAAACGCAACTTGGCCATGATCATCCTTGCCAGATTTCGCGTGCTCCTAGTAAAACATGGCACAAGATACGGCTCCCAATGGTCACCCATACCCAGATTCAATCTGAACAGACGAGCGCTATGGCTCATCCCAGTCTCTGCAGGTCTCGCTCTATACCTGACGCCGCATGAAAAGTCTCCCATTCCAGCCGCCATATCATCTCCGGCTCTTATCCCGTGTCGATCTCCCGAATCCCACCAACGACCTCCTGTAATACTGTCGCCAGTCGAAGACGTTTTCAGCCTTCAATCTCGAATCGTCTCTTTCGTGCGGGACAGGATGTGGGGTCCCTTGTTAACGGCAAAGAGGTTCATATCCCTCTGTTTCATCTTTCTCCCAGTAATTTTCACAAGTCCAATGCTTCTCGTCGGAAAGCCTCGGAAAAAATACAATCGAGATGGGTGGGGCGCAGTATGGTGGTACGCCTATTCCTAACGAGTTTCGTTCATGGACTACACAAAAAAACAGGTACAACTTTTTGGCCAGCAGAATGGAGGCTGCGGGCCCGACTTTTATAAAGGTATTGCCCGCGTTTCTCAAATGTCTGCAATCCTTTATCTTCTACTTAGTTATCACAATGGGCAGCTTCTCGGGCTGATCTGTTCCCGGCCTTTCTCTGCGAAAGACTAGGCGCTCTGCATTCGCACGGAAAACCTCATTCTCTCAAGCATACTAAACATGTCATTGAAAAGGTCTTCCAACGCCCTTTCAACGAGGTCTTTGAAGAATTTGATGAACAGCCTATTGGCACTGGTGCTATTGCACAAGTATGTCGTGGTTTACATTCTAATTAGGTTCTCTCGTTCATTTTTTGTCGAAAAGGTCTATCGCGCAACTCTAAAAAAAGATCTTTTACCCCCCTCCTATCTTGGACCGCGTAGACAAAAGAAGATATCCGCTGCTGCTCTCAACTCTATGGCTCTCACTAATCCTCCTCCCTCCGTACCCACTGCTGCTGTAGCAATCAAGATCCTCCATCCTGGGGTAGCAAAAACCATTGCCAGGGATCTTTCCATCATGTCCTTTTTTGCCCAGTTCATATCCTTATTTCCTAATATGCAATGGCTGTCTCTTCCCGAAGAAGTTGATGTGTTTGGGAAAATGATGTTCTCACAATTAGATTTGCGACACGAGGCAGATAACTTGCGAACCTTTGAGACTAACTTTAGCCATCGAAACGTTCCTGTAACATTCCCGCGACCTTTACAGGTTTGGTCGACTCCTCATCTACTTGTGGAAGAATTCGAAAATGCATTACCTCTTGAATCATTTCTCAAGAATGGCGGAGGCCCTTACGATGAACAGGTTGCCACAGCCGGGCTCGATGCGTTCTTAAACATGCTTCTCCTGGACAACTTCACTCATATGGACCTGCACCCAGGCAATATTCTGATCAAATTTGCCAAACCAGCCTCCACAGTGTCACTACTGAAGAATATCTGGGGATCGGTCATTCATTCCATGTTCACCCCAGCTGAAGAGAGCACGAATGTTCCTGATTATTCGGAATCTGACTCCATTGTCGCTCGCCTGCGCTCTATCTCCAGCGACCGCACGGCCTGGCTCACTGAGCTGTCCTCCCTACACGACTCCGGCTACATACCGGAAGTTGTCTTCATTGATGCCGGACTGGTAACAACGCTCTCTGCCGAAAACCGACGCAACTTCCTCGACCTTTTCCGTGCTCTTGCGCAGTTTGATGGTTACCGTACAGGTCAGCTTATGGTTGAGCGCTGCAGGTCACCAGAACTGGCTATCGAGACCGAGACTTTCGCATTAAAGATGCAGCACCTCGTCCTCAGCGTGAAGCGCAAGACTTTTTCCCTTGCCCAGATTAGGATATCTGACGTCCTCACGGATGTGCTCCGTGCTGTTCGAGAGCATCATGTCAAGATGGAGGGTGATTTTATCAACACTGTCATATCCGTCTTGCTCTTGGAGGGTATTGGTCGCCGGCTGGATCCCAACTTAGATTTGTTTAAGAGTTCATTGCCAATTCTCCGACAGCTTGGAGGACAGATGGCGACAAAGGAGTCTATAACGAAGGATTTGCCCCAAACTAATTTGTTTGCATTTGTCAAAGTGTGGGTTTGGTTGGAGGCAAGAGAACTTATCGCTGGATCGTTCACAGACGTGGAGACTCTTGTGAAGTATGGCTGGTTGACTCCGAATATATAGAATGGAATACTGAATGCACTTTCTTAATCGATTCACGACTTTTATCAAAGAGCCCTTTTAAGTAGTTTTATACCTGTATAATCCCCTTTCCATATATGGACTTTCGCTTCCTTCAATCCTTGACCTTGACTCATGGTACTGCTTTTAAACTATAAAGTAAGCCTTGCATACAATATCTTCAAGCCGGATTCAAATGACTGCTGCAAGCTCGAGCTCTTCGCCTGTGACGGTTGTTGACCGTCGCTCATTGCGATTTACCAGTGATGACGCATATAAAGCGTTTGATTCATCGATAGTGCATCTTGGGCCTTTCGACCAACTGGTTCCTTTCTTCATACCAGTGACCATCGTCCTTGTCTACAAAAAAATCGGCCCTGATGATCCTATCCAAGTCGAGCGTCTACAGGCAGCTTCTGAGCTGCTGCTAGACTACTATCCGCACCTCACGGGACGTCTACATGTCAAGAATGACGGAGCCTATGCGGTGACGGACGTTGGGGCCGGAGCCGAGCTGTTGATAGCTCAGTGTAGCGAGCCTCTGGACGCGTTCACTTCCTCCTCGGGGCGCATTTTGCTCTTGGATCTTCCTGATGGAGGAAACGATCTACTTGCCCCATTCGAGCCGACTCTGGAGAGTGTCTCTCGAGGTCCCCTCTTTACTATACAACACACCCGATTTGCCTGTGGAAGCGTAGGAATAGGCGTGCGCCTACCGCATTGGATATCCGACGCAGATGGTGCCTTTCAGTTGGTCCGGGACCTTGCGTCGTTATACCGTGATCTGAGCAAAGGCCCTCAGGCTCCCAAATTATCGGAGCGCCCCCACATACATTCTTATATGTCAGATCAACTCGATATGTCTCTGGAGGAGAAACAAATGGCACTTACTTTTCAGCCTTCTCTCATTCAAGTGGTCGAGTCCGTCACTTCTGCGGTGCCTCAGCCAGATGACGCGCACCCCACCGTAGGTCGTACTCTGCGTCTCTCGGGTCAAGCCATAATGGATCTGAAGGCGAAGGCAACTGACCCGACAGATGACAGAGCCTGGGTGTCCACATTTGAGGCAATCTCAGCCATGCTCCATCAATGTGTCTATCAGGCTCGTCTCCAGTATTATGACGGCAATCCTATATCTCTGTCCCCTCCCGATTTTCTCAACCCAGTCAATTTTAGAGACAGGCTCGATCTTCCGCGAAATTATTTCCCAAATGCCCTTCTCGTCCTTTATACTCCGCTTCCCCACGATACGCTCGTCCACGCTCCCGTTTGGCAGGTAGCGAAGCACCTGCATGATTTAAATCGTAATGGCGTGCCAGAGGCAGATCACATTAGGCGGACTTTACGATGGATCAATGCGCAGCCAGACAAAAGGCGCCTCGAATCCGGTTTCCGTTATGGAAACGCAAGCCTTATGGTCAGCCAGTGGAATAAGTTTGGGCTGTATGATAGGACAGAGTTTCAGGATGGGGAGAGGCCAGTGCTCATCTCAACGCCGTTTACACCAATTTCGCTAGTGGACGGTTTAGCGTATGTCCTTCCCACTGAGATGGAAGGACAGGAGGGTGGAGACAAGGCAGCTCTAGACGTCAATTTGGCATTGAAGGAGCCTATATGGAAACTTTTAGAGCAGAACGAACGGTTTTCATCAATGTTCAGGTTTCTCTAATCAAAAGTACTCCGGCTATAGTATCCCTAATACGTAAATACTGTGTGTAATCCAGGCATTTCTTTTTCCAATTCTTGTAATCTAGTATGCATTATCAAGGCTACCGGTGAAGGTCGGTACACTAAAGTTACGGATTAATACAACATTGATAACTTGAGGGCATTGAAACAGCGGGATGGTCATCAGTGTCTTCCTGGAAGACCCAGCTCGTCTTCTATCCGCCAGCGACCTACTACCCGCATCGCTTCGGCATCTCCACTCTCTAACTCTGGAGAAGATAGAATAGCCGAAACCATCTTCCATGGATCTCGTCCCCCACCAAAACGAAGGACCTGGTCCTTGTACCTCTCTCCCAGCGTCCGGCTAAGAGGATCCTCAGAAAAGACATTGCCCCATACCCGCGAGGCGATGGCACGATCCAGAAGATATGAATAATAAGTGGCGCCGTATCCAAATAGGTGTCCAAATTGAGTCTGGAACGACGTCCCATTGACGTATGGAATCATTCCACGCGTATTTTGTAATTTGGCATACTCTGTAGTGGAGTCAAAGTCATTGTGTAAGACAGCAGGTGAGTGATACATCTGGTCAAGAGCGGCCAGTAGAATTTGCTGATAGGTGTCAATGGCGTGACATGGGTCAATGTGATGATTAGGAGATTGAGGCGTCGAGAATGTGGAGTCGGGGTCGAATAAAGAAAGAACCATCGGGGAGTTGAGGAAATGTTCCATTAATATGGATGGAAATTCCACAAAATCAGTTGCACAACGTGTGCCAGCTACGTTCTGATATTCTGTTCGCCCAATCATCGCTATGCAAAAGACGTTTCGTCAAAGAAAAAAAAAAAGAGGATGGCTCAAAGGAACGTACAGTGCATGGCATGCCCCATTTCATGGAACAATGTGTTGACTTCATGCCATTGAAGAACTGTAGCGCCTCTCGATATCGAAGGCCGCGCAAACTCACACAGTAGCACCACAAGAGGAAGCTGGTAAACACCATCTTGCCCAGGCAATTGATGCCTTTTAACAGCTTCAAATTCGATAGAATCTTTGATATTATTGTTCAGATCAGGAAGGTCCTCGAGTCGATCTCCAGATTCGTAGTCATCATCCGTGCGACGCGAACATCGAACGGTATAGTGGGCTGCGCCTCCTGGTTTGCCCCGTCGTGCAAAAAGATCGGCATAAATCCAGCCGATGACACCCTGCTTTTCATCCACAACTTCGAGTTTTTGGATATCAGTATGCCAAACTTCTCCTGGAGAAGCATGTGCAGGTCGAAGATTAACCCCGTATAGATGACGGAACAGTCGCGAAAGGGCCATAAACACGGTGCCCAGCGTTAATGGTGGCAATGAGATAGGAGGGGTTGGGGGTTCAGGCGGACAGTAAAAGTCGCGATCCCATGCCTGAATGATAGGAACATTGGTTGTTCTCAGATGTTCCTGCTTTTTCAGGCTCAGAGCGCGCAAGGCATCTTTCACCGCCGGTGCAGTGTGATTCATGAGAGCATCAAGGAAATGGTTGACGTTTTCTAAAGATTGACGATATTAGAACTGGTCTTGACAAGAGGAGCTCACGAAGCTTGCCTGGAGACTTCGCCATCTTGTCGTCGAGGGTTAGATGCGCAAAACTTTTGCTGCCTACCAGCTGGGATAGTTCAGCGCGCTTCTGAAGCATCGTCTCCAGAACTTGAATTTGTTCAGAAGTACTTGAATGGGTAGCCGCATAAACCCGGCGTCTGGGCTCCTCGTCTGGTGCAGCACGCATTATCATCTGAGCCTGTAACGACCCCGGATAGATTAAGAGGTCGCGCTTCGTAAATCTAGCTTGAAGCTGGAGTCTGACGCCCATGCCTTGATCTTTTAGTCCAGACAGTTCCTCGGGTTTTATTGAGACTGGCGGACGAGGCGCAATAGCTCCTCGTTGGAATTCTCGACCGAGGACAAGAATTTCGGAAGAAAGGGAGACAAATTTTTCCCTCTGTTTTGGAGGAAGATTGATTGCAGATTTTTCAAAGTCTCTCCAGAAAATGAGAGCAGTCTGCCTCGCTTCCGGGCTCAAGCTGTCGAAGATGGACTTATCTGTGAAAACAGCTTTTAGGACCTAAAGTGACAATTAAGAATTTAATATTTGATTTATGAACTAAAGAAAAGCAACACGCACCTCATAGAGTCCCACATGAGTATTAAGAACATTCATGAATTCACATAACGCCTCGTATGCATGATTCGCTGCGTCGACCCAAACCCGATCTGGATGCGCATTTCGGACCAGCTCCGAAAGATCTATCACACCGCATAGCAGGTCACTAAGTCGGTCAAGGTTTTTCACGACTTTGAGGAGTTCATCCCGGGACTCCCGCGCGTGAAGAATGCGATCTGTGAGTTTTTGTGCTCGAATTAAGGTGGCGTTCGTAAGAGAGATTAAAGCCCTAGGATGGGTCAATGACGGGTGCCCAAATAGACCGGTATGAGACCAGGAAAATGACGAGGGTTTATTGGAGGGCTCATCGAAGAGAGTAATGAGGGCTTTGTCGTCCGCGGATGCTGGGATTGTGGGAGTTGGAGAAAAAGTCGACCGATATCTGAACGCGCTCCGTTGGACAGAAAGAGATCCTCGAGCTTGAAACAGCTTGCGGGAACGCCTTACAACAAGTACATTTCTCGCAGCGGATGCGAGCATGAAAGGAGGGATACTTTCGTAGTTCAAAGCGGTCTAGAATTTGCTGACGGCACGTGCAAACCGACTCAATTCTTTTTCGAGCCTAGTTGACCCAGGTAAAGTCGAACCTGATGTCTCGAGGCATATGCGGATGAAGCCCTTGTAAAAGGCATACCCCTCGGTTGCAAGCTAAAGGTATGCCCTATAAGAGAGGAATTTGGCCCCAAAATGTGATTGTATGGGCTAGTGTATGCCTTAGAGGGGAGTATGACCTTCTTATGAGGGCTTCGACTGTATGTACATAGTTGGTATAAAAAAGTTCTCTAATATAAAACAGGTACATGTATACTGTAGGCTATGAACATAATGTATGTTACGTATCTTGATCTGTAGTATGGGTGTGCGAATAGGCCCAGAACGAATTGGATGGTCAGGCGGAACAATGAGCAGAACGGAAGGGTGTTCACGGAGAGAGTGGAGAAAGACTGCCAGCCATGCTTCTGTCAAGCTCGGATTGGAATCGCCGAGAGGGACTTGTAGGTATATCTACGCCCGAGTCCACATCGGTACCATGATTACCGCTTGTAGGTAGGTCGAGATCCATTTCGCCAATAGCTTTTGGAGTTTTCTCGTCTTCAGCTGGTGCGGCCCCGGAAATAGGCTCAACCGCGTACACCCAAAATTTCGACTTTTTCTTCGTCCCAGGCATGTGTTCAGCAAGAAATTCATTGGGCTTGAGAGCTGCCGCTCCGGTGATTTTAAGTTGAATGTTATCGGATCGGAAGGAGCCAGCCTCGGAGGAGTTCGTGCTGAGAGAGCTGTCCTCAGTACGGGCACGCTTGGGAGGAGGATGATAGTCCATTTGTGTGCCTGCAGGAGCACCTAGACGTGTAGAACGACGCTCTCCCCGCCAACTTTTCCACCTGTCATCCTCTGCTTCTCGTTTACCGTTTGCATTGACTACAGCTGACCGCGTTGAACGTCGTTGACCGTTAGTAGCTGCGGCAGCAGCATTGGCTCGCTTCGAGGAACGTGTAGAACTCCCATCTTCGTCGTAATCTTCTTCATAACCTTCATCTTCTTGATAGATGTAGTCGTCACCCTCGTCCTAGGCATTGTGGTCAGCGACATCATATAGTTGTTACGTATGCGGTCAAATACCTCGCTATCTTCTCGTCCTTCAGCGTAATCCGGCTTTCGAGTTTGGCGGCGAGTCCGCGTTTGCCGCAACTCTGCTTGCTCCATGAGTATCTTCCGCTGCTCGATCTTCTTTCGAACTCTAGCCACACGCTGCACGATAAGGGCAGATAAACAGACAGAACCTATAGGTAGTGAGGGCGAAACTGACCAAAAGCTCGGTATCTATGATTTCCAATCTACCCTCCAGGGCCTCAATCAGAGCCAAATGTGATGCTTCATGTTTCTCGAGGTTTTTGGCCTTTCCCTTCTTAGTCTTGGCGACAGGATGTGGTGCGTCTTGTTTCAAATTTTCAATGGCAGCCACATACTCTTCGCGAGTGGAAGAGATACTCTGGAAAGTTGCAGTGGTCTTCCAAGGATTTGTAGAAATGTAGATACGCGGAGATTCTGGGAGGAAAGTCAGTGGATAAGTCGTTCACAAAGGGCAAGTTTAAGGGGACAGCCCGCAAATACGCGCAAACACGCGTCTGTTGAATTAAGAAAAGGAGCACACACTGTCGACCAACCAATATCGTTTTCGAGAACGGTCTTGTCCGAATGGTAGCATCTGCAAGTTGGCCTGGCTATTTGGATCTGAGGGTTCTGGAGGGGCAGTGGCAGGGTCTTTCTTTTTACTTCTATTTGCGTTGACGCCCCACGCGAGGTCAATTTTGCCTTTGATTTCTGCGCTATGAGAGAGCTGAAGCTCGACGAGCTGACGAAGGATCTTGAGCTGAGAGCGGCATGTCGTGAGGAGGTGGAGTAGCCCAATTCACGCGCAAAACACGTACTTTAAAGTCCCAATCTGCAGCAAAAAAACCTCCTTCGAGCGTAGAAAAAGGATCCACATTCTTCCCGAGTTTATCATCCCAAAAAATAGTCTGTTCGGAAGTCCTGAAATAGTCAGCCATGACCGCGGCCACAGTCGTGGAGATTTGATCTTCGCTGGTGGACCAGGGGCAATGTTCAGAACAGGTAGGATAAGTTGCGAATAGCGTTTGAGATACCTGATGTTGCGCGTCTGAGGTCGGAGATTGAGGATGAATCGGATGAGCACGCCTGTTACGATGGAGTCTGGTTCTCTCAGGAGCAGCGCATTTTCGAGGCTGGTCAAAGCCATTCCCGGACAAGTATGAGCTCGATAAGTGTGAGACTATAGATTATACAAGACTGACTCCATTGGGGTTTCGAGCCCCTCGAGCTTTGCTTGAAGGTTGGTGAACTTTGAGATGAAAGAAAAGATAAAAGCTGATTCCCAGCGGTCTGAAGGATGTTTGGCATTGGAAGGCGGGCAGACATGGCCTTTGAAGACTGTGGCCATGGCGGATAGCGAGTCGGACAGCAGGCAGGATGCGGTAGAAAAGAGAATGCCAGATTTCGAAATTCGGACAGATACAATTCAAGTCACGCGTTTGACTCGTGCGAAACCCCATGAACAATACAGATTGAGTGTCACTGAGATACAGTACAGAATATAAGTTTACAACATCATCCTGGTCCAACCTGAACAATACGGTAAGAACAGCAGGGCAATGGAAGGGCAAAGAATGTACCTTGGGAATGTCGTGGTGCTCACTGAGAGACTCGAGATGCGTATTGAATTCGCTCACCCGATCCTTGTGCGTTTTGTGGGCCAATTTGGCGACACGCTGGGCGAGCTGCGTATGTTATTACGGTGTGCATCAGGCACAGTCCAACAGGCAGAGCACTCATGACTTACCCTTTCTTTTTGTACCTCCTCGAAACGGCGCTCGGCCTCGGTTTTGCTGCTTCCAGCGGCAGGAGAGTTTCTGCCACTTCCTCCAGGAGATGGAGAATGGACATCTGAGTCCTGCAGCAACAACTCCTTGACTCGTTCTCGCTCCCTGGCCTTTTCAGAGGCAGAACTTGATGTTTTCGACTTTTTCTTTCTCCTGAGGGATAATAAGAAGGCTTTATTAGACGGAAATAATGCAGACACACTTCTTGACTACTCCGCCGTCGGCTACAGTTCCCTTGAGCTTTAATTTTGAGCCCGGACGAACATCATAGGCGTCGGACATGGGCGTTTGTGAGAAAGAGCATAACGTGACCGGCTTGACCTCGCTCCTCCATCGCTGGCTTTGCTATGGCAGTTCTCCAGTCTCCAATATCCTTTATTTCTTCAATCCCGCCTACCACACGTTGGTTCACGCTCGCGACCCTCCTTGCCTCCTTGTTTTTCTTCTGGCTCCAGTGGAATTCACCGCCGAACCAGTTTCCATACATCATCCTTGTTCCAGGCTTGAGCCTGTTCTACCCTTGGACTTTTATAACCTCAGCTCTGGTAGAAACAAGTATTTGGGAGGTGTGTTTAGCGTTGGCACCACTGTGCAGACCTTGGCTTCTTACTGTCATTTTTGCAGCTTGTCATCACCCTCATCACCATTCCTCCAACGCTGAGGTACTTGGAGAGAATCTGGGGCTCTATCGAAACTCTTAAATTCATCATTGCTACCGTCGGCGCTTCAAATATAATTGCTTTCGGTTTTAACTGGATAGAATTCATCGCAACCAGCAATGCAGACATGTTCCTGTGCGGTTCTTTCCCCATGCGCGCCGCAAGCAGCTATGATTCTGACCAGTTGCTCCTATAGATATGGGATGCACTACCATGGCCAAATGGCACTACAAATTGGTGTGCTCGTTGCTTTTACGCAGATTATACCCGAGCATCAAGTTCAATTCTTGGGTTTCCTCAAAATGCGCGTCAAGGTGAGAATACAAATGTCCTCTAGACGACTGTCTGTTCATCATTATCTTCCCAGAGTCTACCGATGACCTACCTTACCATTTCTACCATAATGACGATCTTAGGTTTCCAAAGCCCATGGATCATAATCCAGTTTGGATGGTTTGTCTCCTGGATCTACCTTCGCTTTTATAAGAAGAACACCAGTGACACTGTCGGAGGCCTGCCGAACTATGGAGACCGAAGTGAAACATTCTCCCTTGTCTCATGGTTCCCTCCCTTCACCCAGTGAGTTTACTGCAAATCAACTATTCCATTTTCCTGACGGCTTATAGTGTTGTTCTGGGGCCTGGCGGTAACTTTGTCTATAAATGGGCCAATACACTCCACCTCATTCCGTCTCATGGCGGCGACGTTGAAAGTGGATTTACCTCCGTCCCTGGAAGTGCTAGAGCAGAAGCAGAAAGAAGACGGTGCGTATATATATACTTAACCCTGGAAAATTCGTTTTGACACACCCGCGTAGTGCTATGGCTCTGCAGGCTCTCGATCAACGTCTTGCCCATAACAGCACTCCTTCAGTGTCGGGGCCGCAATCGGCTGCTGCTGTCTCGGCACCTCGTCCGGCACCTGCCGCAGCCACTGAGAAGACACCCTCTCCTTCAAGCAATGCTGCGAACGAGTCGGAAAGTGGAGATATTGGCGCTGCGGATGCCAGTAGGTAGAAAAGTAGATTCTGGGGAGTGCTTTGTTTTGCATTGTCTGCGTAAAAGGATAGAGTACGCCACCTGGCCTATCATGATATTTTTAATTACTGTTAGTGGAAAAATGATGACCAGCAGTCGCGATAGATTGCTCACGTGAATCGCCAGTTATCTTGGAATTGCCACCATGTCGCGGAGACCGTCTCTAATTTCCAACTCCTCGTCCATATCGACAATAAATCTAGGAAATGGCCGCGCTAGCGAACCTCCGCCGTTCTCCAAGAAGTCTTCCCCCCCAAGTCACACAATAACCCCTTCCAATTCGATCTCCAAAGTGCCAATTGACAGTATGGACCCAGACGAGTTATTCAGAAAGCATAATATTGCTGAAATTAAACTTCTTCAACGACGTCTAAGGTGCATTCACGTCCGCTGAACATCCAAGAAAACTGAGGACTGACGGAAACCGACATGCAGAACCGATGCCGACGCGAAGCAGGAGGAACTTCGATTAATGGTGGGGTGCGTGAACTGGCGATGGATATGTGGAGCATTTTATCCATGTAGTTTAATGAAAGGACAGAGAGCGATACCGGGACCTTCTGCAAGCCTCCACCTCTATCATATCCATGGCAAACTCTTCTCAGCGTGTAATCAAAGCTCTTGAGGAGACAAAAGCCGCAATCTTGGCCGAAAGACCCCCGTCAGTCCCCAAGTACACGTCAATTAGAACAAATGAAGGTAAGATCCAGACCGGAGCGACTATACTTTGGGTAGAACTAACTGTTTATAGATAACCATCTGCAAGCACTACAGGTACTAGCAGCGCATATTAAATTGTTGTTAGATGCTCCCGAGCATCTGTGGAGAATGCTAGAGAAGAAAAAGTACTTTTCAGCGGCATGGCTGTATCTCCTTTCGCGCGTCGTACATCGTGCCCTAGTTCACCAGGAACAAGATGAGGAAGCGTGGCACAGTCAGGGAGCAGACGTGCTGGTATGTGCTATCCGTGCTTTATCGAGTACATCCTGCTCATGCGTGGATCTCAGGAATCTTTCCCGCTTGTCCAACGCCAGTGGGAGGTAGTCGCTCAATTTCGAGCACAAATAGTTCACAAAGCTACACTTTTCTTGCGCGACTTTACTGCGTCGGCTCAGGTAAAGTCACCCCTAAATTTCGTGCGCAACGTGCTGATTGGAACTAGGACATATGTGCTACACTTCTGAGTCTCCATTTACTAGACTCCCGTCCACTTTCCGATACCCTGGTCACTTTGCTTGGTCAGCGTTCAAAATCTCTTCAAGCCGTATTATCAAAGACACCTACTCCACAAGGATCCATCCGAGAGCTAAAAAGCTGTATCGTCGAGGCTCTCGATTCAATCTCCCAAACCGTCGGAAATTCGCGGGATGTATTTCAGTCTGGGGACCTCCACCTTTCCTTGATACGAGCGACTCTGGAATTCATACAAACTGATGCTGTTTCGCCGGGGCTCCCTCAGGAACTACAACTGACTACCCAGACGCTCCTTGACAGCCTCTCCTCTTCTTCACAACTTTCCGTCCTCCCTCAAAACCTGAGGTTGTATAAGCCGCACGTAGACGTCAATTCTCAATTTTCATCACTCCCTCTCACATATTTGGACCAAAGGGTGTCCGAATGGTTCCATAAATCTACAGATATCTTTCAGAGGTCCTGCCAAATGTGGCTATTGGATGCCCATAGTGTCAAGGTCGTCTGGTCGATACGGAGATTTGTGTGCAGTTGGTTGCAATCCTCAGTCAAATTAAAAGATTCAGAGATGAGCCATATAAAGTCTCTGTTCGAGGATGTTTTCCGGGAGCGAATCGTACACATCTGGGAGACCGAGCTGTCAGGAGCTGAGCAGGCGTTCCGGAAACAGCTTACATCGGCGGTTACCTCCGTAAAAAGTAATCCGGGAGCTTCTCCAGGTAAGCCGTTTGACATTCGACTCAAGCATGTTTTTCTGAATTTCCTGCTCAAGATATTTCCCCTGTAACTCATCTATTCGACGCTCCCTCGTTACCGACTATTTCTCAACAGGAAAGTCAGCCGTTGCAGAAATATCGTGCCTCTCTTCATCGACAATTGATGGGTCGTGTATTCATGCTGGACAACGTACTGAAGACTCTTGAGAAGTGTGCTGCAACACTGCAAGAAGATCTCCAGCTGGTACTTGGAGACGAAAATAGTGACACGCTGTTGGTCTTGTGCATGCTACATTTGTCACATTGTTGAGCATTTCTCTTTAGGTCTCTGATTGCGCAATTAAAAGAGTCGTATGAGCCTCTCGGTCAGAAATTATGCTCAACAGCGTTGGCGAACCTCGAAGCCTTGGTCGATACACTCTCTGACGAAACTGGCAAGTCAAATTCCCGAATGAAATTCGACAAACTAACTCAACCTTTACAGAACTAGATATCAGCGCCCTTGTTTTCGTTGGACGTATTGCAGAAGAGCTCTCCGTGACCTCGCCTTTCATCCCACAGATGTCATTTAATAAGGCTGTTACTCTAGGCGGGTCAAATTGCCATCTTGAACCGGAACAAGACTCACGATGATCTTACAGATTTTCAACAGAAGGCCAGCTCCATATATGAAAGAGTAATAGAGAGGTGGCGAGAATGTACCATATTGCGTATACTCTCTCGACATAGAGTACCAACACCTTTCGAAGGCCTAAACGAGCCATGTAGTAAGTCCTGCCCAAGATTTCATAAAATCCAGCGTTTACACTGTTTTCAGCTGGTCCGTCCAACAATTTAGTAGAGTCCCTGCTCGCACTTGCGGACTCAATCCTGGATTTAGGCATGTCTCGAGAAGCCAAGCGACATGTTCGTCTGGCTGATCGAACAGTGCATCTGTTCATCTCCCGCCTTTTAGATCGAGAGTGGGAATATGACAGGATTCAAAAACTACATGATATGATTTTTTTGCGCAAGATCTCCGAGCTTTGGGGTCCCGGTTGGGGTGATGTTCAAGATTCACTGGACGCGAAGATTTCCAGGATACGGGAATCAGTGCGTTGTATTAAGAACCTCTCTATAGATACGCTGATGTGTTCTTTAGAATCACGAATTACCAACCAACGAATCAATATTGAGTAGGAGTGCAGATTATCTTGCCAAGTCTCAGACAATTTTAGCATCTGCGCTGCCCCCCAAGCACCCCGCGAAGTCGGCTTCCTTGGGCAAATTTGCTGCACTTTTACCTCTGGGAGTTCCTCTATCTGACCAAGAATCTCGAGTGGCTGTTGAAACGGCACGACCGTCAATGAGATTCGCTATGCTGCTAGTTAACTAATATATCGTGCTGATATTGATTTAATCAAAATGTCATCTGATGCTGGAGGTGTGGGCCCACAATCAACATGGCAGTCACCTTTGCGGTGCATCTGCTTATAGACAGACAGTCGCGTGGTCGCTTACAACCAGTTGAGCTCTTGCCTTTGTACAAACGATATATGTGGGTCATCGGTTGAACCCTGGTTACGTTCTCTTGGATCGCCTTCCTGTGGCTGCATCGGCAAACAATTGCCCACCTTATATCTTAGATCTCGACTGAAATGCCCAGCCTTTTAAAAGGTCAGTCTCAAAATCGCCTTCGAGTATTTCCTAGCTGGTTCTATTTCGAGTTGAATTATGAATGCGCGTAAGTTTCTTACTTAAATGTTATATTACAGCGACAAATTTTTACCTGCGTAGCCTCGTTAACCCTTGATTTGGCGTACCTTTGGACCCCTTTTATCACTTTACATATCGTCGGTCAGGTTGGCACGACCATCTTGTTGCTCACCTATGTTTTATCCAAGAATATTCGTCGACACTGTTCCCTCGTCAATTTTTGGGTGACTTGGCTCATATACTCAATATCCTATAGCCTTTTGTAGGTCTGTCTGATCTACGCATCAAAGAGCGCTGGTAACGAGGGACGGCTACAGACTATATGACAGGCAGCAATACAGTACACCGAATACTTTGTGTCGTGTTCAAGCTGCGATGGTGGACGGCTGTTCTGGCATGTACGCAGATTTCTTGTCCCGCCTCATCTTGATCTGACTGTCTATTTTAGGGTAGCGACAGCAGGATTTATTGCTATCGTACAGGTATCGTACAGGTATCGCGTTTGACCCCATGTTTTCAACGCCCATTCAAACGACATAGATATGGCTAGCAATACAACGACCTCCACAAAGTACTTTCTACAGCATCACTCCAAAGGAGAGCAAAATAAACCGACTCCAACTTGGACTGGTGGGTCAACCATACGCGCACACACCAAAAATCCGTTCCCTGAACGATTACGCAGTGTCTTTGTGCCCCATATGGGATATTCCTTATTTTTGGCATAGGTTCAGCTTTGGTAACTATTGCCTCGGTTTCTCTTGTGCACGAAAAAAAAATCATATACGGTTTTTCCAAGGTCGGCGAGAACAATTTTCACCTACTCAACCTGATGAATGGTTTATATTGCTCATTGAATCTGGATGGATTGTGAGTGCCTTATAATGAACGAAGCAAGAAAACTGATCCAGGTCGCAGCTCTCGATACAGTATCCCAGCTTATTGTTCTGCGATCATGATTGGCTTGGTTGGGTTTGAGGGTAGGCTCGAAGTTCTGAAGTCATCCAAGTGCGACGGTTATTGACTACCTAGCTTCAGTTGCCATACTAGTGAAATATTGGAAAACTCGCGCAGAAACGAACAAAGCATTCACCGTTCTAGAGCGTGATATTTCCTTGTCATTGATCCTACGTATGTCGATATTCACCCTGGGAGCCGTCATGGTGCTAAGGTAAACATATAAGATGGTGAGCGAGGAAACTAACATGACACCCTGACAATTCTAGCATCGGAATTGTGTACATGTCGAACTGGCCCGGTCCATGGACACATATCATTCGAGCAGCCCGTGCGTGACTTCGTAACAAAAACTACTGCAGCTAATCCCATGTAGTTCCTCTGCTCGCGTCAGTTGTCTTTGGGTCACATAAGGCAGGTTTCAATTCTGAACTTAGCCTCCAAAGAAAAGGGTTAACCCAAGGTATCAGGATTTCCTAGCAGTTTGGACAATATTTTGGAATTATCGTCACTTCAACGCAAAGGAGCCATTTAAACCATTCCAGCTATCGGAACTACCCATTCCCAGTGCTCACCCATGTCGAAGACAGCCACCTCGGTTGACAGTATCCGCAAGCGGGTCTAGGACGAGATTCGAGAGTGCCCCGCCATCTGCTGTAGAAAGAGCGGTAGTTGTGGGCGAGCAAAAAATTTGAAATCGTATTGGGACACGCAAAAGGAAAAGAGTGCATGGTTGACACTAGATTTTGGGAGAGATGGAAACAATATACATCCTAGTAAAATAAAATATAATGAATGAGCGACTTTAACGAATCCGAGTCTACGCTCCACCGCTAAGAAAATGGGTATAAGCGGAAGGAATGAGGGGTTCATGAAGAGACGTACACGAGAATGTTATTACTGGAAGCAGGAACGTTAGGAAGTAGATTTTAAGTGTGAACGTGGCGCCACGTACATCGGTATATGGATGAGTTTCACGAAGTATCCGATAAAACCCATGACAGCAAAACCCACTGCAACTGCCCTACATATCTGGATAAATTCTAAAGCAAATGTGAGGGCCATGGGCTGTTTTGAGGACTAGCGAATGGACCTTTTTGGGAGGGTTTTGTGCAACGGGTCAGGAACTGCAAGGAGCATTCACATCAATCAGATGAAGGAGAAGAAATTTAGACATACTTGGTTGCCATCTTGGAGAAATTGTTGGGGAATTGCAGTGAATTCTTTGAGTTTCTCGGACATGGCGATGGAAGGAGAAGAAGAGTCTGAGGTTTCCCACGCTCTCACTTTCCATTTCTACACCCAATCCGGTCAGAATTTATGCTGCGTCCGCCGGTCTGCGTTCCTCTGACACCCAATTTTCAGTCCCGCATGAATGTCCCTTCGGGTTGCCCTTACTCGAGTTTGCATTTCGCGTCCAAGAGGCTTCCAAAAATCTATCTCTAACTTTCATCGTCTGGCTTCAACTGCGTCCGGCTCGGTCGCCAAGTACTTGTCTTCTCTAAAATCTGACATCCATAACAAAGATGTTATCCACCGCGATTATCCTCTTTTGACCTGGGAGGTCGCCCGGTCCCAACACTTGTCCCGGGATTCTTTGCTCGACAGGGAAGAACTTGACAGCATGCTGGAGGCCTTAGCCATGTCTGCTCTTTCTGAAGATCTTCTTCGAATGGAGCAAATTCTATCCGACATGATCAACGTCTATAATCTCCCCCCCACTCCCGAAACTCATAGCGTCATCATCCGGGCCCTAATTCAACGGGCAACTTTCCAAACAGTGAAACATTGGTTAGAACAGATGCCAAAAAAAGCTGGTGGGGTAAAACCCACTTTAAACCATTACCATACCGTTCTCGAAGCAGGCCCGCAATTTTGTTCCTTTAAGAACATGATGCAGCTTGTCCGCGATATGCGTCAAAGCGGCTGTGAAGCCTCGGATGATACTTTCAAGCTCCTCGCACACGCACGGTGGTTGACCACAACCCGTGTGTCCAGAATACCTCTTCCTGCCGACTTTTCCTCCATCTTTCAATATATGAGGGACACTGGCATCCCGTATAATCCTGCTGTCGCCGACATGCTTTATGCCATGTATCTGGACAAGCACCGAATCCGTTATGCCGACGAAGTCATTGTTCTCTACAACCAGATATACGCAGACCTCTTATCGCCAGAGTCATTATGGGAAAACGGATGGCTTCTCCGCTTTTCTGCAGCAGTAAAGGAAAAAGGTGTGACTAGTGGACTGAAGCTATTACCCCGGTACCTAGAGGAAGGGGGTCAACCATCCACTCGTTTATTGGGGGTTTTCATGCAGCGGATCTCACGATTCAGTCATCTCTGCAGTCTGCGAGAGAAGCTTGACGTGGAACCCTCGCAAGAGCAATGGTCTATGATACTCTTACAGTATATCAAGAACGGCAGCGTTCCGGACATTGTGGAGTGCTATACTCGCATCCGAAGCGAGGGAGTAACGCCTACCGCGTATGCAGTATCTCGCTTGATTCAATCCATACTTGCTTCTCCTTCGGAGGACTCCATCGACACTGCCATGAAAATATTTACAGATTTCACGGCAGAACTGCCTCAGCATTGTGACTTACTCCCTCGAGAATCGCAGCGCTCTTTGGCAGATTTATTCTCTACCTTGCTCCAGGAGCTTTCGGAAGTCTCCCAAGAGAAATACGCAGATACGAAACAGTTGATACTTCGAGAAGCCGAAATCCGCAGGATCTCCCTCCAAAATGCGAGTGCGTATCTGACTGCTATCAGTATGAATTCGGCTCGTTCAGAGGCTGATGCGATGGAGGTATACCGGGAGAGCAAGCATGTCCTGGACGAGGCTGGATATCTGGCCGTTCTTGACACTCTCAGTCGAATTTCATGGAGCGACAGATTAGAACCCAAAGTACCTACCGTCGCTCTGTATTTTGAGGTCGTAAAGGACATGAAAGCGGCTCGATTCTCGGTCACAGCAGCCGTCTATCTAATTATCCTACGTTCCCTGGGTCAGCTTGCCGGCCGGACCACAAGAAGCGTTGGCTTTTTCCATCTTCGGCCCATAGTTCTCTCAGTAACTCGCCAAACACACGACCTTATCACCCTTGATTCTTCAGTCACTCCTACCTCTAGTCTTTGGAACGCACTTTTGGACAATTATCGACGTCTGGAGTCTTTTCCTGACGCTCTCCGAGTCTGGGATACCATGTATGTCTCACGGGTTTTTGACCGCACCAGCGTCAATATCATCTTAAGGACGTGCCGGGAGGCTGGTGGAGTGGACATGGCTCGGCAGATCAAGACCAAGTTGGAGAAATCAGGGTTTGGTTTCGATAATTACAATTGGAAGGCCTGGATTGCGTGTCTCTGTGACGCTGGAAGAATGAACGACGCGCTGCGGGATATGTGTACAGCAGTGAAGAATCCAGATCCAGAGATGGCCCGCATCATTCTAGGACGTCTCGATCCCGACGTGAAGCCAAGGGTTATGGACGCAATACAGAAGCACCAGCCCAGGTTACATGATGCATTAGTGCGGGAAATGAATACCAATGTATGATCACTCGGAAAAATTTTACGATATGGGACGTAGCGTTGGCAGAGTTGTTAGAGCGAACGAAGAATTTCACATGGCGATAGACGGCCTAATATCCGGCGTGAAGTCAATACAAATGTGCGATTAAATATTGGTACTTGTATAGAATGCGAAAGATGTAAGCAGACAATCTAAACGTTAAATATCTCAACGTGTGTGCCAGAGTTGAACGGCACCCCATTATCCAGTACTGTTTACGTCTAGAGGAATAGAAGCCCAGAAAACAAGAAAAATCGTTATAAAAAGTCTATGATATTGCGAGTTCTTCAACTGAAGGGCAATCACACTGGGGACATAGTTAGCTTGAAATTTCGTTTTGAATTGTCTATGAAAGCTCACCACTAAATTGAGATCTCCGTAAGCTGGGGAATGATTAGACAAGTTCATTTTACCTCGTAAATAGAACCTACCATCATCGATCCGAGAAACGGTTGGCCAGAACTTCTTTTCTTCCAAGTATGGCAGAGGATATGCTGCGGTGTGTCGGCTGTAGGGACTGAAAGGATAATCAATCATGCGGTCGCCTTGGCCGACTGAAATCGAGCATACCGATTCCATTCGGCATCAGATGTAGCGATGACGTGCATTGGATGAGGAGCGTTCTTGAGTACATTATTGTCTCTGGGCTGCACACCAGTAATTACGTCTTCGGCCTCTTTGCGAATCTGGATCATAGCGTCGCAAAATCTGTACCAAAGGAAGGATAAATTTGGAACATATGCAGCAGAGTGGACACCAACCTGTCAATTTCTTCGAGCGTCTCAGACTCAGTAGGTTCAATGAGCATACAGGTAGAAATGGGCCAGGAGCATGTGGGTGGGTGAAAGCCATAGTCCTGACGGGCGAAACTTGTATGAGAGACCACTCTTTCATGATGGATGTATCAACACACCTGAAGTCGTTTAGCAAAATCCATCACTTTAAGACCAGCCTTCTTGTCAAACTCGGCCAGGTCAATAAGTAGTTCGTGTGCCACGCGCCCATTCACGTTCTTGTATCGGAGATTGTAGTGACCGGAAAGTCGGCTCGCCATGTAGTTTGCATTGAGAAGTGCGGCTGTTGTCGCTTGGCTCAAACCCTGGCCACCGAGCATTTTGATGTATGCCCAAGAAATGAGATGGATGGAAGAGCTCCCAAAAGGACCAGCCGAAACAGCTTCTATCGACTTGTCGCCTTGAGGCAGCATCGGGTGAGAAGGAAGGAATGGTGAAAGATGCTCAGCAACACATATCGGTCCGACGCCAGGTCCACCCCCACCATGGGGACTAAAGGGGTAAAAAATGTGTTGGAAAAAGTCTGATCAGAATTTGAACCACTTACATTGCAAACGTTTTGTGTAGATTGAGATGGCATACATCTCCTCCACAGGTAGCAGGATTGGTAAAACCGATTTGCGCGTTAAGGTTGGCACCATCCAGGTAGACTTGACCGCCGTTGTCATGGATAATCTTGCACGCCTAGAAAACATTTATTAAGCAAGAGAACAAGGAGAGACAATAGCCGTACCTCTTGAACACCATCCTCGAATACGCCGAAAGTTGAAGGGTAAGTAATCTAACAAACCCGAGTCAGACGAGGTAACAGATAGTAAAAGCATGGCTTACCATGAAAGCGGCCAGTTTGCTCTTGTGTTTTTCGGCCTTTGACCGTAAGTCGTCGAGATCTAGATTCCCATCATCCAGAACTTTAACGGAAACAACCTTCAGGCCGGCCATGACTGCGCTCTGTGGACAAATTAACCAGCCAGTCCAATAATATAGTAGAATCATTTACAGCAGGGTTTGTACCATGAGCGCTCAACGGGATTAAACATATATCCCTATCTTCTTCTCCACGAGACTCGTGGTAAGCACGAATCACGCAGAGCCCGGCGTATTCCCCAGCCGCTCCAGAATTTGGCTGGAGGGAAGTCGAATGAAAGCCGGTAATCTTCGCAAGGTCCTGCTCTAGTTCCTAGTGGAGAATGAGTTATAAAGGAATCTAAGATCGATGGAAAGCATACCCTGATAACCGTACCATATCCTTGAACTTGGTCCATGGGGACGAAGGGATGAATGCAGCTGTATTCTGACCATGTCAAGGGAATCATGCTGCTCGTACTGTTCAACTTCATCGTGCAACTGCCGAGGGGAATCATCGAGTGCACAAGACCAACATCCTTGGAGGCAAGGTGATTGATATAACGCAACATCTCGGTCTCAGAATGATGTTTGTTGAAAACGGGATGTGGAAGGAAGGGCGAGGAACGTTTCAGGACGGAGGGAATAGAGGAAGTGCTCGGTTCCTGTAATTGGGAGAAGGAGACCAATGGAGAAGATGAAGCGACCGCGAACACGTTAATCAGTGCTACTAGGTTGTTGGGAGTGACGCTCTCGTCAAGAGTAGCACCGACATGGTTATCATCGATACGTCGAAGATTAATGCCTGCTGCAACAGAGGCATTATGAAGTGCATTGGCATTTGGGACTTGGACTGTGATTGTGTCAAAGAAACTCTTGTTCACTATCCGATATCCAAACGATTCCAGGTTGGACTTTAGCACCTGCGTGAATCCGTGGATTTTATTGGCAATATTTTGTATTCCGATGGGCCCGTGATACACTGCGTACATGGCCGCCATGTTTGCTAATAGGGCCTGGCTGGTACAAATGTTGCTTGTGGCTTTTTCGCGTCGGATGTGTTGTTCCCGAGCTACGTTTGTTGTGAGCTGAAATACAGTCTGTGATCGTATGCAGTGCCTACTTTGTAAAGCCAAACGATAGGCAGGTTTCCCATTTACATCTCGACTACGACCAACCAGTCTACCAGGCATTTTCCGCTTAAGCTTGTCCGTCACAGCAAAGAATGCACCGTGCGGCCCGCCGTACCCAGAAGGAACGCCAAATCGAGCAGAATTTCCCAGGACAATATCAGCGCCCCATTCACCGGGAGGTTTGATCATAGTCAAGGCAAGTAGGTCTGTTGCACAAACTACTAAAGCACCAGCAGCATGGACTGAGTCGGCCAAAGAAGAAAAATCTTTGATCTGTCCGTTGACGTCTGGGTACTGAAGTAGGACACCGCAAATTTCCTCGCGTAAAGCGTGGTCCTCAACAAATGATGCAGCATCTGCGACCACGAGATCAATACCAAAACCTTTAGCGCGCGTACGAAGGACCGCCAGTGTCTGTGGTAAAACTCCGGAATCAGCCAAAAACTTCCGTTTCCGAAAGCCGGAGGAGGCGAAAGACATGACCATTCCCTCCGCCGCAGCCGTGGCTTCATCTAGAAGTGAAGCGTTGGCGATGTCCATAGATGTAAGTGACATAACCATTGTTTGAAAGTTGACCAATGACTCGAGGCGACCTGTATGACGACCTGTCAGTTTAGATAAGGGACAAAAAGGAATTAATTGACCCTGAGCTATCTCGGGCTGATAAGGGGTATAGGGCGTATACCATTGTGGGTTCTCGATGACCTAAAAAATTTCCAGTCAACTAGGAAAGACAGCCTGGAGGGGAGCACAAACATTACGCAGAATCACCGGCGGAACCACTGCACAATGATATCCCATGCCAATGTAACTTTTGTACGGCTTGTTCAAGGCACCCAATTCCTTTGCTCTAGCAAGAAGCTGTGACTCGCTGAGAGCAGGAATAGTGTCGTTGCTGATCTCTGACGATGGAATTGTTATTTTGGAAGGAATGGTCTCAGCGATAAAAGCCTCTATGGTCTGGAAGCGCAGATGCGAGAGCATTGTCGCTGTTTCTGCGTCATCTGGGCCAATGTGCCTTTGGGGAAAATCGTCTAGGGGAGCGAAAAGAGAATTAGGACGACGAGCGCTTGCAAAAAATCGCACTCGAGAGAGAGAATGACGAGGGAGCTGGTGGATGGCACGACATATCGCCGCCATGGGTGACGGAGGGAAAGGAAGGGTCTTGACTTCGGCAACCCTTATGAGAGAGGCGAATTTTCAGTCACTGAGTATGTGATCTTATCGGGTAGTATGCAGAAAATGGCGGTATATTGGGGAAATCTGGGAGAGACGGTCAGGAAAAAATGCGGAATAACATGGCAGAGGAGTTCTGGGAACCAAGCCAGGCAGTGTTGGAAGAAAAATGTGGCGAACGGGCTTGCTGAACGGGAGAGATAAAATTTTTTTCTTCGCTTCAAGGGACGGAGATCCGTTTGTGATGTAATGGGTGCTAGGGGCGAGCAAATTCAGTAATCTTATCTTATCACGAGAAATCACGAGCCTAACTGTGATTACCCGTACGACGTGGGAACCAATAAATGTATCATGATCCCAGCCAAGAGGACTTCTGCCCAGCTTTCCGATAGTGAACAGAGTCGCGGGAGATCCAGTCGAGGCATAGGACCCCAGGACAATCTCCCTTCATTGGTCCACACCACCTATCGCAAGGTGTGCCAACAGTTCGATGATTGGAGCAAGGCCGATTTTGCACTCTCAATGAAGAGCCTGGTTTCGGCGGAGACGGGCTCGGAGGACAGAGGCGATATTGTCCAGCAACTGGAACACTTGAACTTGCAGGAAACAGAGATGGCGCATACCATACCTCTCCCTCTCTCGGTCGTCAGTCTCGACGCCGTGCTTTCGCCTTTGCCTCTCTACAATAGTTGTACTCCCATCTCCGCGAACCAGTTCACAGGAGATGATTCTAGTCGAATGTCATTTATTCCACTGGCGGATGACCCTTCTTTTGATTGGGAAGCACACTGTGAAAATTACAAAGACTTTGCGTGGCAGACTACCTTTTTCGACTCTGACTGTGCGTAACTGTTTTTCTTTTGCAGGATATTCTCTCCTAAATATTCAATTCAGTGTATTCCATCGTTTTCGAATGTGCTCGCCGTTTGCACCAGCAACACGGCCTTTCTTATTCCCAGATCGACGAAACCGGAATTCTGCCTCTTTCCTTGACTTCAACTGAGAATGGTGTCTTGCGCACCACCCACTATCAGGGTGCCTTCGACTGGGCTGACACCCGGTCATACATTCGAACCAAACATCCACCCTCACCCTCTGTTCCAATGCTTACCGAATTTAACGAACTCGTTTATCAATTCTGTAATTCTTCCAGCTGCATGATGGGTTTTTGCGACCAACACAGTGAGTGATCAGGATTTCAAGTCCAATGCTTCGGTTCCTGATTTCACGCAGTTGATTGGTCCCCAATGCCACAGCCGTTTTCTGTTGCACCTAGCTCGAGCAGCAATGATCTGTTTAACAATATCGTTACACCTTGTAGCACTGACTGCTTCATTTTGCGCGTGCCAGGCAATACATCCAACCTCCATCCGACCGAATGGACACCAAATGATGAGGACACTCTCGACATCTTGTTGCGTCATGCTCCAGACGCTTCCCCCTGCGACCTTGCTGTGATAAACAAGAAATCGTGTTTCGAGGTCCCTTACCTCACCGAAATTCAGTGTAAATCATTCCTAAATCTTATTTGTAGGTGTATAGGCGACGCATGCGTATACTTCCAGATACCAGTATAAAAAAGATACAACCTGAGCGTCGACTTCCACCACTGAAATTGTCATCATATAACGGTATTCTTAGCTCAGTCTTTACATCTATAGGCTCTAACAACCCTTGCAGACCTTAATTCCGATCGATTCCATCCGTGCGGCTTATTTCTTTGTGCACCTACCCCTTGACAATGACAGAGTTAAACTCAAGTAATCCTCCCTGCCGACACGAGGGTCCATGCGACGCCACCTCAGATTGTGCATGCTTCAAGAACAAAGCTCACTGTGAAAGGGGCTGTCGCTGCGATCTCAAAACGTGCAAGTGCCTGCCAATCATATTTTCCATTTTTAGAGCAACTCACACTTGCATCAGGTCGACGGCGATGGCCTGGTTGTAACTGCATTCGCAGCAGAATATCTCGCCCGTGTGGTACAGACCGCTGTGCGTGTTTCAAAGCTCACCGGGAATGCGATCCAGAACTATGTGGAAAATGTGGAGCAAGGTTAGTGTTCTAAATCAAGTCACAGCGCGGGCGGAGATAAATATAGTTCCAGAGGTATGATTCAAGGACTCTGGAGCCATAATTTATGCCTTTGTCCTAGATCAGTTTTGTGAAAGTGAGTGTTCCAACGTCGCGATACAGCGCGGATATCGCAAGGTGCGTGCATATTCCTGTTCATCTTCGTGTCTGGTCTGCTCACTTTCTAGAAGGCCACAGAAACGAAAGCAGGAAGCTGGGGTTGGGGATTATTTCTGCAAAAAGTCGCCGAACCAGGAGAGCTCATCGTTGGTAAAGGCATTCCTTTTTGATGTGGATTCAAGGTCTCATGTTCTACCCAAAGAATACGTCGGCGAACTAATATATGAGCCAACAACCTCGTCTCGAGAGTAAGGCATGTGTTAGTGCAATACAGTCTGATTCAAACCACCAAGCCTTTCAGTGACCTCTCGCGACATCGTCAGAAAAACTACCTCTTTGGCCTTAATTCTACACTGGCTGTCGACGGCGAATTTTCTGGCAACGAGTCGCGGTTCATCAACCACTCTACAGCGGATTTCAACTGCAGAGCTCAAGGTAAGTTCGATTGCCCCCATGATAATCACAATACAGCTAATGTTTGCCTAGTTAAGCTGGTTCACGGCAACCACCGAATCGGAGTATACGCCCGTTGATAACTTCATCATTATTTAATCTGGTTATTTCTAATCCCTGGCTCTTCACAGATACTCGCATACGAACTGGAACAGAATTGCTGCTCAATTATGGCACCAGTTTTTTCGACACAACGACGGAATAATTTACATAATAGTACATACGTTTTTACACAATTGCATGAACATCATGCCATCAAGGCAATATGCTTCAATTCGCTGCGAAATTTCTAAGCAGGGATGATTGAGAAAACCGTATTCCACTTACTTTTGAACTTGCTGTCCTACTTTGATAGGATGGTAAACCAATTCATCCGAGTCATGCTGTGCAGATGTAGTGCCAGCTCGTTCCACAAGAGATCGTATTGGATTCAGATCGTAATCAGAAGAGAGATGCCAGAAAAACGTTGAAGAAATTCTGATGAGAGGTCGTTCAGGATTCTGGATCTTCCGCTTTCCAATGACCTATCGCAAAATCAAAAACTCAACAGTGATCCACTATTAGCAAAAAAGGAAGGGAATATACCTCCACAGTCTGGCCATTGACTACCACCTCGTGATATCCAGCTTTGACCAATCCGCCGGTGATGTGCTCCAACTGCTTTCCTGCTTGGACAAGGAGATAATTTCCCTCGGGAATCTTTACGGGAATCCGTTTCCCGGTGTTCCGTGCCCAGATATTCAATCCCGGATATCGAGATCGACCATGTATCGTTAGAAAATTAAGGTCTGTGTGGAACCCCGCAAGGATAGTGTCCTTCCGGCCATATTTATTAAGATCCGAGGCAGTAGGGGCGAGGAGGTGTGGCCTTCAGGAAACATCAACGTCAGATGGGCGGCGCGAATACACTCAGTAACTCACCCGTATCTTCCTGCTTCGCGGAAGGCACCTTCGGGCAGTCCCAAACCAATGCACGTCATATCGGTGAGGTCTTCGACGCTTTAGAGGACATGTAAGAAACTATGCGTATGTACAAAATAACGAGGATGTACGCCTGTTTCATTGAATTTCCCCAATTCTCCATGACGGGTGTCCATCTTGCCTTGATACCTTCTGCTTGAGGGACCACGTTCGGAGCATTCAGAGCAGGGAACTGCGTCTCGTACGGCGGCCTCTCGCTCATCCTCCAAAAAAACCTACATTTTGGATCCGGAGAATGGGCAGTGATATCCAGGGGCCGTTCAGACACTTCCAGTCGTTCAATGACTCGTAGACACGATTCGTCGACAGCACACTTGGGTTTTTCAGTATTTTCAAGGGTCACTCCCACTTGGAAGCCCAGTTCGGGACGTTCATCTGCCCCCAAAATGCTTTGTGGTTGGTCAAAGTAATCTTCAAGGAGATCTGTAGTCTGTTCAAAAAGGAGAATAGCGCTGGAGCAATTAGTGACTGACCCAGGAAAGTCGAGTTATCGTCCTCAGAAACGCGCGAATCGTGCAGAAGCAAAGCGCCATAGGTTATCAATGCGTCTGCGGCCTGTGGATAGATGCGATTTCAGCCATGAGCCTCTCATAAGAGGATCGACCGACCTTTTTGCATTCAGCTTGTACAGCAGGAACGCCTCTTGCTTGAGATAGAAAGAGATCCAAGTTGATTAGGGGGAGCTCCATTTGTTACTTACAGAAAGTGACATCGTGACCAGGAGCCGAAATCGGTCGTGACTGTGACCTCAGTAACCTCAATTGCCTGTCTTTGACCCGACAATCACGACCGTTGACTGATCCACTCTTCACGACCTGCTACGATGATCAAGGTAAGCTAGCCTTTCCCCCGGAAGGATCCTTCAGGATACTAAAGCTGGGCAGATATGGAGTATGAAGAAAAACGAGGACGCGGCGACGAAGAAGAAGCCAAAGACCAGTGCCGCCCAAATCCGAGTCCAAAAAGGTACCCAGCTCATCTTTCAACGTCCCACTCGTTCTGACGCACTGGTCGCAGACTTGACCGAACTGGATTTACCGTCGACGATGAAGACTCATTTCTCTAACCCTGCTGATCTCTTAAATTTCACGTTGACAATCACACCGGACGAAGGTAGACTGATTTTAATCGCACACGACCCTTTTTCACTCACATTCGCCTCCAGGAATGTACAAGGGCGGCGCATTCACTTTCTCCTTTGCTATCAACACCAACTACCCGCACGATCCTCCAAAGGTGAAATGCACGCAAACGGTGAGGGCACCTCGTGCTTTACCGCGGCGTGTTTTTCTAATAGTTCCAGATATATCATCCCAACGTGGATTTGGAGGGAAACGTGTGTCTCAACATTCTGCGAGAGGATTGGAAGCCAGTGCTGAATCTCAACTCCGTAATGGTCGGATTACAATACCTCTTTCTCGAGCCGAACGCGGATGATCCTTTGAACAAGGGTACGTTGAACGTTCTTTGTTCTTGATCATACCTTTCTGATCAATCTATTTCAGAGGCGGCCCAGGAGATGACAAAGAACAGGGAGCAGTTCTTACAATATGTCAAGTCGTCGATGCGGGGCGGAAACATCAAGGGCGTTCAGTACGACAAAGTCCTCGTACCACAGTGATCCTTCCGACGTTGCACACTCATTTGCTTTGATATTACTGCTCTCATCCTACCATCCTACTTTCCCGGCTAATCGACTCACGCAAATACACAGCTTATAGACATATAGCACATCATGAGCTCGGAATCGTGTATACATTTGTAGATGCTATGTTCGCCGTCCTTTCAACTCCCTCGATAGGTTGAAAAGCCGTATGGACTTATCAAGAGCGGTATGTGATAGTGTTCAGATGGATTGGAGAGTTCGAATGTGATCTGAAAAACATGGTCTATACATTGAGAGACAAGGGTCGAGTTTGGGAATCATACCTCGACCCACGGATAGAATGATTGAACGGATTTTGACTCGAAATATTCCTTGGTTCTGAAAATGATCTTGTACAGGCCGGGGTTGAGCGTGCCGGCTACAAGTGCAGGGCTCAGAAGATCAGTACATCGGCCGTCAGAATTTGTTATGCTGGATGACCGTCAGATTCCTGCTGCGATCCACACGAAATCGAGTCACCTTTGGGCGAGAGGATTGAAGAGGAATGAGCCATCGCTGCGAGGTTCGTGTTGTTGCAGTTTTATCACTACGCCTTCTGCAGGACGCCCGGTGGATGTGTCTAAAACTGCAGAAGCATTTGAGAAGGAGCGGGTCAACGGGCAGAATGAGACTGACCGTGGCAGGTAATGGGTGAGATGGCCATGCTCGGCAAGTGTGACCGCTACAACCATGACTGCATCCAGCAGCTCTGCTCCGCCTCTGAACAAGTACCTGGCATCAACAGGCGAGGAAATATTCGACACTACCAGAATTCAATCGTTAATCCCTTTTTTTTTGCAGAAAAGAAAACCCGGGACAAGGCAATAAAAACTCTATCGATTTTTCTCTCAGACGATTCCAGAGATGAAATCCCCAGTTCAGAAATGGCCAAACTCTGGAAAGGCATTTTCTACTGTACATCTTGCTCTCTCTCTTATCTTTTTCAAACGCGTTTACACGCCGTCATCAGGTTTCTGGATGTCCGATAAACCATTGGTTCAGCAGGCTCTCGCTTCAGAACTGGCCTCACTCGTTTTGTGTACTCCCAACCCTTCTTCCGCCTTATCTTTCTTGAATGGCTTTTGGGAGACCATAGTCCGCGAATGGAACGGCATCGACAGGCTACGGTACGCCATCCATATCTTTTGGAAATTTTCACCTCACACATTTCAGGCTAGACAAATATCTCATGCTCGTCAGGCGTTTCGTTAACGCCTCCTTCCATCTTCTGATGAAAAATTCCTGGAATCTGGAGACTTGCAGTCAGCACAATACTGTACTGACCCATATGGGGGGCCCTCTCTGGTCAGTCGCGAATCACCTTTGATCTATTTCATCTATACTCAATAACTTTGTAGCCCAACTGATGGTCGCGTACCCGTCGGTCTAGTCTACCACATTGCCGACGTATATCTTGAAGAGCTCGAAAAGGTCGTTCATACGTCTACAGAATCCCCAAGACCTGTGCCTCTGTTCATCCTTCTCTCCCCCTTCCTCAGTCTGGCCGCCCAGACACCTCTCTCTGCCACCTACAAACATCTTCAAACATCTTTATTGGAGCCACTTTTATCATCATGCTCGGAGGATAACAGTTACGAAAACGACGATCCTGAACCACAGAAAAAACGCAAACAACCGGATTCGAACCCTTATTCCCTCCTCGTATCTAACGCTTGCCTCGATAATGCATCGTCAGAATCCAGAATGCCTGCCAGGCTACTGCGCAAAAAGATATTGCGGCGGATCTTTGAACTGGCAAGCCATCCCGAAACAAGAGATGCCAACCGCAGAAAAATGTATGCCTTGTGGAAGCTCGAAAGAGATGATGACGAGGACGAGAACGAATCGGACACGAAGTAGTTGCGAGGTGCAACTTTTTTTCTTTTTTCGAGGCTGATTCGTTGCATTTTATGCATTTGTGCGTAGACGCTCGATAATCAACAACGAGATTAATACATCCTCGAAAAAATCATGGCCTTGGGGTGTTACCTCGAGCTTTGGATACTCAACGTCTCTGCCTGATCTCCGTCTATGACTCCTTGGGATAAACTTGGCCAGAAGATTGCCTGACGTCCGGTCCTTGGATGTAAAACACTAGGTAGGCGGTGTCAGCTGAGCTTAGGATCTGAATGTGTGTATTGGTCCCTACCGCAATACTGTTTCCTGCGGATCCATCATCCCAGTACAGTGTTATATGTGTATCAAGTGGCTTCCACATCCATTGCTTGTCGCATGTTAGGATGATGCAGTGTGGTCTAAAAATGAACTTACATTCCGAAACAAGCGCGATGAGCTAACGAGAACATCCTCTAGCGGATGCTCATTACCTCGGATAAAGACCGTGTTGGCGTTCTTTGAGTCTTTTGCAGCAATTCTGTGCAAGGGAGGGAAAGAATCAGCGGGGGTCAAGCATGCACGAACCACTCACTCGAAGTCCCCGACCACTTCCCCTCTTCGATGATAATTACGTATCGTAGTTATGTGAGAGGACGGTGTGAAGCAGTTCATGCTCACGGATACATGATAATGTATTGGTTCATGTACATGGCGAACAGAAGAAGAGGCGCGTAAGATCATGGCATTTTCGCTCTCGGGTTCTGGTTCAAAGATATAAGTGACTGGTTCTAGTGGTCTGTTCGAAGTGCCGTAGCTGTGGCAGAGATTATTATTTTCATGCGAGAGAATGCGTGTTTATGTTGCTGGCTCACCCGGGTGGTGTCGCTGGTGATGTAGATCCGTACTGAAGTGCAGGGTGAACGGGCGGAGGTATTGGAGAAGGTGAACGTGGGATGGTGCCAGAAATTTGCCGCTGGAGTGGGCGTAAATTGTCGATGGGAGGTTTCAGCACTTCATTGACGTCCGTTCTAGTAAATTCAGAATCATGTTAGGGCAAGATAAACCCCCCCCCCCCCCCACGTACTCGGTAATAATCATGACAGGCAAATATGAAAGACGATAGTTTCGAAGCAAATGAAAAAGCTGATATTGATATACCGTTTGTGAGACAAGGCACTGCTAAAAGGTTCGACGGAGCATGGCGTCTGCCATTGCAAAATGGGAAGCAAAGGTGTACATTACTATAAACGGCCTGAGACACAGCCATAAAATAGTATTATTCGGCCCGCCCCGCGCCTCGACCCAATTTCTTAAGCAACCATGCATCCCCGAGCGCCTCGTCTTCCGGATACATTTCGCAAAGCTCGGGGTTCAGGGTAAACCGCGCTCTACACCATTCCTCCTCGTCTGCGGGCAGATAGTGTGTGGTAGCCGTCAATCCATCCGTCTTCGTGGCTGAGGTCGATGACACCACGTCTTCCTTCCAATTACGGATTACTCCAGTGAAAAAATGAGGCAGGACTCTGATGCTTTTACAGATCTTCATCAGGAGCGCCGTCGAGGGATTAATGAGAGGTCTGATGTTATCTTCGGCTACATCTGAATCAACAGCAGCGTCAATTCAAGGTCGGACCGCAGGCAAGGAAAAGAGAAAAACAAACATCTTGACGAGTTATCCATGCACACGACAGTGTAGAATGGCTGTGTTCGCCCTCGATGGAGGTCATCCACTTTCATTTGACTGATCCAAGTATCTGAGGCCGCACACACAGGCTACAAGTCGGATGAATATACAAAATCATGGTCTTCAGATATTAACAAATGGCTTACATCCCACCCGGTTATAACTGCCGTATACCCATACTTTTTGTGCTCAAAGACCATCCCCACAAAGTATTGCCGTGTAGTGCTCACTTTGACCACTTTTGCCATCCTCGCCTCCGTCTCTAGCGCTTTTTGACAATGCTCAGAAAGGCTTTCAGCCGCCTTGCAGCCTTCTAAGGAAGGTATCAACGCTTCGGATATGAACGTAGCACAATCCAACGGTTCGGCATATGCCATGAATTGGTCCACAAAGCGCTCAGAGCCACTCAACGCTAAGAATAAGGAAAGGCCCAACAGTGTTGAAGACCGTAAAAGGCCCATCGAGGAAGACGCATTATCCAGGGATGTCAGAATATTGCGGCCATTCCGAAGGAGCATCGGCGCACTCGTCGCGGGAGAAATGTAGTACATTATTCTATTCACAGGAATGCCTCGACGAGTCAAAATTGCCGGAATATCTTCTCGAAGAGTCAGGATTGGTTGAACAGAGGCTCCAAATACGTCGACGTAGAAATCGTCAAGGTCTGGGTTTGGAACCGAGATATGAACCAGAACCCTTACGGGGAAGTCGACAGGTGAGGCGGCAATGCCCATTGACCGGGCTATCGCGACGAATATGTGGACTAGAGACAGAGGAATTGTGTGCTTGTTCACAGCCAAATAGAGATGAGGGAGGAGATTATGCACGTCATGGAAGCCGCCTGCTGAAACCCGTCGATTAATGACAAGAGTGATAAGAACAAGTCGTTTGGCTCACCAGTGGCCGGTCCGAAGCCTTCTGAGGTCATGAAGTCGCATATGAGAGTACACAACTTCTTCAGGTCATACTTTGGATCGTCTGGGGCCAAAGGAACGCCTGAGCGGACAACGTAATCTGTGCATCGAGGAGTAAGAGCCGCTAGCATTGACTTCATCTGTGGATATAGATTGAGAACCAGCTTCTCTATTCACGCCAATACCAAAGCCTACCACATCTGGATGTTTTCCGAAAAAACACGAAGTAGCCGAAAATGCCTGAACAAATGGCACAGATTGACTACCCAGTCGTAAACAACCCCAGAGCTCAGTCGCGTGCATTCGTCCGATTGCAGCCTGAAGTGCGGAAGCCCAATGGGCCCGGGTAGCCAGTAGAGAGGGGCTCACATCGCTACCATAATCATAAATCTTCAAATAATCGCTGGGCTCCATCATCCCAGTTTGGAACTCTAGCATGTCCCATGTATCAAACCGAAAATTGGTGAGGGATTTGACATGTTCATATCTTCCCGTCCGATGCTGTACAATCTCTCCAAGATGCAATGATACTTTTTGATCAATCATTCGCCTAGCATAATACATCTCTTTCCAGTCCCCATGAGTTTCTGCCTCTCTCTGGCGTTCAGAAGCTTCATTAGCGTAAAGGAACCGCGCTCGATAATGTCTTTGCCATAGAGTTGGAGTTAAAGACGCCGCTCGGAAGAGTGAATCCACCGCTGAACATTGTGCAATTGCTCTAGCAGCTAGATCGCCCTCTTCATCTCGAGAGGCAGAGAGTTGGTACAAGATGTGGATCAAAATATCAAGCGGTAGTGGAGGTATCATATAAAGTCACCTTGTTCGTCCACATTATAGTCAGCAGCTCTAGAACGGCCTCTTGATCCCGCTTATCTCTTATCTCCGTTATCTCTTATCTCCGTTATCTCTTATCTCCGCACTTCACGACGTCTTCTTCAAACCGTATGAGTGTCGTCCTGCACTTCGTGACAATGCAACATAAAGGTTACGTTGAACGTTGAAGAGTGTTTATTTCCCTGTTGGCGGCTTTTTTACATCAACAACCACATAACATTATAAGTTATGGTTTGTCCCTGCGACCGATAGTCGGTGAATGCATATGCCGGGTCTGAGTCCGTTTGACAGTTCTCGTAACGGTCTTTTTTCCCTTGCTGCAATGTCAACCGCATTGTCTGTGATGTTGGCTCTATCGGTATCACATTCTCTTCCAACACCTCCAATCTTTCCGCTCTCGTTCTCGACATTTTTTGATCAGAATATACGCCGGAATGTTTCGCATCTGCTCCTTCAAAATGACAACTATCTCACACTCTCCAAAGATGGTTCTCCCGACCTGAGCGTTCACGGAATTGCGTGCAAGAGTGAGTGGATGGTACAGTCCTACATTAAATGTCTTTTGTGCGGACATTGCGGACATTCTGATACTGCTGCTCCCCCTCCGAAGGTAGTCAGTCCTCGAAAGAGAAAGCCCGAGGCGTTACATCCATCATCTCCTTCTAAAAAACGTACCATGGCATCCGGTAGTAAATAATTTCCTTGCATTTTCTGTATGAAATACTACCTCTTATACGCAGGTAGCTAAGTAGAAATTTCCAATCCTTCAGGATCCATGCCCGCATCAATCATTTCTGTAATCCAGCCCATAAGATTCTCGTCTCTTATTTGCACATCTTCGAACAATTTTCGCACAGCTGCAAACGCTTTCCGGCCCCTCCGGCCTCCTGTCTTCTCTTCCGCTAACACTTTTTCGTCGAGCGGCTGCGGTCCATCATCTTCATTCTCCTCCGTCAGTCCCGGAAATCCAAAATGGTCCCCGTCAACCTTCGGAGCTGCTTCTACAGAAGCAAAACTCGTCCGAAACAGTATTCTTATACAGAGCAATGCGAGGAGAGAGAGAGATGGTGCATCGTTTACGGTTCGCGGAAAGGTTATTCTGGTGCTAGGCGGCGCGGGTGGAGGTCGCCGCGTGGGATTTGGGTCTGGGTGAAACGCGCCAGGATGAGAAAGAGTGATGGTGTCACTTTGTGTAGGGTGTTTTTCAGCTAGATGTTGACTCCAAAAGTGTGTCAAGACGTGGGCGCGCAAGCGCTCTTTCGGGATGTCTTTTTGAAAACAAGATGACCACTGACATTCGGCTACTTCGTTGTTATCGTTCAAGTCAATATGCTCGAGAACGTGGGTGGAAAGTTCTACCGAATTTGCGCAAGGAGGAGCTGCGCATTGGGATCGATGCCATTGACATTTAAGTCTATCTGCCACAGTAGCGTCTTTTCGCCGTTGGATACCTCTGATGACAAATTGCCCAGTACCTTCTCGCTGTATTACTTGAGCATGTTGTTCGAAGACGGTATTCACGCCCTTCAGGAACTCTTCGGCGGAGAGCATAGGGTGTGTATCCTGGTGAGACTGGAAGGCGGCATCGTAAAGTCTCCAGAAATTGACTTGAAGAATCTCGGCGTCGGGTTCCGGAACGAACATGACGGCTATCCTAGTTAGCACCATTAATTTCACTATAAAACGTTGCGATTCGAGAGAGCACGTACCAATCCAGTGATCGTTTCGGCTCGGGGGTAGATAGCAAAGCTCCAAACTCTGCCTCCGTGAGTTCATGATCTTTTGCGGTCAGAATGGTTGAGGGCACAGTGCGGACGTCCCCTGTAATATCAATTGCGGATATCTCCTGAACCTGCTCCTTGAGGAGCAAGAGAACCAAGATACGCAATACGCCAGGCATATCATGATGCCTCAGAAAAGCCTTTGACAAGGCAGGCTGGGATAGATGGGCGTAGAGGTAACTCAGCGACACCTCGAGAAGGGCTTTGTCGTCGAATAGAGGCAGATGTTTCAGGGAGACAGATAGAGCGGGAGAGTCGGGAGACAGCTGGGACGTGTTTGGTTGAGTAGAGAAGAGGATTGTCAACGCCCGAAGAGCGGATATTATTGTCGATCTATTGGACGACTGCGAGGCAATTCGAAGTAATGGTTGTAGCGGGCTCAAGGACGGCGTCAGCGGATAGGGAGGCAAGATTAGAGTGGGTGCGATAACATGGAAAATCTCCAAGATATAGTATATGAATTCGCTGTACGCGTCACGAGAGGAATCTAGATTATGAAGGGCATGAAGTACGAGAGGTAGGGTCCTTTGAGACGATGCCAGATCGAGTGCATTTTGATCATTGAGCAAGACAGCAGTGCAAAGGATAAACACGGACATTATGGAATGTCGGCGCCGTTTGGAAGAGACAGGCAATGTGACGAATATTGACTGGAATTCTGTGTGTTCTTGGTAGCCTATCGTAGCGAACCACTCAGGCCATTCAAATAGGGCATCCAGAAGTCCAGGAATGCCTTTAAGAACGAAATTTTCGTTTTTGCACAGTCGCATCAAACGATCCAAAGCCCATTCAATTTCAGAGTCAATGTCCGACAGGAGGGAGAGCCTCATTCGATTATTTGCAGTGACTTCAGTAAACCATCCTAAGGCAAATTTCATGAGGAACCCAAGGCTGGGAAAGAGAGATTTTGATCACACACTTTCATGGTCATCGCGAGTATCAGGTGCAACATATCCAGGTCGATTTGCGTAGTAACCTGGCACGTACCCTCGATGCATGAACGCAATCTGGTTTTACGAGGTCCGAGTCGGGAGTTGATAGCAAGCTAAACGCGCATCACGTGCAGAGTAGGCGTGTTTAGTATGTACTAAAATTGACAGTAACGCAGCCTTCAGCTATGCTCAGGCTGTAGGCCCAATAACCGACGCAGGATCTCTACACAAAGACGATTCTATTACACACCGTAACATGAAAATAGGTAGTTAGTTGAATATACTTAGAAATAATTGACTTTAAAGATCGTTTGAAGTTGAATTCAAGTCTAGAAAAATACTAACCCCTTGCCTTCGAAGCACCGAAGCAACCTAAAACACTTTCAAGTTTGAGCAGCATTTCATTCCATTCACCCTCTGAATCTGACAATGCAGTGATAGCACCACCAGCCCCGATTACCCAATTTTCCATCGAGTCTGAATTCTGAGCCTGTTCGCTTTCTGATTCGTTTTTGAAGCAACTTCGAATGGCAACAGACCAATCTCCTCCACCGCCAACACACCAATAACCAAAGACGCCAGAGTATAGACTTCGATCTTCGTTTTCCAGGGTTTGAAGAATCTCAACACTTCGTTTCTTCGGGGCGCCAGTCATGCTGCCTAAAGAATGCGTGTAAGTCCAAACGTCACGCCAATATATTGCTCAATACCTGGAGGAAGGCTCCGCTTCAGCACCTCCCAACCGACATCACGTCGCTTGGTCCCAGAGGGAAGACGTCCCTCGATCACACTGACCATTTGCCACACCGTTTCATATTCCTCAATTGCGCAGAATTGTGTCACATCGACGTCTAAACCTAGCACCCCGTGCAGATCATGTCTAATCAAATCAACAATCATAAGATTCTCGGCTACCTCTTTTGGACTGCCCCTCAGCGCCTGTTCAGCGTGAGCTCGAGTCACACCTGGCCCTTTACGAATCGTGCCTTTAATAGGGCGTAGTTGACACTGTGAAGCTGGCGGACGGGAGTAAGAAAGAAATCGCTCTGGTGAAGAGGAAAGGAAAGTCGCCGAGTTGAATCGCAGGTAAGCAGAATATGGGGCCGGATTACTGCGACGAAGAGCTTTATATCGTTCCCAAGATGACAAAGAGCGCGGTGAAGAGATGCGGGTATGAGTAGTGAGGCACAGCTCGTACGAGTCTCCAGAGCGAAGAAATTCTTGTGCTTTGTGAATGTTTGAAATGTAACTGGCTCTGTCCGGGAGATGGACCTGTGTCAAGTTACATTTCATGGTCGCGGAGTCTGTATCGGTCGAACGGCGCTTAGAGAGACTGCAAAGCCCGGAAAATATGTGGTTTATCCACGCAAAATCGTCCTGTAATAGTGATTGGATATAAACCTTTTCCTCAACTGTGTCCACAACCAAAGACCTTTGAATATAGACTAGATTTACGTCGTAATGAGGATTCTTCTCCCTTCTATTGTGCCGCAGCGGAACGTCGAGAGAATGAACGCCAAGTTCATAGCTCAAAGAGCCAATAAGGCCACCCCAGAAAGGCACTTCCGGACGTCCTTGGTAAGCTCCTGCGTCATGCATGAAACGAGATATCCAAGTCCAGATATCCATGTCGGGCAAGGGTTCATAAGTGAAAGATGATCCTCGTTTCAACATGACATTTGGGTCGCCCACAGAGTACATGATCTGGGGCGAAACGGGAAGTATTGAGGCAATAATCGAGAAGCGACCAGTTTTCGCGGCGGAATCCAGCAAGATGAACGGGGAAGCGTGATCTTCTACACCCAGCATTTCGCAAATGTTAATGACACTCACCCCTGGCATTTGCACCACCGAGGTGAGTACCATAGGCATAGGATCTACGGGCGTTGATAAAAATGTAGATGAATCCAGATGGGGCCAAGCGTGTCCCAGAATTTCCATCGCGGTGGGGTCTAATCCGGACAAGGACCTCCCTTGTTTCCTTGACCATTCATCCGCGAGCACCCAAAAATTACGCAAGATTTGCATGCCCCCGCTATCGGTCAAGACAGACTCTGGGTGGTATTGCACACCCCAAAATGGACGGGACGTATGTCTGGCGGCCATAAGAACCATTCCATTCTCTCCCTCATCAAGTGCCCAAGCGAGTGGTTCGATTTCCTCTGAGTGAGGTTCGACATAAAGAGAGTGATAGCGGACGGCGGTGATTTTGTCGAGATCTCTGAAGATGTCCTTGCAAGTGTGTAGTATCTCTGAAACCTGGCCGTGCTTCACAGTGTTCAGACGCTTCAGAGTTCCCCCGTGCTCGATCACCATGCTCTGGAATCCCAGACAGACTCCGAAAATAGGCAAGAGATGAGATTCGGAAAGTTTCCATATGTCCTTAACGATTCCAATGTCTCGAGGCAGGTCAGGAGAGCCAGGACCTGGACCAATGATGATGGCGGAGAAGTATTTAAGCAGAGGAAGTAATCCATTGATAGTGAGGCGGTCATTATGGATGATGTGAACGGTGCAGCCGGGGACAGCAATGCGAAAAAGGGCCGATAAACTGAATACCGATAAATGGTAGAGAGAGAAAATAGCAGAGAGCAGCGTACTTGAAAGTGAAAGAATCATAAGAGTCTATGAGCAGCAGTCGGGGGCGTTGGATGGTCATTTTAGTCAAGACATTAGTGGTGGTGGTGGTGGTGGAAAAGTAAGCTTGACTGTTCACTATGACTCGGTCCAATCACGACCAATCCATGCCAGTGTTCAAAAAGGTGGGCACCCTTTTCCTATCTAATTTCATGGTAATTCATGACAATTCCAAGCTCAAAGCAGTCTGTGTCCCTCTCATGGCCGCGTCAGCTTTATCCGCCTCCTCAATTCCAAACGTGCTCATGCAGCTAAATGAGCTCCTCGACACCTTGCGCGATATACATGCCTCAGGCTATGCCTTGAACGAGGCCACTATCAAATATGTCTTTTTCCCCATATACACTATTCTTAACCGCAACGATGCATCCGCAATTCCAGATCAAGTACTGGAAAGGGTATTCATGATTCTCAATTCTCTATGTGAAGACTGGTGGTGGTTCATGGCACTAAAGGACTGGGATCAACTCTTCATGCTGTGTGGATCAATCATCGGAGGCGTTGGGGGAAAAGGGAAAGGGAAGGAGCGCGCCGAAGAAACAAAGCACTCCGCGGCCCAGTGTCTCTACACCCTTTTGCGCTCTAGAGATAATGATGACGGACCTCTTTCACCAAACCAGGTTCGGACGAGGATGAAGCTGTACACAGATCATGCTCAAACCGAGTCCTTCGTTCCCATTCTCGGGCAAACGCTCAACTCGGTATTATTGGCAGCCGAGTGTCACAGCTTATCTTTGCAACAAGCTACACTTGACCTCTTATCTGCCTTGCTTTCGGTGTATTTTCCTGACGATCTTATTGTGTCCGTCCTGCCTGGGGTCGTCAGCACAATGTGCAAATTGTCTCTAGGAGCTCCAGGAAATAAAGGATGGGCCAAAGGTGTCGTTGTTGCCAAGTCTCTAGGCGTCATGCAGGAGACCATCTCCCGAGCTATAGGAGATGAGCAGTGTATCAAAGATGGCGTGGTTGTATCTGTAGACGACATTGAGGAACTGACCGAGCTCCTCGGCGAACCCCGGCTAGAACAACCTGGCCAGAAAGATCGCAGATATGGGACAAGGAGAACGCCATCCTGGCTGAGCGGATCGTCATCCCAGCTTATTATCGCTCTAAAATCTCTGTCGCCGCTTCTGAAGCACCCAAATCCTTCCGCCTTGTCTGCATTGGCTGAGTTTTCCGGTCATATATTGCTTACCACTCCAATGGCTTTACCGCTGTGCCAGCCACTGCTTCTATCCTACCTTCTGGCCTTATTCACCTCTGAGCTCCCCGCCATCTCTGGAAAGGCATCTGAAGTACTACTGGACGTGATGGCTGCATCCTCCAAAGTCCAGCTTTCGCTTACCCAGGCTCTGTTGCGCATAACGAGGGATAATTTGATGACTTTACCCGTTATTCTTCCCTCCCAGGCCGACGCAAAAATTGAGCATGTTGCTGGTATCATAGAAGGAGTCTGTCGTCTCGCGTTGCTTGGGACAGCAACGGGCGGGAGCGGTCTCAATTCTGTCGCTTCCGAAATTGGTAAACTTCTGGGACCAAATGGCGGAGTGGAGAAATGGGGATGGAGTCTGCTGTCCGTACTAGAACTGGTTGACCCTCCTGTGACTGTCGCTCGAACATCGTCAGCGCAGATGATGCTCGAAAATGACCCAGAAGCCTCGCCTTGGCTCCCTTTTCCTCAGCCTACCCTTAAAAACATTTCCTCCCCGAGCGCATATGACGCTCTGGTTCGAATGTTCAATGCATTAGGCAGAGCAGCTGGTGACACAGGTCTTTTTGCCGTGGAATGGTTTGCAAATATAGGCCAAAGTGGTAAAGACTCGAAAGCCGTTACAGGGATGTGGTGTGCATGTCGGCTTCTCGAAGGCACATCCAATGTGTCTGTCTTTCAGGATCCTTCTATGACCTCAAAGCTCTCAAACAGTAAGCGTCTCGAAAAGTTCGTCAGGGGTCTGGCCAAAAGCATTGCGCAACTCTGGGATAGTGTCGGCGAGGATGCAGCCAAAGAACCTTCAGAGAGCCTATTTGATGAACATGGAGAAGTTACGAATTTGGTCCAGCATACCAAGGGGCTGGTTCAGCTTCACGATACTTTACAGATCACGAGGAGCATCCCAGTCGGGATACGAACGTCCGCTCAGCCATTACTTCATAGTGCCCTATCCCTCCAGCTACTTTCAGTCATAGCTGGAATTCTCGAGGCGCGATTTTCTGTACTATTCATCTATACATTGTATCCGATCCTACACAGCCTCGTTTCTCCATTCTCCTTTCTTTCAGAAACTGCTCTCAGGTCTCTCACTTTTGTGACTGTCTGCACCTCCTACGCCTCGCCTGCAAATCTTCTCCTCTCCAATTTTGACTATATCCTGGATTCTGTATCGCGTCACCTCAATAGAAGATGGTTGGATGTTGATGCCACGAAGGTTTTGAGCGTCATGATTCGCCAAGTCGGAGGAGCTATTGTTGAACGCGCCGGAGATGTGGTCGAAGAGTGTTTCGATCGCTTAGATGAATATCACGGTTATGAAATTATCGTCGAAGGTTTGGTTGGCGTCCTCAGCGAAGTGATAGATATTATCAAGACAGAGGAGCAAGCCAACAAAGCTGATGACAAACCGTTGCCACTTCCAAACCGAGCACAGGTCGATAGGCAACAATTCACGTCCTTTTTCGATTGGTTTGCGCACCGGCGTAATACAAAAATAGAGGACGATCAGGAAGATTACGGCCCCGCCCCGCGGAAAGCTTGGGGTGATAAAACTGTAAACGACAAAGGGAAAGGTGTAGAACAAACCTCAGATACCGAAGAGGTGCTGCCGGACGAGGAGCCTGCACTCTCTCCCTCTCAAGCACTCACGAAGCAAATGGTCCAGCGCTCTATATATTTCCTGACTCATGAATCCACGAGTATACGTGCTCGTATTCTGCAGCTACTGAGCTTCTCTGTGCCGGTTTTATCAGAATCTGCCTTAATGCCTACCATTCATTCGGCCTGGCCATTCATCTTGAACCGCCTGAATGATGCCGAGGTGTTCGTTGTTAGTGCTGCAGCTACTCTCGTCGAAGCTCTTGTCACGTCCATGGGTAGTCTGATGTACCGCAGGGTTTGGGATGACGTGTGGCCTCGTTTCCGGTCTATGCTCTCAAAACTCGCAGCAGCGGACAAATCTAGTGCCATCACGCGTCGAGTCCGGGGTGGCGTTGGAACGGAATCCATCTATTCACATTCTCATAAACTTTATCGGTCAATTATCAGGACAATGACAGCAGCTCTGAAAGGTATAGATCCCCAGGATAGCTCAAACTGGGAAGTTATAGTGGCCTTTCGACGCTTTCTTCATTCGCAAGCTGCCGACGAACTTCGGTTTTGTGCTCAAAAGTTATACGTTGCCGCTGGAATAGTCAATTCGGATGCAGTATGGTTGGCTCTTGCTGCTACTTCGGGACAAGTGACATCTGTCTCGACAGCTTTTTTGCACGAACCTCAGTGGGATATAGGAAAAAGCGTGGATATCATATTGGGCGAGTCAGATTCTCTTGGTATATAAATTCTGCTCATTATTCCATGTTGTTATTCGCTATCCTCGTCGCCCATATCGATCGTGCTCGTATCATGATCTCATGCCAGGGCTAATGTTTGGCTTCTACCTGCCGAAGGGTCGAATTTCCTTAATTGTACACCAGCCTCAGCGAATAAATTCGAGGATGCAGCGTCCCTGTAGATATGATTCAAGACAAAAAAAACTTAGGAGAGAAACGTACACTTTGTAAGAAAGATTGTATACAACAGATTCTACACCCGTCTGGATAATTTTGACGGTGCACTTGAGGCATGGACACCTGACAAGAACACTTGAGCATCTCCTTTGATCGACGACAAAAAATACGGACGTATTGCAGTACAGAACCGAACCTTTTCCAACTCGCTCTTTTCCAGCCTCCAAAAGCGCGTTCTCTTCTGCATGGAGACATACGCATCCGTCATTGTCCCCGAAAGCTTCTGAACCACTATTACAGCGGGGACATCCACCATCGTTGCAATTGCGAACACCGCGAGGCGTTCCATTGTACCTGTCATAGAGGCTTAGCAGGCGCACTGTGCATAGAAATTAACTGACCCTGTAGATACTATTCTTTTATCACGGACCAAGATGGCGCCTACTCGTCTTTTCATACAATTCGACCTTTGAGACGCGAGGGAAGCAAGAGTCTGCAATCTCGGATGAGAAATATTGTGTGTATCAGCAAGGGTGCAACGCACCATAAAATACATATCCCAATCGGGCCTCAAATGTGAAGAATCAAGCAAGTCGAGCTCCTCCAAATGAGCGTGAAATGCAGAGAGCGAGGGGAAGTCATTGATAACACGGAGAGTAACCCAGTCGGCCGTTGCGTTCAATGAAGGACCACCTTTCCCAAATCGATATTCGTCGTCCTCGGCGATAAATGACTGGAGAGAAACATTACTGTGATAAAGAGAATTTTAGGCATAGAGACGCTAACCCAGAGATCTCACCTATTCAAACGTCGGTATCGCGCCAACAAGGGAGCATCCAAACTGAGCAGCAAAAAAAATGGGCGCTTAACAAAAACTTGGATCTCCTTGTATGTGAGTAGATCGGTTGTGACGAAGTTGGACCTCCAATTTCTCGTTACATAGTCCAAAATGTCTTCTGGCGTCTTGAACGTCAATGCAGAGGCGACGGAGTCTTCTTTAGAGATCGGACTGGCCTCAGTAGCATAGTAAGGTGCAGGCGAAGGTAAAGGAGTCGCGTCAAGAGACAAAAAGGAACGATGCTTTACAGCATTAGAGTCGAGGGGAAGCTGGGAAGACAGGCTTCCAGTACTGCGCAGATTATAACTTTCGAAGATTTACATCACCAGATGAAACCAGTCGAATGCATGAAAATTCTTTGACGGAAACCAGATAATCTTGGGCAGATGAGCAGCCAGAGCTCCTAGTCCCGATGATGGAGATGAACATGGATGAAATATTTGACACCGGTCCGCACAAATCATAGGTCTATGTACTTTTCACACATCTACGTTTTCCTTAGTTGACCAATCTGACCAGTAACATTGTCTGATAATAATTTGAGAACTCCCCAATCTACTCACCAACCCCTGCTTTCTTTTCATTCTGCGTTTTCCTTTTTTCCTTGGCGCGAGCGCCGCGGCTCTCTGTTCTTTTGCAGCCTTCATGTCCTTGGGAGCTGTAGTGCGCAATTGTTTGATATGAGTCGGTATGATGGACGTTGAACGTTTCAGTTCCGAGATGGCAACTTGAGTGGACAGCCAAGCAGCAGTCAGCACGGGAGCAGAAGTAAGGGTTGAGAGGAGCGTCGAAAGCCCGGGAGCATTTCTCTATTACAAAAGTGAGTGTAAGGCACCGATTGATCCATGGCATATTTACGACAAAACCCATCGCGGCAACTCTTCTGACACCAAAGAGACCTGCCAACGTTTGCTCTGCTCCTTGAGGAAGAGAAATCAAAAGAATGGGGTCAACGGGAGTAGTAGAATTGTAAGCCGCGACCAGGTGAGGGAGATGGTCGATGAGCATCGGAGGATTGATATCCGCCCGGCAGACCAGTACTAGTCTAAGACCAGGCAAAGGCTCATCTAAGCCTTCGCGACGAGCCTTGACCAAGGTCTCAAGTCGTTTGGTGATCGCATTGATTCCCGTGACGAGGAAAGAGAAAATCTCTGGTATAGGAGGGACCACAGTGTCGACCTGGATTTTGGAAGAAGAGTCTGAAGCTGCAGGACCTGGCATCGCTGCCTGGTTCGAATCATCAACTTTAGCCTTCTTTCCAGGACGAGTCTTGACGCGTTCTTCGCGCTTCCGCTTCCGGCTGTGCTGAGATTTAACATGCTGATATTCAGAGACACCGTCAAGTAGAGATATAGTCTGAGCAAGGACTAGATTTTGAAGGTTGAGCGGAACTGAAGGCCTGTGAAGGTGTTATGGTGAATGTGCAAAGCCAGTTGGACTTCCTTCATTACCAGTGAATACGATATGGGTTGTCCAACACCCCTTTGAATACCACTCTTGTTTCGAGTTGATTCTGCCTGTCCCGATTTGAGCCATGAGTGTGTGTTTTTGCCGACATGGTGGCCACGTGCAAAATTGCGACTTTTTTGCACCCCTCGCCCATGTCTGGCATCGGCCTAGGCATGGATTCTGGCTCGCTTGCAAAGTCTGGTGGTGATTCGTCTGTTTTGGCGAGGTCAACCGGCATGGACTCTTTACGATCTGCGTCCTCAATGAAAGGTCTGCTTCTAGCAGAAAACGGCGAAGCCATGGTTGAGCTAGACCACAGGACATCTGGCTTCAGAGATGGCTCATACATCGTACCGGCATCGATGACTCTTGCCAGGAATGGTCTCCGGACAAATCGTCTCTATCTCGCCACGGTACCCTACTCAGTGTCAATGCCACGCCTAATCGAAACGCTGCAGAACTCAAATCTGTTCTCGGAAATTCTAACGCTCGACTCAAACCTGGTGCCTCAATCATGCCAATTGGTTCACTTTCAGCCACTTTCCTGGAACAAGCAAAGCCTCGTGCCCGAGTGGAGGTAGACGTGATTCCGGCAACCAGCATTTTTGTTCAAGGCAGTCATGTCAATGGCACGGTCAAGATCCGAATTAGGCCCCGATCAAGGTCAGAGTCCAAGGTTCTCATCTCCGACGGCAAGATCAGAGTTGTGGGATTTGAGTGCATACAGAATGAAGAGAAACGCCACACATTCTATCAACAATCGGTCCTCCTATCTGAAGCATCTCCCTCCGCCGAAACGCTATATAGCTCCCCTCCCGACAACGAAGGGTTCTATTCCGCTCAAGATGGCGTTCATGTGTTGCCCTTCTCAATGTATTTAGTGTTGGAAGGTGGCGAGGGTACTCCGAAGGGCACCATTTCGCCTCACGCTGGAATTGCCATACGATACATCCTAATGATGTATGTGGATCATGACCTCATTACTAGGATTAGATCTGATTTTCTTCGACTACAGTTCTGTCAAGGTTCGAGAAGTTGAAACTGACAAATGCTCCATCGCTCACTTCTACCGCGACTGCGAAATTTGGCCTCGCCTGAAACCCTCCACCGTCCTTGCTCCCGCTGCGAAACCAATTCACGAATCTGCAGCCAAAACTCTGTTCATGGGTGGCAGCGGGACGGTTGGTTTGAGTGCTGGTATTCATCGTCTGTGTTGGGTTGCTGGACAACAATGTTGCGTGAGGGTCAGAGTCATCAACAAAAGCAAGAAGACCATCAGGAGCCTAACCCTTACTCTACTGCGCTCCACGGTGACATACAAACCAAATCCATCCCTTGACGTCGACGGATCTGAAGAACACGATGCAGACGCATGCCAAACTTCTACGGTTCAAAAACAAGTGGCTGAGAATGTTCTCGAAATGGGTCAACGGGAACCCACTAGGGGCCACGCTAGCGCCAAGGGCTGGTGGACAGGAATAGCATCTGGAGAAACCCGAGAGTTCTATTTTTTTCTATCTTTACCTTCCGATGCTGTAACCATTCCCCGTTCTCGTCTTCTTGAGGTTTTCTATAACGTGCGCGTCACTATAAGTGCAGGCGTTTTAGCCTCGAATCTCTACGTTCTCCTTCCCATCCATATTATCAACTTTCTCTCTCTTGACTCTCCTCCTACTTTCCCCAGCGAAGGAAACAAGCACGAGGAGTCTCTTCATTTGTCTGCCCTCAATTTTGTTGAAGAGAATGCGTTTGAACCTCATACTCGGGGGCTGGAACCGCTTTCGGAGGGTAATCCTGAGAACTTCGACCCGTACGAAGGCCAATTTTATCCAGAAACTAATAATGAATTTGTTCCAGGCCTTAGTTCCTCTTCCTCGCATTCGTCTGTTCCAGATAGGATATGTTCTGAAGGAGATGGCGTCCAGCCCGACAGACTCGACGACGTTACAGCCTGTGACGACGACGACGAGTTCGTTCGGCGGGCCATCACAACTCTCAGAGTTGACTCAAAGTACGCCGAGTGTGGTGGAAGATTCGCCGATCTCTACTGCACCTCAATAACGGATCCATCGGGGAACGATGATGGGGAGAAGGCCCCAGAAAAGTATGATGGAGCTACCCTCAAAGCGAACTCGCGTGACTCATCTTCCCACTCGAGTGTCTCCAATCTGGCTCGACCTGATCAAGCCCGTCCCAGGGGACCGTCTTCATTTGCAAAACGAGTCCAGCAGAAACTCCAGGTCCAGGATGACTATTCGCACCTCAAAATCCTTACCGACATAACATCCTGCGATGCCTCGCAAAACCCTCACGATCAATCTGAACTCCTTGATCACGACCAAACGAAAGTAGTCGCCGCTGCCAATCAGCCTTCCACGCCAGAGTATTATACTACGAGTCGTCAAAGAAGTTCCACTGCTGGGTTCTATTCTCGACCTCGCCACGCAAATCCAGACGAAATCGAATTATTCGACGCCGAGAAACCATTCGATGACGGGACTACCCCCCGATCACCATTTGCAGAGGTGTCTCGTAAAGCAAGCGAGTTGTCTCCGCCGATTTTGGTATCGAAGAATAATCTGCACCCAGGCAGAGATGTCTATGGAGAAAGCTTCGAGGCGGATGCAGATATCTCCCAAATGCAGGCTCAGCTCGCGCAAGATGGCGTCACGAAACAGATGCGTCACGGCTTGGTCCAGCGCAGGTCCCATCCGTTGGTCTCTACTCCTCCGAACTCGGGATCAGATAGGGCAACACCAACCAATGCTCCCCGAGCTTCGGAGGCGCCCGCTGCAGGTAATTCTGTGAAGGACCGAATCCGCATGTTGGAGGAGAGGTCAAGAGCTGTCAAAGAATCTTGAAAAGGTCGTCCTAAAATCCAAAATCGTTTTGTGTATTTTGTGTATATGTATTCACATTATGTCACTACTGTACGTACCAGGCTCACATATGGATGTCCTGTGTATTTACAAATAGTTCTGTAGTAATTCAAGAAATCCATCTATGTACATTTAGCAATCAAAGCAGTGTATTCATTCAAGAAGATCAATCAAGAAGATCAATCATTGTCGCCATGCACACCAGAAATCAACTCCAAGTCAAGCTCTTTCAATGCTGCCACTCCTCGCCGAGCCCAATACCATCGAGCAGAAGGATGCTGGTACCATAGTGATGGTAGAGATCTGCTAATGTCGACTGGAGCAGAAGCAGAGGCATTAGACTGTCCCGTGGCAATTCCTGTCTCCCGTTCGAACTGTTCACCAGTTAGCCCAGGCGGACTTTGGCGGGGATTGGAGAAAATGTCCCTTTCGCTGAAACTGGATCCTGCAGACCGCTGATGCATATCTTTAGCGGGCGTGCTAGCACCTGCGGGTAGTGCTGGCAAGGATGATGCTTCTTGGCCATATAAGACCACAGATTCAATGAAAGTCGGGGTAGGAGGACGAGGAGGTTCCTTGTATTGTGTGGTGGGAGGAGGATTTCTGCGAATTGGCCTTGGTAATAAATGGGCCTTTCGCTGAAGCTCTCGCCTTATGACCGCGCTTGGCGGCGTCGCGGGTTCTGTTGCTCTAGATTCTGGCGTGAGAGGTCGGGAGATAGGTCCCGTGGAAATGGAATGTTGGGACATGTTGAAATGTTCCAGGGATAGTGCTCTGGAGGACATCTCATCTTCTACATCAGTTTCAAGGTCATTGCCGGATTCGGAGCCGTCTGTTGTGGCTGCACCGCCAATATTGAATTCTCCATCTCGATGTCGATGTCGATGTCTGCCCTTTTTGATAGACCGGGAAGTCCCCTCCGGTACGCGCTCGAGATAGAGACGGTCAAGTTTCTTGTCGTTATTCTCCAGGATTTTCTTTGCCTCTGGATCTCCATTCATGGGCGTTGTAGCTGAGTCCTCAGCTCGATCAAGAGCAAAAAGCCCTTGCGCTTTGATCCACGCTGCGACGCTTGATTCATGTTTAAGAGCATCCAGTAGACCGATGACGGCGAGAATAATGTGATCATGATGTTTTAATGAAACACTGGCATCCTCGGAGTCCAAACCCTTCTTTTTACCAGGAGGGGAAATTAGTGAAGAGGAAGAGCGACCCCTTTTGCGTTTTCCAGTACTCAGCTCATGCTTGAAGAGTGTAAATTCGGAAGGCGGTTGGGACTCTCCCACAGCATCCGGTAGCGCAGGAGTTGATTTCGACTGTGAATTTGCGATTCGAACGTCTCGAAGATAGAATTTTTGTCATATTCGGGAACACAGACATGATTGAATGGCTGCATTCGGGCTTTGAGAGGAGAATCGTCCAGGAGAATTGTAGAACGGGCTGAGTGGGTCAAGATGTCGTTTCGTGAAGGGTGATGGGCCTCCATTAGAGATTCCAGGAAAGAAGTGTGATTCAAGCGAGATTCGCTGAGCGCGGAAGAGGTTGGAAACTCGGATACAGCTTCCGCCTCATCCAAGGCTACACGGTCCCAGGCCTCCGAGAGAGTTTTGGACGGGCCAGAGAAGGAGGATATTGGCAGAAGAGCCCAAGGCTTGTCGAGATTCTTGGTTGTTTGAGTCTTATTTCCTGTTGAGACGATACCCATGAGATAGAACGTGGATTCGGAAGAAACTTGTAGCTCACGATATTGGGCCTCACTTAAGCCAAGAAATTTCCGGTCCCAAACGGCTACTAAACCATCCTTCTGGCTCTGAGTATCTTCCCCCTCGGCTACGTCGGTGTAGTGCTCCACTTGATCTTCGCCAAAACATCCCCCAACCATATCTTTAACATTGGGAAATTGAGCGGAACTCCACACCATAGTATCCAGCCATTTTCGCGTCTCTGGGTGAAATAAAAAGGCACGCAATGATGGGATATACGGGCGAAGATGAACTGTACGAAGAGGGCGAGGTTCGTCTGCAGCGTAAGGATCACGGCCGTCTCTCGTAACCCTAGGTTCTCGGTAAAGCAGAGTTCCGTTCAAATCAAGAACGAGAAGTTTCCGCAGAAGAGTGGGGTGCGCAAGCTTGGCGGAAGGCTGATTGACAAGCTGAAGGTAAGAAGGACTGGGAACTGGGATTCGGTCTGGCTGCAAGGTCGGCCGTCCGAATCCATTCCAGGAATGAGTTTTGGAAGACAATCGGCGAGGAGCAGAACCTGAGGGAGAGCTGTCTTGGCCGTCTATGAACAGGTCGTGATGACTTCTACTCCTGAGTTGGCCCCCTTCGTCACCCGTAGAATCTCTGCTGCTTACTAGACACTCGTCTTCGTAAGGGTCTGCTTCAAGCTTTCGTTGGAAGTTTTCATTCACCAGGCTTCCGTCGTAGTAGTTATAACCGGTGTCGTAGCCATCGTACCCGCTGTAGCTCATGATGTTGAAACGAGCGCTAAAGAATCGGAATCGGATAAACATTCGATGGCAAAAACTACGGCCTTTTATGTACGTATCAGTCCCTACCTAATAAATGGTATAGCAAAGGGGCCTAGAGGGCAGATCAAAAGGTATATACACTACGTAATATGGGGGATATATGGATACAAGATGGAATGCACAAAAAAAAGGTCGGACTCGTTTGAGTGTAATAAGGTATACTTATAAGAAGATCATCAGAGAGAGAAGCAAAAAAAGGAACACTAGACCAATGAATGTTATTGCAGCAGTAGATCCGGAAAGAAAGCAACTACGAGAGTCTTGGGAGTAGTGCTGTTAAGTAGCAAAAAAGCGCAAAATGGCCAGACATAAACCTAACGTTTGTGCGGCGTAAAAAGTCAGAAGGCAATTAAATATCTCTGGGCTGAAAGCAAGCGTCAAAGCGTAGAGAGCCATCTACAGGGGTACAGGATTACTATTCAACCTCAAAGATTTAATGTCATCGAATCCGCTTACCTCTACCGCCGTTCAATCGATAGAAACCAACTCCCGCGAGGCATTTACTTGTCCTTCGGTATATGGTTCGCCACACTCAATGGATAAGATCAAGACCCCCTCTTCAAGTTTCGCTCGAACGTCATGAGCCTGTTAGAATGACAATCAGCACGCAACAGATTTCGACAAAACAAAACAAAACAAAAAATAGAAACAAGAATAGGAAAGAAACGCAAGCACACAGCAAGCGACCACAACACAACGAGAGAAAAAATGATCGATTCAAGCAGGGAGCGAATGAAGATAAGAAAGCGCACCCTAGTCTCAGGCGGCACTGGCAGTAGTCTAAAAAATTCCCCGTATTTTCGCTCGCGCGAAGAATACTGTGGCGGTATATCATAGCCGAGTGACGCCGACATGGCTGGCGTCAACAACGGACGACTAGAATCTGCACCTCCCGCAGATCCGCCACCCCAACTAGCAGGACTCGTATGTGTAGCACCTGCTGCCGCTTCTGTACTCTGCGGCGCCGCACTCGTGGAAGGAGTGGAAGGATAACGCGAAGAAGAAGAACTCAACGAACCACTAGACGTAAGCGTAGTCGTTCCCGTCATCGAACTTGTTCCTCCGGTGCCAGAGGCACTCGCGAAGACCCAATTCGGAGAAAGGGAAAACCCCCAAATGTTGACATGTCTCTGCCTTGGGATCGCAGAATTTGCTAGCGAGATATGGATGTTTTCTCTCCTGACACCCGGTAACTCGAAATAAGCCATAAGTATATTTGTGGCACGATTGTAAAAACAATCGAGTCGCGGTGTAAAAAAATGTTTTGAAATTGCTCTGATCTGTCGAACGCCGTACTCAAAACTGGCAGAAGGTGCGGCGGAAGTTGGTGGCACCATATGGGAACGTAGACGAGTAAGATGAGGCAGTTGGGATTGCGATGACTGCTGGCCTGGTTGTTGTGAAGGCTGAGGCGGAGGGCCCATGGACGGATGATTGCTCGTCGATGGTGACGTTGCTGGAGTGGCCGCCGTCGGGATATTAACCACTTGAGTACGCGCCGGAGGTAACATCGTCGAAGATGAGTCAAAACTAGGACAAGAAAAAAATGATATGCTTGGATCAATGTGGATTGAATGAAATACAAATGCACCTCGTCCCTGATTCTGGAGCCGACATCGACGCTGGATATGCCGGCATTCCTCCGGTGGAGGTCATCACGTTATATCTAGCACCGGTGCTGCCTGCGAGAGCACTTTGAGGACGAGGATATGGGTGATGGGCAGGTTTGGTGCGAGATGATGTCCGCCCACCCGATCCTGTGGTGGTAACTCTGGATCGTGTCATTCTGGGAAGGCTCATGGTCGTTGGTGTTGTTGGCGAAGGACTGGGGTGGTAAAAATCAGTCTCAGGAGAGGGGTGGCCTTCTGAGTGCACCAGTCGCTCTTGGGGGAAATTCATGAGCATCGAAGCTGATGGGACGTGCTGAAAGTGAGGGTCAGGATTCTCAAGAGCATACTCTTCGGGCGTGTGGAGATCAAAGTCGAGCTGTTGATTGGATAGGGCGTGAGGTACTGGGGTTATCGGCGAAACGAAAGCACTATTATGGCTGTCTGACGGCGAGTCTTGGTGCTGTTGTTGGGCAGGGTCGATGGTCTCCCAGCTTGGATGTTCAGTCGGCGTTGGGGTGGAAGATAAATTATTAGTATCGTGTTGGAACGGCCCACCATGATGGTAGTAAGACATTAAGGGAATTTGGGGGCATCAAACGGGGGGGACCGAGCTTAAGTACACGTCCTGAAGTCAAATTACTCACGCACATCATGACTCAGAGCACACGGTCGTGGGAAATTGAAGCTGTACCCAAACTAAATTGATGAGCAATGGTACCGCCACAGATAACGATCCCTGCAAGTCAAAAGCCTGTCGGTGCCATTGTTCTCGTCCCATTGTACTCACAATCTCATTGTCCTTTAGCTGATATTCGGGTAGCAGTCGACGTACTCATACTCTTATCAGAAAACTTGAACCACGTCCGATACAGCGATTTGCTGTTCTTTACGTACGGACGCCGGTAATGGCTGTTCATTTGGGCATATCATGATGGGCGGCGGGCATGACGGGCGGACACGAGTCGGGATGAGTCTCTTTAATCTTACGGCAAACGGGGAACGTGTGGTCCTTAATTTACTCGTATAATTCAGGCGTGATATACATGTAGATATTCCATTCCTCCATTAGAAAAGGAAAAAAAGGAATGGTAAAAGACAGGCGCTTCATCCGCCAAGGATGGCTAGCGCGGCGCGCAATTCTTTCTTGGCTTGTTCTGCATCTTCATAATCGAGGGAACTGATAGCGAAACGACAATGTTTCTGGGCTTTTGCGACAACTGAAGGAGTCAGTTCAATCTGCTGGGGCAAAAAGGGTGCTGGAGCAATCGGGGGAGGTGGGAGGGCGCTGTAGAAAAGGGAGGACTGTGGCGGAGCATGATTATTCGGAAGCGAAGGGACGCCGTGTGGCGGGAAAATGTCCAAATCTGGAGCAGAAGGCAGACTATCAAGAGGCGTTGCGTCTGCGGAGAAGTGGAAGGGAACTTTTCTTGGAGATAGACTGGCTTTCCGTCCTCCGGATCCAAAGGACTGTTGGCTATCATTGGAGTTGACACTACCTTGACTACCGCTCCGAGGTTTACGCCTGGGCGCAGGGGTAGGGGATTCGGGAGGCCAACCTGGTCGTGCAGGATCTTCATCAGTTGGAGTACCTTGAACTGTGCCCGCGCCTGGAGTGGCTGCGGTGCTCCAGTTTCCGGGAGAAGCAGGATCGATGATATCGTGATTGATGCCCAAGAAATTGCGGGAGGGAGTGAAAGGCTGCGGAGTGGGGAGTTGGTCGAGAGCGGGCGGCGGAGATGGGCGCTGGATAGCGGGGGGCAATAGTCGCGGAGGAGACGACGATGGTCCGACATCGTTCTCACCGGCTGCTCCGGGCGTGGGCTTGCGTCCCTCTCTGAAGGCTTTTGCAATATCTGCAGCCTTCCATTTCGCATACCGGATTTTATCTTCAGTCTAGAATACACTTGTCAGCAAAATCGGCTAGAGATATATTCGTATGCGTCGTACCGGGATTGTGAGTTCTGTCTTGGGGAAAGTTTTGAGAGCCTCGAGAAAGTTGGCAGCGGCTAGAAACTTTTTTGCAGTTGATCTGGTGAATCTAAGGACAATCTATGCGATCAGTAATAGCAGGCATCCGTACCTCGTACTATCTCCTCGCCGATCTTCGTCGTCTGCAACACCAAAGACCTTGAGGGCAAAGTTCTCAACGTAGGCTGCACTGGCTGATTCGATATCTATAGCGTCGTTGGGACCGATTTCCTTCTTCATCTTCTCGAGCAAGCCGAGAAGCTCCAGCAGTAATGTGCGGGAGGAGTCATCCTTGGCTTTGAGAGAGATGCCGACTTGAGCAGCATAGTAAGCACACCAGTAAGCCACTACTGGCTCTTTTTGATACAATTCATCTGCTCGTTGGAGATAGGGAGCTATGGACTTTAGGGAGGGAGGGACTGGGGGCAAGGTTAAAGAGGACATGGAGGGACAGCCGCAAGTCGCAGCACTTTTTATATCTCACCGCAGCGGCTGAAACGCGTGTTCAACGCAAGTCATTATCTCGAGCTAAAGTGTGGGGCATTACTTCAACTCCATTTACAAATTACAAGGTCTACAACAGTTGGACACGACCTATACCCACTCCACCAGCCTCTCAAGGTGGCGCATCACCTCGCATTTTCAGCGTGGCCTGTCTGAATCCCACAAATCAGACAGATTCAGCGAAATTCATGGCTTTTGGCCGAATCAGGACTGTCGAGTATACGTGAAGAATTGAGAATGGTGGCTGAACGTGAATGCCCATGCGACGGAGAATTCGGAGGGGACATGCCAGGTAGCAGAACAGAAAGATTCTGGATTCGATACGCGGTAGGGGATGATATTGGATTGGAATTATGCCTCGAAGAGGGAAATTTGATACTGGGGGCCTGCAGAGCATGAAACCCGGTCAAAGCTTTGGACAAGTCATCCAACTAGAGCAATACTTCAGTGAAATTCGGCGAGGGGAAACCAGTCGCAAGCACCTTGGACATTATGACATCCACGCCCTCCTTTCTCTCTTCAAACTGCAATGCAAGTTTCGCAAAGTCTTCCTCTCTTTCTCTGTCCTTCTTCTCCTCTTCATTTTCGTCTTCTCCAACGCCAACGCCCTCATCATGCTCAAGGTCTAGTAGCTCCGCCGTACCACTAGCAGTACGCACCGGTGGTCTACTACCATTATTAGCGGCCCTGTCGACCCCTCCTTTCGATTTACCCTTCCCATGATTGCTTGCACCAATGCCTTCCATTTCGAGATGTAACACAGCAATCTGACTCTGCAAGTCCAAAATTGGGGAAAGATGAGACCAGATATCTTCATTACGATTCGCAGAGTTGCTTAAGGTTCTGTGAGCTTCTGGGTGAAGAATAGGATCTGGAAGCACGACGGAACCCAGATGCTGTCCATCGAACGGGTCTCGAATGGGTTCGCGAGTATGAGCACCAGCTAAACGATAGGGATCAAAGATGGACGCCTTGGCCAAATTATTCTCTTTCCGCTCGGAAGGCTGCTGGAATAGCTCTGAGAGTGCGGCGTCATGAGGGGTATGCAGATCTGCAGTCAGTGAGCGATGAGCTCTAAGGGATTGAGTAGTTGGCTGCTCTAGCTTTGGTTTGGCTATTCCAAAGGGATCATCTTGAGGAGTGTTGGTGGTAAAGAATGAAGAAAGCATTCATATATTCCCACGCGCTTACATTTCACAACCGAACTACTTGCAGCACTCAGCACTCTATATACACCAAGGCACGCTTACAAGCATCCATCTGCAACCGGAAATCAAAGAAATTAGTCGCAATTTCACCTTATTCAAGTCAACTTACTTGGAGCTGCTTTGCCCGCAGCGTTGACAAAATTCTTCAATGTGCTCGAGGAGCATAGAATGCCTCGAACAAAGGCCTCGGCAACAATATTTGCTGCGGTAGGAGACGTGTGGGTGTGGTCAAGAGGATAATAGGTGTTAACGGTCGTCTCTCCAATTTTGCCATACGCTTGCGCCACATAGTTGTAGTGGTCGACGTAAGTGACACTAGTGTTTCCGGCTACTTCTTTGGCGTAGGGTACAAATCTCGGAGGAGCACCTGCGAAATGCCCGTGAGCCAGTGTTGCCTTTCAGAAGACACCCGTACCTATTGCGTTGCCAGTCCATATGTTATCGGGAGTCTGAGAAGAAATAATCGGAATGGCGCCTTTGGCTTTGAGGGAGTTGACGGCGTTGGACATGTAAAAGTTGAAGGTGTGTATTACTTTCGTCGTTCCACTGAAAAAAAGTGAGCGCGAAGCTGAACTCCATTTTCAGGTGCCTACTCTGTCTCCGTCACGGTTGATGTAGTGGTGAGACTGTCACCTACGACATACAGCTCATGGATTAGGGTTCAAGATCGGCTAGTCAGAGCCTACCGAAGGCATCCTCTCTCCCGTTGTCTACAGTGCCGGACAGGCCATCGTTATGTCCAAACTCGATAACTGCGTGGGGGGGTTTTATTTTTAATAGCCAGCGTCCTTGGGGATTGCAAACCTTACCCACGAAATCTCCTGATTTCACCGTGTTGATGATAGTGGTGAAGCGTCCTTCATCGGAGAAACTCCGAGCACTTCGGCCAGCAATGGCTGAATTGACTACAGGCAAGGTCAAATATTGCCCTACATATTGAGCCCATCCTTCCGAACAGTCTCATCAGGACAATGTAAAGAATTTATCTAAATTAATACACTGACCGTCGGTTCCAGCGCCTCCGCCTCCCTTAGCTGTGGACGGTGGTGTTGGTATACGGGACAAATAAAAGATCTAGTCACGTACCCATCGTACTGTCTCCGGCTAGATATACAGTCTGCCCAAAAACCGAGGGTATCAACGAGAATACGATAGCAATCGGTAGGGAAAACATCTTTGGGGTTCTAAAGAAATCTCTCTTCCTTTCAATCGTCCGATTTATATGCTATGAATCAACAAACGGCCCGTAGCAGAATAATCGGTAGAATAAAACTTATCGCGCGTAGAGGGTCGACAGCAAATGACCGATATGCTCACGATTTGTTTGAGCTTCATTGGCCTGTTTATGCCAAGAGATGAACAGAACAGCCAAGAGGTGAAAACGCGATCATCTGACGCACCGTCCAGGGCATATTGAATGCGATATTTCACCGAGACGTGCTGGCACTCAGCATTGGGTAGGTTACTTAAATCAAATGAACTTGGGAGCCGCTTTGGAATGAGCAACGCTGGGCTAATGATATTGATGCACGACACATTTGGATAATACTGGACGGCAGTACTAGTGGTCTCTGTCGAGAGTCTCGTAGCAGCATGGACTAAAAGTGGCAACAGTAATAACTTGTTAAGATGCAATACTAGCGAAATTATCCATTCCATGACGCACAGCTTACAAGCAGCCATCTAGAATGAAGTCAGCGTACAGCTAGAAAACATGGCAGACATCCACTTACTTGGCACTGCTTTACCGGCAGCGTTGACAAAATTTTTCAGAGTACTCGAGGAGCACAGAATGCCTCGAACAAAGGCTTCTGCGACAATGTTTGCGCCTGTGGGGGTTGTGTGCGTGTGGTCAATCGGATAGAAAGTGTTGACCGTGGTCTCTCCAATTGCTTCATACGCTTGGGCCACATAATCGTAATGGTCGATGTAGATTACGCTCGTGTTTCCGGCGACCTCCTGAGCATAAGGAACAAATCGTGGGGGTGCAGTAATCACATTTCCTGTCCAGATGTTATCCGGAGTCTGAGCTGAGACGATAGGAATGGCGCCTTTGGCTTTCAGAGAGTTGACAGCGTTTTCCTTCAAGTTCCCAAAAGTCGGTCATTAACTAGCACATTACCGTCAAGATTGACTGACCATGTAGAAATTGAAAGTATGAATCACTTCTGTGCTCCCGCTAAAATTCGAGGTGTTGGTACATTTTAACGAAAAGAGATTATTCCGTACTTACTCTGTTTCCACTACTGTGCTGGTGACAGTGAGGCTATCGCCTGTGAGGAAAAATGAGTACAAGACAATGCACAGAAATGTTTGAAGTCTTATATACCGAAAGCATCTTCTCTTCCATTGTCAACCGTCCCAGACAGTCCATCATTATGCCCAAACTCGATGACTGTCAATATTCAGTCACAAGAGATAAAGTCAAGTAGTTCCATACGGCCCACCTACAAAATCTCCAGCCTTCGCATCGTTGATGACCGTAGTAAATCGTCCTTCGTCCGTATAACTACGAGCACTGCGGCCGGCGATAGCTTGATTACTTATGGGCAAGGTCAAGTATTGGCCCACGTATTGACCCCATCCTTGGAATCACTCAGTCACCAAGAGTAATGATGTGCCTATAATTGAACGGACCATCTGTTCCCGTACCAGAACCGTCACCGTTAGGAGCTGAGGCTTTGTCAGTATACACACTTTGTATGTATTACCATTGGACTTTACCCATAGTACTGTCTCCGCACAGATATACAGTTTGCCCAGCAATCGAGGGTATCAATGTGAGCACGGCGGCGACCGACAAAGAGAGCATCTTGAGTTTTTGAGGCCACCATTCGCGACCTTGCTTCTTCATATACCTTGAATAACGGTCCGGTGCAAAATACTCGGTGAAAACATTTCACGCTGATTGGCAACGGTTCACGCACGGCCCGGAAGCTTACTAATAGGCGTCCGGTTTAAAATAGACGGCGACAAAAATAGAACTACTGCGTTTCCCAGCAACCGCTGCGGGCCGGGGGAATTGGGATCATTCTTCCCCATCGCTCGAGTGCACCGCGGTCCTTTCAATTTGCAAGACAGCAAATCGAGTGGTGGGCACTGAGAAATAACCGTATCCCCTGTCATCCTCAGGCTCAATCTCATTTGACAGCAAGTCATTGTCGGTCTCGTTCAGATCGGCAACGACGGATTCATTGTCGCTATCATCCACGTCCTCATCCTCACTGCTCTCTTCATCATCATCGCGCCTGTCCAAAAACGCGTAGTCTTCCCGATTTTCTATAATGTCATTTCGAATCCAAAGACCATGATCTGGTACTTTGCCCATTTCGGACTCAATCTTTCCCAAGGGAGTCCCTCGGGGCCAGGATGCCCAGGGTATTCGACCTTCAGTCAGACCTCGAAGAACTGCGGAGGAATGAGAAGAGAAGACGCTGTAAGAAAAGCGGTCCACTGACTGGCATTTCCCGCGCGTGAATAATCCGGCCGTCCAGCTTTCGCTGTGAGCCAGCCCTTTTTTTGAGCATAGGATATCAAAATGTCCATCGCAGTCCAGAAAATTGGCTCCCCTTCGGCTAGTTTCATGCCTGCCCGCCAAGTTCGATTATCTTCCATCGGAGTCTCGTCCGCTTTGGGGTGTTTCAGGTTGAGAATGTCTTCCAAAGGAACAAGTTGAGAGGCGAAGTGAATACATGCTGGGATAGCAGAAACGCGCGAGATTGGTAAAACTCCCGAAAGGACCTGAAGCTGGATGGTTTGATCGAGGTTTGTACATCAGCATCTTGAACTCACCTGTAATTCCATTGGTACATAATTTGGCATCACCAGTCCGGGACAGTCCACAAATCGAATTTCTGGCGTTAGAAAGAGGGTCTGATAATGCTTTGTCTAGAATTCAAGTATCTTGTTATACAAATTTTCCCCTCAGGAAGAGTATATGACATGCCTTTCCAGGTGTTTTGGACGCGCGAACCTTGGATTGTCCAAAGAGAGCATTGAGTAGAGATGATTTACCGACATTAGGTTGCCCCACTAATCCGATAGTAAGGAAAGGCAGCTCCTTCTCTTCCTTCTCTGGATTTATCGGGTCCTGAAAGACGGTACCTGCGATCCCTGGCGCTTGAGAGCTCATGGCAGCGCTCCAATCTATTTCTCGTCTAACCGGTGGTTTCCAATTGGCCGGCGACTTCGAATTGGCTTTGAATTTCTCGGGAGGTTCTAGCATTTCTTCGTGCAATTCTCGGATCGCCGCGACGAGTTGCTCTCTAAAAGACTGAGGGAGTTGCGATTCATATTGAGATCGGCCTTGATGATTAACGCCAGATTCTTTTGAAATGTACGACTGTACCTGGACTACCCGGAGACCAACAAAATTGGCTCGGAAATAATCGGCCCATGCTGCAGCTCGAATCGGTCCTGAGATGTCGGTCTTGGTGAGCACAAGAATTACTTTGTGATTGGAGAGGAATTGAGAAAGAGAGACAGGATAGTGGAACAGGGGATTTCGAGAGTCTACAAGGACCAGAATAATATGGGATATCTCTGTTACGCGCCATCTAGAGCAGGAGTCGGAGAACGGTCTCTACTTGATGTAACATGACTCACAACTGTCTCCAAACCTCCAGATTCCTTTCGAAAGAAGGCGGGGCGCGTAATAGAAGGTCTTCCTCAGCATTCTTCTGGTCAGATCCTTCAGATGTAGTACACCATTTCTTCAAAGCCTGATCTGTTTGATTGAGCCACTTTTTGAACAGTCCATCTTCGTTGCTCTCGACCTCTTTCTTGGACATATCATATCGCCACTTTGGTCTCCGTGGACACGTCAAAGGTTCACCTTGCGCCTCCTCTGCATAGCTTTCGGCCAGAATAGCAGCCTCTGGAGGAACAGGTCTTGGGAGGGGAACGGTAGAGGCCAGTTCTCTTGTAGAGTCTAGAAAGTGTTGAGGTAATCTGGCAAATGAGGATTGCAGCTTTCGCGAAGATTGTACTGAAGCGGATGTCGAGGCGATGATGCTAGCTGTAGCTCTGGGTCTGGATTTGGATTTGGATTTGGGTTCCACTGCAGGCAGGATTTCGCCGCGCTTTATTTTCCTGTTTCGCTGCAGCTCTTCCTTTTTTCTGCGAGCCGAGGACGGTTGTTTCCGAGGCATTTTTTGGGGGGGAGGCGGTGGAAATGATGAGAACAACTTGAAGTTGTCACTAGCGTTTGATGCAATGGATGGGATTAAGCATTCTGCCATTTCTTGAATTCACAGCTCTCTCTCTCCCTCTCCCTTCAGTTGGCTCTATGAAACACACTCACACTCTGTCGTCCTCCGTTGGCTCGACAGCTTCATCTCCTCCTCGCTCCTCTGCCGCCGCCAGCTTCTTCAGTCCAGAAGCGAGGCGAACCACAAGACTCAGAGAGACCCTCTTCACCACCAAATATGGCAGGAAACTCCATTCATTTGAGCCTGAAAAAGCGCCATATCCATATCACTACGATAAAGATATTCTCGAGCTGTTCGTCTGCTCTTCAGCCCTTTTTTACCTCAATCTTATCTCTTGTTGACCGTGCTTTGGTACAGAGAGCATCTGGATGTTCGATTCGTGAAATATTTACGACAGGGCTCTGTTACTTTTGTCGATTTTCCGGAAGAAGCGTGTCCCGAGAAATGCTTGGACCTTGGCTGTGGGGTACGGTACATATCTTGCCTCTCACATTCGTTTTTAGGATTAAACTCTATCATATTTCTCAACAGACCGGCTCATGGGTTATCGAAGCTGCAAAGGAATGGCCTCACTGCGAATTCGTATGTGTTTCTGCGCCATTACGTTACCTCGCATTGAGTGGTTGTCCCTAGGTCGGATTCGACTTGATGAATGTCCAGATTCCTCTCAATATCCTGGATTCTTCACTGGGTGATAGAATACAATGGACTCATGGCAACTTGTACGTTACTGGTTCTCATCGCAAATAGCTCGATGTCTGACCTGATCTCTTCAGCCTCACAAATAGGCTTTCCTTTGAAGACGATACGTTCGATCACATCCACCTCTCGTCTATCGCAACTTCAGTTCCAGAGAATAAGGTATGTCGTGCTCATTTTGGTCTACACGGCCTTCTTATCGACAGGATGTAGTGGGGCGTGTTGTTTGATGTATGTTGCTCGAGTTATGCATCATAGAAAACGTCCATGATGGCTCCTCCAGGAAATATGTCGTGTCTTACGACCCGGCGGGTCCATAGAAATGGTCGAAGATGGTACGTTCTTTTGACAGAGTAAATGAATGCACGAGACGCTAACCGTCGATCACAGATGTCATATTTCCCGTCCTACCTCGTTCGTTTACGGCGCCTATGCGAGCACGTCGATCCGCCTCTGTACATCTGCCAGAGGGCTCCATAGGGCGATCTAGCATCCCCGAGTCGGAAATTGCGATTCCTACTCATGATCATGCTCTGCTGGAATCGCTGTACAAATCTGTCTTTGAACATCGGTTTGTCAATATGAAACCATCAGGTAACGCACCACAGGTCAAGCCAAGTACATAGAACTATCTGACGTCTCTCCCTTAGCCGTATTGCCTAGTTACTTTACTGCATATTTTAGACATGTCACGCTGGCGCCTGTCCTGAGCTTTCCAATGCCTCCACTCCCTCCTTTACGCGCTCTTCCTCCACAAATGCCTACAGCGTACATGCCCTTGGGACTGGATCTTGACCAACGAATGTCTTTCGTCCCATCCTCTTTATCCACTGCGCGTCCGGGGTCTTTGTCGTTTTCTTCTGCAATGTCAAAGGAATCTACGAGTGACCAATCGCACGCACCTGGGGAAAGCTCAAGTTCATTCTCTACCGAGGTAAATGACGCCCTTACATCTGTTATTGTGAGCGATACAGACAGCAGTCAGATTGTAGAGGAGGAGTCGACATTGGGACCTCGGGAGTTATACATGCTGGAAACAAGTGGGCTTGCGGATAGCACGACGCCGAGTGTTCCGTTGGTTGCCCGTGGACGGTTGGATTCTCTGAACGAGCGATCTTTGGCAATGCACCTATTTCGTTCGTATAGTTATGTATTGGGCTGTCAAGAAGCATTATGGGAAGAGCTGAAAGATCGAATACGGAATCGGAAACAAGAATTGGAGCCTTTTGGCTGGGAAGACGAGGAGGAATTCGAAGAGGTACAGAATCGGAAGAAGTTTGAGAAGTTGTTGAAGCGGTACCAAAGGTATGTTCTCGAACAGAAAGGACCCATGTTCCTCGAAGCTCATGTATCAATAGTGATATGCAATCGCGGATTTCTCTGTGGTGCTCTCTGGAAGAGGTTGGATGGGCGCAGCCGGTGCGAGAGCCTCTGACCAAAGCAGAGCTGATTGAGGAGGAAAGAAAGCGTGCAGCGATATCTGGGGCTAGAAATGATGCTAGATCTGAGGATTTGCAGCAGATGGCATGTCGTTCGATAAGGATACTTGTTGGGTTCAAGGCATAGTTGTTTCTGTTGATTAGCTACGGACTCTCTGGGCGTCAGTTTTATGAGCGCTTAAAATTGAAGAAGCGCCCAACTTTTTCTTCTCTTTCCGCGATGGCGGCGTTGAAAAGCGAGGGTAAAGAAAAGCGAGGGACGACAGAAAACGAGGATGATTTAGAGTGGGTCTCGCTGACTGACACTGCTCCAAGCACTACGCCACCGATATTTACCACAGATGGAAGGTACTTGGCTTTCTTCCGGCTTTTTTTTTTCCACTAACGCATGAGCAAGTTATTACTTTGCGCTTGCTGGTTATTCTGTCAAGATATTTGCGACTGCAACTGGTCAATTGGTATCCACTTTATCATCTTCAGCCATCCCCACTTCACTCGTCCTCAATCCACAAAATATCTTTCAAATCATCATTGGCTCACTAGACGGCTCTCTTCGAATATGGGACTATCTTGATGCGACTCTGATTCGCACTTTGGACATCGGCCAACCAATACACTATATCACCACTCATCAAAACCATCCAGATGTCCTTTTTCTCACTGCCTCACGTTCCAAAAAGCAGAGCAAACCCAGTCAGTTTTGCATGGCTTGTGTCGCCATTCTCCTTGCTCACCTTCTTCCAGCTCAAAATGGTTATTTTGTCCTTCGCGTCTCATTAAAACCTGCTCCTTCATCTGCCCAGTCTTCCACACAGAAATCCTCAGACGTTACTCCCATCGGCAAAACACGTTCACCGACCGGTCTAGCCGTTTCACACAGTGGAAACTGGCTCGTCGCTACATCTGGTCATAAAGCCTATGTCGCGAACTTACTCGACATGAAATCCGGTTTCACAAAATACGTTTCTCCCGAGAGAATTACCTGCCTTACCTTTCACCCATCCGAAGATTATTTTGCTACAGGAGATCAAAAGGGAGTCATCAGACTCTGGTATTGCTTAAATGATTCGCCGACTGTCAAGGTCCCTGGCTTGGAAAAAAAGACTCAGACCGCAAGCTTTCATTGGCACGCACACCCAGTGTCTTGTCTTGCATTCACATCCAATGGCGCATATATCTTGAGTGGCGGAGAAGAATCTGTTCTCGTCATATGGCAGTTGCATTCTGGAAAAAAAGAGTTTGTGCCCCGTGTCGGCGCGCCATTGCAAACTATTTCAATGACCGCAAGCTCAGACAGAGGAGAAGAGTATTTACTCGGGTTGACGGATGCGACGTTTGTATTTGTCAGTGCCGCCACGCTAAGAATATCTAGAAGCTACTCTCGCATAAAACTAGGTAGGTCCTACCACTTATGACGGGCAATCGTAAAACTAAGAAAAAACTATGCGCCAGTACCGTCAAGCAATTTTTCATCTTCAAAATCTGTCCCTTTAGCACACCATCACTCATCATCCACGTTCATTCTTCCCTCGTCCCATCCATCCTCTATCCAAATGTTCTCCCTAACCACTTCGAAAATCGTTTCGGAATTAGAAATATCGCCGTCGAACAGAGTGTCACGGCGAGATGAAAAACTAACGGAATCGTCTTGGGTCGAACGTGTTGTCACCTCTCCGTCAGGTGAATGGATGGCTTCCATAGACACTCGTTCACCTACCGACGACTTTAAAGGCGAAACATACCTTAAAATATGGCGATGGGATCATAGGACGTCACAATGGACACTCAATACTCGCATAGACAGACCTCATGGTCATTCTAATGTGTCAGATTTATCGTTTAATCCTCGCCCTCATGCTTCCCAGGAATCCTTTTTAGTCACCGCTGGAGCTGACGGGACTGTAAAAACATGGCGACTTCGTTCAAATCGTGAAAACCTAGAAGGCAAATTTTTACAATCATTCTCTCTCTCTCTCTCTCTCTATCTGCTCTAACATTTCTCCTGCTAGAATTCTGGGTTGCTCGATCATCACTCGGTTTCCGCAGTGTTGTACCTTCGCACATCTCCTGGTCACAGGACGGATCCCTTTTTGCGGTGACCTTGGGGAGCTGTGTATATTTATACGATGCTTTGACAAATGTGCATCTGGCCACATTCAACTCGCCGGAATGTTCGTTTGCCCTCGCGGCGCACTTTGTTGGTCGGGGACGATTTCTTGCGATTTGTGGGAAGCAGGACCTTGTATTATGGGATATCATATCCCGTTCAGGTGCGTATTCAATATCTCTTTCTTATTCCCTCTGTACTCAGGTGATTTCAACGACAGTGCGGTGGAGCATAACTGTCCCTCATTCCGTTACCCGCGTGGTTCCTCATCCGGATAATGACTCTTTCGCTGTCGCTATCGTTCTTGCTTCTGACCGCACGAAGATACATATATTCTCTCCTTCGACTTCAAAACCCTCTAGGACTGCATACCTGCCATTTACGTTGCAGAGCGTCATTTGGTACTCTCCAAGACCAATCAGTTCATTCTGTTTTGCAGGGATCACTCAAGACTGGAGGTTTGTGCTCGTGGGAGATGATGTAAAACTACCAGAGGAAGAAGGGAGCTCTGCAAAGGGTATTAGGTCGGGAGCGCCTCTTCAGCGGCGGTCACTCTTCCAAGATATCTTTGGAAACTCGATCCTTGATCAGGCGCAGATGGATTCATCCACATCATCGGCCGCGACGATACATCAGCCCGCAGGAGCTGTTGTCCGATCCGTGTTTGATGTCCCTTCACATCTCGCCCCGCCCGTAGAAGGCTTATTCAACCCGCTCATAATGGGTCTTTTGAAAAAGCGGCCGAGCAGGTTGGATGAAGGTCTTCCTCCGATAGACGTCGCTGGAGATGAAGACGTGGTGATGGAATTGGACAGTGTTGAGCCTGCGGCTTCTTCACAAACGCTGAGAGTCGACTCAAAAGAGATGGCTTTCCTCGTTGATCTCTTCCAGACGTCCTCGATACAAGGTGTGCTTTTACTCCGTTTGGCCCGATCTGATCATTAATTCCCAAATCCTTTTAGCCCAGAGCAATACTCCCAAGCCACGGAAAGTCAATGGGGTAGTCAAAGTGAATGGTGTGCATTCAAAGCCGCCTCCTTTACCACCGTCGTCGTCGAATTCCTCCAAACCTGCGAAGCCAATCGAGGTCATTTCTCCGCCCTCACCTGAGCCTACACCCTCCCCTACAGTCAACGGTAATAGTAAGAAGCGTAAAAAACCATTGGATCAGTTTTAAGCATAGGATATCTACACCTGCTGTCATTTACATCCTACATCCGTTTTTCAATGCTTAATTTCAAATCTGGGATGAATGTCAATCAAGATCAGTATTGCTGATTCCGTCGGAAGTAAAATTCATAGTTTTTTATCTATTTTATTCGATGAAATGGAAACAAAGCTCTAAGAAGTTAAAGGCTACAGAGTTGATAGTAGATATAAGTAAGTGGATGATTTTGCGTGAATACAGAAGAAGCATCATGCAGGCAGTAAGAGAGGAGGAGGGCGAACGAAGTAGGGGAAATATAACGGGGAAAAAAAGTTAGATATTAAATAGCTAGATATGCTACACCCTTGTTGATAAAATAAATAAAAAAGATCCTTTCCTTTCCAATCCATCCCAAAAGTTCGGTGTTATGGCTCATTCAATAATTGCTCTTCTTCCATAGTCTTCGTGCCAATGTCGACGATCATAAATTCAGCAACCATGTCATGGACATGATTGGCCCTAGCTTTGGATAAGGCTTCTACCATTTGCTTACCCAAGTACACCCTCTGAATGGGTACACCGCAGATCTTCCTTGCCTCGACAAATTCGGCGAAGACCGCAGGAGCGAGATTCTGCACTTCGAGAATGGTCAGGCGGGGACTGATCAGTCGAGGTTCCCGGTCTTTGTCACTTGCATCAGACGTAGCCGCCGTCGCAGGATCAAGTTGAGGATTATCAATCATCCCTATCTTTTGGTAGAGATTAGGCTGAGCCTGAATGGCTGGGAATGGTTTCATTGTGTCTGGATCGAACAGGAGTGCCTGGAGAAGATCATGCCCGAGCGCAGTCATGCGCACGTAAGCCAACAGTGGCATCGAGTCTAACCACTTGATCATTTTTGGCAGGGTTGGGGAGGACAGCTGGTAGTGTACAGCGTCAAGATTCTGATCTCGCGGAAGCGGCCAATCATAAATTCGTAAAAGGGACCATAATCATTGCCTTTGAAGTTCATGATGGTCAAATCTCTGACATGAGGCGCAGTGAAATGTGAGCAAATGCTCGTAGTGAACGGAGCCGCAAAGTTAGCCAGGACAAGGGTTTGGAGCTGAGGAAGTTCGACAGGTGGGTAAGCGCTGATAGAAGTTGGGTCGGAAGACGGCCCAGCACCGTCCAATGAAAGTTTAGTCAAGTTAGGTGAGGTGATGAGCATTTGGCGAAAGCGATGCAAGGGAGGACACATATAAAGAGGTATCCTCCTAATGTCCAGAGTGTCAAGATCAGCCAGAGAAGGCGATTTGACCCAATTAATGTGCACCCCGTTCATCGTAAAAGACTTGAGCGTTGGAACGTCCGCTCCGCCGAAGAGCGAGAACAGCGTGACGTCGTGATTTACTGGGACGAACGTCTGACCTTGATGAACAGTGCCAGGCCAAATGTAAGGGTTTCCGGTTCGATGAATTTCGAACCGTTCCAAAATGAGTGGAGGGTTGTTGTGTTTCCCATAGGTACTCAACCACTTGAGAACGGAGAGAATGGGCTCCCAGTTATCGAGTAAAATGATGAGCATGCGAATATGATGGAGATGAGGTGCTAGAGCTTGAAGCAAGGCAGAGATTTCTTGGTCTGTATACCTCCGTTTCTCCGTGTCATTGATACGCAGATCCAGGGGCGACGCACCCGATCGTTCAAGCCAAGCCAACGATCGCTCAAACGGAGGATCATCACGGAACCAAATCGCGTTCCAGAGCGTCGAGTCGGATATGGCTGCGTGGCGCAAGTACCTCGAAATCCATGTCATCTGCAGGCGCCATCGAATACCGATGGTGGGAGTAGGAGCGGACCAAATTACGAAGCGAATGATGTTAGAGAGGATTTCCATGGGCAAGTCGGTAAGCCGAAAGGTGCGCCAGTATCTTAACTGATAGGCGATCTTGGTTTTGATAACTTCCTTTTCATGCTGGTAGCTGCCTCTGAACTCCCTGCGACTCTCCAAGCGACGAGAGTACGCGAGCAGCGCAACACATTCACGCCGGAGATGGATGATCTCCTGTTGAGTGAGTGGATGGGGTTTCCAGGGATCTCTTGCAATCAACATGCGAAGATACTGCTCTGCAGTAATAATGTGACTGCCGGGGGGCGGGGGATCTGCGGAAGGCCTGACAGTATCCGGATGGTGCGAGCGTGACAGGCCACGCGCAGGAGCATCAGGACCACTTCCAGCAGGAGCTGTAGCCATCTAAAGCAAGGCAGACATCAGACATGGATGAAAAACGGAAAAGACGAAAAGACGCATACAGGGAGACGCGTTCAGCAGCGAGGAAAGCGTCTGCGAGGCCTCAAAGAAGATGGGCGATAGAATCAATAGTAAAGAAAGGAATCCGAAATCCGAGCCAAAGTATATTCAAAGTCGGTCAAAGCGGTTGTTGACGCTGGGCAAACAAGCCTTTTCCGTGATTGAGTTGAATTCGGACTGATCCCGAACACTGCGTCCTGCAAAAAGAACTGTGGCAATGGTCGACTGGCCGCTTTTGAACACAATGGGCCCAAGGTCGACTGCTATGAACCGCCTTTTTATCGCGCAATCAACGGCTCTTTCCAAAGGGCGGCAAGCTGGGTCTATTGAGAGCCTCGCGCCGACCAGAGATTCCAGAATGAAGAATGAGGCTCAGAACGTGTCGTCTCTGGATTTCCAACATTGCTTGCCCATCATGGTGAATGGTGGTCGGACCGACCACCTTTTCTAAACATGAATACCTACGGCCGTTTCCGAGCCTTAACAAAGCAAGGCTTTGCTCTCAACCTTTCTTTAGGCCTAACACCATTCAGGAAATCTCCGATTGTATCGTAATTATCTCGAGCTTATTCTCATGAATCGCCCTCAACACAAAGCCTGTGCAAAGCACAAAGGACCGCAAATGCATCCTTTGTTTCGTTGAGAGCCTCGATATCCGGCCGCTCTCAAGACGCAAAGAAACGTGCGAGTCAAGTATTGAACAAACCATTCGCCCCTCCGACATTGATAACATCCGTGTATAATATTGCTTTACATACAAACACTCGTACAGAGCACAAACGAAAAACTTACCTTACAACAACTTTTTTCATACAATAAAGCACAGCATAAGTCAAATCATAAAATAAATCGCTCTAGAGACGTAATAACCTATTGTTTCTTCAATCCCCCAGAGGGTCCAGCAACGGGCGTCTTCGTTCTCATAACAAGCTCTTCCAACAGGCTCGTGACGACGTCGTCCTCTTGTTCCCTGCTTAGAGCGTGTTTGGCATCCGTGACCGCAGTTCGAATTCTCGAAGGAAGATCAGGGTGTGCTGAAGGCGTAAATCCCATCTATTTCATATATCAGAGTGCGAAAAAGGGAAATTTATATCAATGCATACATCAGCCAATTTCTTCTGAATTCTTGCGATAGATTTATCCCCAAGTTCACCGGGGTTGTTACTTGTTACTGGTGCCGCTACCATTCCGCTGTTCCTGCGCAGGGTTCTTCCACCTCCACGCCCATGGGTATGCGCATGAGCAGGAAGAGTATGAGATCTACGAGGGGTAGAACTCAAAGGCCCACCGAGCTCGAATTGAGGAAACGAACCCCGAGCGTTAGATACAATTTGACTCTGAGGTGTGGTCTGGGTTTTGGATGGAGCAACGGGACGGGTAGGCATGACGTTGGTAGAAGCTACTGCACCTGGGTCGGCAGAGTTGGATAATGCCCCTGGAATAGTTTGGGAGCGTTGGAGGGACCTGGAGATCTAGCTCAGTAACGACAACGGAGTGGAGCAATTGCAGGTACTTACAACTCCCCCATTAGCTGCAACATTCGTTTCTCCTCTCTTGCACGTTTCTCCTCACGTCTCTCCTCCCTGGCATTTCGGTATCTTTCCTTTTCCGCCCTATACAGTAACTTTGCCGCTTCAACTTGAGACCGCAATTCAGCAGAGGATTGGGGGGTATGCCCCCTCTCTCTTGCTCCACGTCCCAGCCCTTCTTTTTCTTCTCGTCCATTCCGTTCGATGGCACCTTCAAAAGCTCGGCTTGTCGCGAAACGCGGTTCACGTCCTTCGAATTTGCCGAGTAGATCTGGATATCCGCCACCTCGGTGACCAGAATGTCCCATATATGAATGCCGATGACCCCTGGGTTCGTGGCCGAGAGGAGGATATGGCGGCAGAGGTGGGATACCGGCCATACCGGGGGGAGGGGGTGGGGGCGGTGGAGGAGGTCCATGGGGTCCAAAAGGTCCAAACCTGCGTGGATCACCAGGGAATCGACCTGCCGCCCAAGGTCCTCCAGTTGGTCCCCAAGCATGTGGTCCAAAAGACCATGGATTAGGAGTCGGAGTTGGAGGCGGGCTTTGTACGGCCGACGAAGATGGCGGGGCGCCCACCGTCGGTGCTCCCGTGGCAGCTGTAGTCGTAGCAGCCTGGTGAGGGGCGTTTACTGCCTGACCAATAGTCTGAAACAATACTCCCAAAGCGTCAGCGACCCTTTTTCCGGCCTGTATATCTGAACGGTTGAGCTGCTCTGTTATGATAGATTGAGCACTACTTGCGATACTGTCCCTTTGCCCGTTTGGACCGCGAGTTGTCCCAGCTGCTGAACTCCAGTACGTTCCGGCAGCAGCGTTGCGTAAAATATTCTGAAATCCTTCTGAAAGTTCAGGATGTGAAGCGACGGCAGAAGCAAGAGTTCGAAGGAAATCTGCGACATCACTTGATAGGGAAGGATTGGTACCCTGGGCGAGAGAGGCAGCGTCCAATGAAAGGGCGAGATCTCCAACTCCGAGATCGACTGCAGCAGGTTCAACTTCATCCGTGACGGAAGGCACAGAAGGAGCGGATGCGACTCGGGCATTGGTAGAATTTGCCGTTCTCTCGGATATAGGAACAGGTGTAGAACTCGGAGCAAGTGAAACAGATGTACGCGCTGAGCGAACTACAGACAAAGGCCGAGAGGTAGGAGCCGAAGGGACAAGGATTGGAGTCGCAGAAGGAAATTCAGGAACGACCTGGACATGAACCCTCGGAATGCTCCAACCTCCAGCAGAGTTAGCATTTGGGGTGCTCTTACCACTGATGCTATTGGCCTTTGAAGTACTTCGACCATCATCATCTACAGCATTTGCTGCCGTAGCCAAAGAGCCACGTCGAGAGTTCTTCCGAGCGCTGGCAGCGTCATAGACGTGAATATCTGGTTTCTCAAAGGTTTCTTCCTCGAAAAGGGAGGCAGTAGAGGACACTTCGTCAACCTCTTCTGTCGCTCTCGCCTTGCCCTTATCAATTCTGGGTGGGAGGACTAGAGAGTAAGCACGATGTTAGGTTCGCAATACTCTAAGCAGTAAGAACACATACCAGTCGATACTTGACTGTCAGAGTCAGTGATACTTGTGGTTTCTTCTCGAGCTACAGAAATGGTGCTGGCGGCGCTTTCAATCTCCTCCACAAAAGCATGGAGAGATGACCCGGTATCGGCTTCGGCACCGTTGACTGAAAATAGTCCACTAAGTGCGGAAGGGAAATGGTGCCAATCTTCGTCGATGTTGAAAGGAAGACCTTCACTCAAGCTTCCACCGAAAGTATTGCGAAAGTTTGCGGCAGTTGCTTCGGGTGGAGTGGGAGGGTCATCAGAAGAAGTCCTGAAGGCGGCAGCAGCTCTCCGGGGAATTCTCAGATCCTCGACTGTGAATTTGACAAGGTCTCCTTTAAGAAAAGTCTGATTTGTGCTATAAAAGTCGAGCAATTCCTCCTGAGAGCTCAGGGTGACTTCGTCTTCCTCTTCGTCGATGTATGAGACGGCGACTTTGTCAGGTGGAATTGGAAAAAGAAGGGATATTTTCCGAGAAAGATCATCCCATGTTGGAGGAAAAGCAGAGGGTGGAGAAGCTGGTGAAAAAGTTAAGCGACGGATAGTAGTACCGTCCTTGGATTTGAGTTTGAGGGAGACGGTGGACGTCATGGGTGAAGAAGGTCAAGTTGTGTTCAAATCTCACAAGTATCGCGCCGCAGCAACCACTGACTCATTGCCGACGCTGACGCCTGCCATGTTGCCTTCCGCTTTCCACGTCCTCGCTCTCGCTCTCTCCATCGTCCTAGCCGCTCTCTACAGACCTCTCAACTCAGGCAATTTCTTCGACACCAGTCCAGACTTAGCTGGCCGGGTTCTCCTGGTTACCGCCCATCCCGACGACGAGTGTCTCTTTTTTGCTCCGACAATACTCGCATTGACGCGTTCGTGGCGCCAGCCATCGCCGCCGCAGAGCAAAGACATTCCGCAAAATAATCTCCTCTCCCTGTGCCTCTCTACTGGAGATGCTTTTGGTCTGGGTCACATCCGCAGATCCGAGTACGAGAAGAGTTTAGATGTTCTGGGTGTCGGCGAAGAGAATAGAGTGGTTCTAGATGACCCGTACGCCTGTGGTTATTCATTGCTCTCCTCCTCTATTTTGACGTCTAGGTAGGTATCTCCAGGACAGCATGGAAATACATCCTTCAAAGTCCTGGGACCCATCGTATATTGCAGATATCGTCGAAGAATTTGTGATAGCGCATAACATTAGTACAGTAGGCTTCTCCCCTTGCCCCTCTATTCCCTTGTAAATGTAACTGTCCCTCTAGATTCTAACCTTTGATCGCGCCGGAATTTCCGACCATCCGAACCATAGAGCAACATCACTTGGGCTTCAGCGCATGCTTTCTAGACCCCAAGCTTACCCACCAAAACTCTATCTGCTCATTACTGTCCCCCTCTCCCTCAAATACGTCTCTGTTCTTGCACCCTTGGTGGCCAAATTTGATTTGGGCACGATGCGAATTCTCAAGTCGATCGAGGAACGTTTTGCCATGTTGTCAAGCAAATACTTTGGCTCTAATGGAGGAGAGTTCACGATGTTTGAGTTCGCTGGGGCAACAGGATCTAAAGAAACTTCAAATGAGAATCACAGTCGATTGCCAGTGTACATCTCCGGCGTCCCTGAATACTTGACCGCTCTCCGTGCGATGCGGCAACATTGGAGCCAGTTGGTGTGGTTTCGATGGTTGAATGTCGCGTTTTCCAGGTACATGTGGGTCAATGAATGGGCCGAGGTTACCTTACAGATGGCTCCAGACGTGGATAATGCTATGGCCTAGCGAACGTAAAATTTCTGGGTTCAAAACAAATGTACATTGTACATTCCACGAATCTTATGAAACAGGTGACTGCAAAATACTATACACATAAAAAAGCTTATATCGTTCTCATACAGCGATTGTCGGCTCATATTCAAGCAAAGATAGCCATGCGGGGATCGATGTCAGCGGGATTGTTTAGCTACGTTAACGATGAGCGCCGACGATAATAAACGCAAACGGTAAACTTACTCTCAGACCAATGTTGAGCCCGCTGATAGCATCCATGTCCTCTTTACTTAACCCAAAATCTTCGCATTGCAAGTTCTCTTCCAAACGTTCGAGACTGTTGCTCTTTGGGACAACGGCCAAGCCTTGCTGGACGGCCCACCGGAGGAGAACTTGTGCAGGAGCTAGGAACATATCGTCACGGACTTCCCACGTGCCGTTGGCATGGAACACTTACTTTTTCCAACCTTGCCCGCCGCTTTGGCAATCACGTCTCGCTCGAAAAGTTTGGTGACTCCTTTGGCCATGCCTAGCTCGTAATAACTTTGAGGGCCGAAAGAACTGTAAGCAGTAACAGCCATTCCAAGAGTTTTGGCGAGCGCAAGGAGAGGTTCTTGAGTGAGGTATGGGTGGATTTCTACTTGAAGGACTTGAGGCTCGATGCGTGCGTAACGATAGATGTCGGTGATGATGGAACCGGAGCAGTTGCTGAGGAGTAAACAGTTAGAAATCACGCTCGCTCGGCCAAAGACCTGGCCTACCTAATGCCGATATTCTTCGCAATGCTTTGATCAACTAGTTCTTCCATGCTAGTCCAAGTCTCTTGCATTGGGGTTTTCTCTACACAAGTTGGGTGAGTTTCAAAATGTCGTTCTTACCATCAAATAGTGCTCGTACCCAGAATGACAGTCTTTTGATCGTCTTGCCACCATTCCGGAGGGTATCGGTGAGCTGGATCAACATATTCAAGGGCGATAGGGAAATGTATGAGAAAAAGATCAAAGTAATCTATTCCCCAAAGGTCGAGTTGCATTTTTGCAATGTCTTTTACCTGACGCGAGTTCAGTCAGAATCTATTTTCAAGCATGAACGTTTGACTTGCATATTTCTTGGAATGAAAGGTATTCCAGAGCTTGGAAGTGATAAAGAGATCTTCTCTCTTGACCAGTCCGGCTTTGATAGCACGCCTTACTCCCTCCCCGGCTTCCTTCTCGTTTCCGTAGTCACCGGCGCCATCCAGCAAACGATAGCCGGCTTTAATTGCGTTGTATACGGTCTATCGAACTCTTTGTATACTGGAGAAGGGCTCTCTAGCTATCTTTACTTACCTCTGCGCAAGTGGATTTGGTCACTTTCCATAGACCGAAGCTGTTGACTCGGTGAGCTGGAAACATCGATATCGATGACAGTACTTACCCCACAACGGGCATCTATGGTAAGTAGTCGAATGGCATGTTCAGTAATAAAAAAAGACATCATACGAGAGGTGAACGAACCTTCTGATTAGTTCTCTTGAGTACGATGGAGGACATTGGAACGAGGTGCTAGTGGTATGTAGTGGAGAGAAAGAGAGAGATATCTGAAGCCATCCATTGGTTAAAGCAATTGCCAAATTTGGAAGTCTGACTTTGTTTCCGTCCGCCCACTCACCAGAGTCCAGTACGCAGTCGGCGCCGTTTCACAGACACTGACTGAATCTGAAAGGGGCTACATGTCCAGTAGCCTTCCATCTAGGACATGCGATTTCATGTGGTCGGACTCGGCGCCGTCGGAACCCTCGTAGCTCACCACCTCCGTCGCTCTCTGCCGGAGCCTCATTCCGTCTCCCTCATCCACAAAACAGTCCTCAGAGCACGCCAGGCCCTCTGGAAGAACGGCGTCTCATACGAAGAGAGCGGCATCCCAATCATTGCCAGACCTTTCACTCATGGAACAGCCGACGTCGATATCGTTTCCCCGACCTCCACCATACCAAACACATCTTCTGAAAACCGCTACATCGAATCACTCTTTGTCACCCTCAAGGCACAACAAACCCTTCCCGCAATGCGTCAACTCGCAAACAGACTCTCTCCGAATTCTACAATCGTTCTCTTACAAAACGGTATGGGCGTGTACGACGAGCTCATGCGAGATATCTTCATCAACCCAAAACAACGTCCCCACTTTATTATTGCCTCCAACAGCCACGGTACCTTTTCCAGGGGGCTCCTTGAGGTCGTTCATACAGGACAGGGGACCATTCAGTACGGAATCATCCCAGATGTTGGAGGGCGAGACTTTGAGGCTGGCTTCCATAATACCGAAGAAGGACAGGGTCTCTTTTCGGATATCACGACTTCAGAGGAGGAGGATCCCTTCTTTTCTCGGTATAGAAGCTTGCGCCTCACCCTCGCATCACTCCAGGCAATGGAAGCTCTTAATACATCTTGGCTCCCCATGTCGGACATGCAGATTGCAATACGACGAAAACTCGTCGTCAACGCTGCTGTCAACCCCCTCACTGCACTTATAGGATGTAAAAATGGAGAGGTATTCCAGTCAGAGGCATCTCGTGCTCTCCTGCGCAAGATATGTACGGAAGCTTCGGATGTCTTCAAGGCTGAGATGCTTATGGAGGCAAAGGAATACATAAAAACGGCTGACATACAGTCCGGGCAGGACGTGCTGTTGGATCGCCTACCCGAAGCCCTCACTCGGCAGAGCTTGGAGGAGGAGTGCCTCCGCCTCGCTCAAGCTACAAAGCACAACATATCATCCATGCTGGCCGATATACGGGCTCGAAAGGGATCCGGGACAGAGATTGATTACATTAATGGATATCTTTTGAAGCTCGGCAAAGCATATAATGTTTATTTGCCAGTCAATGCTACTCTGACGCGGCTGGTCAAAATGAAATCTACAAGTTTTGGACAAGATATATTATTGTGATACTATTAGCCGTAGTCTATACATTTTTTTTTGCTGGAGCACGTGCCAAGTACGAAAGCTGTTAAGATGGTAACACTGCCTGTCTGTTACTTTCAAGTACATATAGTGTACACCATGGCAGATGCGCAAAATCTGCTGTGTTTCCTTCCATGAACAGCACTCAGCGTAAGCAGCTACAACTTTGTATCTGTACGATACTTCAGCTAAACTTGCAGCAGCCCCCCAGCTTCAGTGCTCAGTAAGTGACGCTGATATTTCAGGTATACATACCGCATCACATTGTATGCGCGCCCGAATAAAACTGAAATATGGATGGCTAGGTCTGGGCGTTCGCTTCAGTTTCTACTTCCAAAGTTTCCTATTGGGTGGGCAGACTCTCAATATGCAACTCGAGCTACGGTTTCATCTTGCTGCTCGACAGTGATCCTCGTGGATCGATCTTGGGAAGAAGCTCCTACAGCACTTTGGACTTTTATTGCAACGAGCTTCGGATTGACCATCGCCGCCATCATTCAGTTCAAGAAAAATCAACTGTCATTGCTGGAAGCTCTGCAGATCTCGAATCTAGTATGGTGCGTCCGCTTGCGCGCATCTGCGGGGAGGGCTAGATGTACTGAGCGCTCTGACGTAGGTTGGCCAATTTCGGGATCTTTGTTGCTCTGGCAAGTTACTCGCGACATAAGAAGGATTCCCGGCGCCGCAGCGGAAAAGACAGAGACAAACACGAGAAGAGATTGAAGCGTAAACCTAACGGGGCTTCGGATTACTGGGTCAAGACTGCTGCCATGGTACGCGGTCATTGGTGATGCTGTATGTGTTTGATGTCGACGTCCATACATAATTGTAGGTACAGACTCTTTTGTCAATGGCGCTAACACTTTACATGTGGTATGTTGCCCTCCATACTTTCCCAAATATTTCAGTCCGTGTCCTGATTTTGAATTGAAGGGCCACGATAGAAACTTTTGGGCCTTTTGGGCCTTCTGGGACTTCTGGGACTCTGGAATGTGCTTCCGCCTTGCACTACGTGCTATTCATTTGGCCAATCTCCGTACGCGGTGTTGGGAGGCCTGTGGGCTTGACTTTCGCTAGCATTCTCACCTGCGCTTACATTGCGACCACCATTCATGAGCACTATATATCATACAAAAAGCGCAGATACAAATCGCAATCGTCGAAAAAGGGAGATGACTCGCCTATTCTTCCTGTCTTCCTGGAAGCACCTCCGCTCTCGAGTCCATTGCCTTCAGCAAGTCCTTCTCGAGAAACCTACACATTGCATGCGCTCATCCAAACAGCTTATCCTCGAAACCGTAATCTTCGGCCAAACCGTCCTGACCGCAGAAGGTGGTCAGATATCGACCCAATGTTCATTGGGATCCTGATATTTGAAACTGTTGTATTTTTATATCTCATTGTCTCCAATGAGATTCTCCTACGAGACAATCATCTTCAGAGTAACTCGTTTGGTTTTGGCCAGGTATGTAATCCTCTTCTTTTTAGTCTAGTTCTGCGCTGACGAACATCAAAAAAAAATACAGATTCTCGCCCTTGTGGTAGCTTTACCCGTTCTATTATCTGTCATTGGCGCTTTCCGTGATTTCGGTCTGCGTCCGCGTCACAGAGAACTAGGAAGTAAAAAGTCTGGTCGTCGGCATAGAGGGACGCGCAATACTCATCCGGCTTGATTTTTGACTATGTATTCTGATAACAGTGCGATTTTGTCTATATCATCGCCTCAACAAATATACCTTTGTATACATATCTACTTTTCTTACTGCTACCTATTGAGGACGGAGACAGTTCCGGCAATGGTTCCCTCTAACACGTGTACTGGTTTATAGTTGGCTTTTTTTTTTTGCGGAAACAGCGGATTCGGTCGGTTCTAGCTGACGGTTTTCTATTGGCCCGTAAATGTCCAATTCTGAGCGAGTGCGGCCGGATAGCATCGCAAGGAGAGTGGGTTTGAACAGTAGCACGGGGATTTTGACACAAATGGATTACTGGTAGGCCTAAAAACCAAACTAAGATGACTGAGATATATCCGTTTACGGATCTTAGACGCCTGAACTGAGCGTACTATTCGCCTCCCTCCTGTATACTCCCAATTGGAGTTTGAGAAAAAAAGTACAAATGATCCTTCAGCCCACGACAATGATAATAATAGCATTACTAGATAATTACAACATTGCACGTTTGTGCGCCAAAATCCAACAGCGCGGCTTGCCGCTCGCCGATTTCTTCGATAAAGAGTCCCATTAGTGCCATTAGTGCCCATGAACTTGTAGGCGTGTAGGCCTACTTTATGATCGTCAAAGTCCCCTGATTTTAAGAATAAATAAAAAAGTTCTAATGATCATCTGCTCCAGCATGACCCCATTTTACAAGCCGAGCGACTCCCCCTTGCCATGACTGCACACGGCGCATTGCCATGATGGACATTGTTGACCTATCTGTGCCCACAAATCCGACGCCTCCGGATTGGATGGCCGCATCAATCAGAACGGGGTACCTAAGGATAGGGATGATCAGACCCAGGACAACCAAACACAAAGAATTCGTTAGCATACCAGTCTCCAAAGATTTCTTTCGTTCGGCTGTGGTCTGGGAACTTCCATCCTTGCTCTTCGACTTCTTTCCACCACGCCTCATCTCTTTCATCGCTCGTCATGACAATATGATTGACCGTAACACCCATCTGCTCTTGTATCTGATCCTGAACTTCTTTAACTCGTCTTGCGATGACTGGGATGGAGGCAAAGCATTCATTGAGAGGAACATCTCCGCACCATCCTGCGAAATCGTAATGACGGACGTGGATGGCAATATACTGGGCCAGAACAGAGTTGGGTATTAATCCCTTTAAGATATCTGCGGTAATGCTCACCGGTGGCGTAGGTTCGTCCTTGGGAAGACCGAGAGCGAGGTTGACATATGACTGGGCAAGCTTCTCTATCCAAGGGGTCCAGTGCATGTATTGAGCGACGTATCTCCATGCCGGACTATAATCTTTATCGTACTCGTATGGCTGTAAGAAAATCCATTTAGTAAAGGGTGAGGGCAGAGGAGTCGATATCATACCTGCTGCGCGCAGACGTAGTATAGGTAATCGAAGCATACCATATCCTCATCTGGAGGAAGAGAAACACCGTTGAGAGGGGAAGGAAGCGGTGTAACCAAGAGATTCTGATCCCGAAGCGTTTCGGGGAAGGCTAGCCGTGCAAGACTCCAAAAGGTAGCATGGGCATCGTGCTCGAAATCGGGGTAGAGCTTAACCCAATGTGGGCTCTTGGTGTAAGAGATATCTAAGATATAGGAGTCAAAGAATAAGTAATGGAGCGGATAATGCGGAGAAGGTTGGCCCTACCGAGTTTCAGATGGTCAGGGACTGAACTTCCTCGTGGATGGTGCTCGTGGTACTGGACAGATTCCCATACGTTCCAGCATCCGATTTCATCCACAGACTGGCTGTGGATATCTTTAAGGTCTCTCCATTCCAAGATTGACTTTCCGGTGAGATTTCGCATCCGAGGAACATCGAAAACGTCGCCAAAGGCAATTGACGGGACGGGTGAAGTTGCGCCCATATTGATATGACTTGGGGTGAACATGGGAATAACCGGTACACGGTCAGTGATGAAGCCCAGATAGATCAGGTTGGCCTGAACGATACAGTGAGCGGTCGAGCGGGTGTATTTCTTTTGTACTTACATATGTCATCACATCGTTGGCTGTTAAATCGATGAGTGGGGGGGGGCGGGTTTCGCAGATGAAAACACGTACTCCAACCGGCAGCAGGCCAGGACGTGATGTATTTTACGCCAGGTTTGAGGTTTTCTTGGAAAAAGGGGGCAATATTTGAGCGAATAAACCAAGGAAAGGGGTTGAAAAGGCATCACCTCGAAACTGAGCGGTTGGTGCGCCGTTCAACGAGAGCCGAGGGTCCCAGGGGTCCAGTTGTTGGGGTTGTGTCGAGTTGTCAATGAGCTGGAGGGGTTCTGTCGAGTTTTCATGGGAGACAGACTCTGCGGGTGGGGTAGCCAAGCGCGAGGAGTAAGGAGCCCAAAGGACAAAAGCAGCCATGCCTGCGAGAGATAGAGCAAGTAAAAACAAGCAAGCAGCGATGATGTTCCGACGTCTGGCCCTAGCATTGGAGAAGGAATGGATTTGGGCCTCTTTGGCGCTCAAGAGGCGGGAAGAGTCCTCCGAGTCGATACTGGACCGAGGGAGAAGGGGGGACTTGGTAGCGCTGTCCATGAGCGTGAGGGCAGAAGGGCAGGACAGGAACGCGGTCAATTTTTTTTCTTAAGAATTGACATGTATGTCGAATGTGTAGCCGAACAAGAGCCGATCTGATCTTGTTATGTTTTTTTTGATCTGGTTTACAGTGCTTTGCAAAAAGGTTTGAGGAAATTAATTCTTTCGTCCTGTTTATTGTATTTGATATTTGATCCGGAATTGTATGGTGCATCAATTACATAAGTCAAGCTCGCATGCTTGTGGAACTCGGCAGGGTTGTCTCCATTCCAGTGAACGCACTTACTCGCTGTAACTGATGCACCTTCGCCCGAGAATACAATTCCGGATCAAATATCAAATACCAATAAACAGACGAAAGGATTAATTTCCTCAAACCTTTTGCAAAGCACTGTATCTGGTTATAAACTAATGAACGCTGCCTGTCCCCGCAGACTCCCCCATGTCTGTCCCTAACAATGTTCAGGTCTTCGGCGTCGTTGCATTCTACATGTCGGCTGCCCTGGTGGTGAGCAGCCTGCCTCCAGATCACTGATCAGCCACTGATAACACCCAGATGGTCTTTGTGTGAGTATCACCATAAAGTTGCATCTGCCCAAACTTGAGCCTTCCTTCAGGAACAAGGCCGTTCTTAGCAATTCGCCCGACCTCCCTTTGCTCTTCCTCTGGGTCCAACTCATCATCGCCGTCGTCTTGCTACACGCCTCCGCTGCCGTCACCAAACGTATCGAGATACCTGTCCTGGACTGGAACGTCGCCAAGAAGCTGTTTCCCGTCGTGCTCGTCAACATCGTCGGTCTTGTGGTATGTCTTTTTTTTCGTCTAGTAAAACCCCGACCTCAATTCACTGCAGTTCAACATGCTTTGTCTGCGCGGGGTGGAAGCTTCCTACTTTCAGGCAAGTTCTCCATCTTCCTTACGAGCCTCGGCTTTAATAATGGCTATATAATCCTTAGATTGCAAGAGGTCTTCAACTACCGTTAACAATCTTGATATCATCCTACAGTACCCATTCCCTTCCTTCTGTCAAGACCATCGTTGCCACCGTTGCCGTCTCCCTTGGTTTCTTCATAGGCGTTGTTCCATCTCAGTCGACTCCGAGCGTGATCTCGCTGATATACGGCGTATTGAGCTCTTTGATGATTGCTATCCACGCTGTTCTGATCAAAAGCTCCTTGCCTCACTGCCGAAATTCCACCATTCAGCTCGCTTGGTACGTCAGCCTTTCCCTAGTGCCCCTCGTCCCCAAACTGATTTCGAAAAGGTGGACCAATGCGGGCTCTGCCGTACTCCTGGCCCCATTCGTCGTCTTTAATGGCGAACTTTCCGTTCTCCACGCTAAAATAGCCGACAGCAATTGGAATGGGATGTTCTTTGCCTACGCATCAATTCTAACCGGGGCAGTGGGTTTTTTGCTCTGCGTCGCCGGGTTATTATCCATCAAGGTGACGTCCCCGGTCACCCATATGTTTTCCAGCGTATGTCGTCCCTTTTCCTCCGACGTCGTACAAGTATAGATTGACCGCCACCACTACCACCACCACCACCACCATATGATCACAGGCTGCCAGAAGTGTCCTCCAGACGTTGCTCGGTGTTTGGATATTCAATGACATGTTAAACACGTCAGTGTTCAAACAGGCTTTATTTCGTTTTTTGATCAATCGTTTTCTAGGAACCGGGTCTCATCCATTCTCACTATCCTCGGTGGAACAATGTATGTGCCAATCAATGTTACTCACTTGTTTGACAAACAATAGATTCAAACTGTCATATTCTCAGGTACTACACATGGGTCAAGTCGTCCGAGGTCAAGCCTCCCCCTTCTCAACCGGCCCATGACTTGGAGTCAATGGGTCAAAAGGAAAATGAAGTATCATGGTCGGCTGACAAGGACGGGGAGCGATAAAAGCGGGTTACGGAATTGGAGGCCATGCCCACAGGTCTGAATTGACCGCGGTTCCATTGTTATGTATGTCAAACAGAGAATAGCAGATCAGATCGATGTCCATTATGTTCATTTCAAATCCTACAATCCCGGACCCGTTCAATCTACATACGCCTCTCCTGTCTAGCTATAAACCAAATGCTTTCTATAAAAATGCTCGCACCGTTCCCCATAGCAAATAATGCGACTCCAAAATCCCCTTCGCCTAGAACGCGGGCTCGGGCACACCGAGGCCTCGTATTATCTCCCTTCGCGCGAATCCGGTGTCAACGACATGTAATGTTCCCCCATTTACATAGCCCGCTCACACTTTCCTCAATTTTACACTAGGTACTTGCACCTAGGATTCTCTGCAGACCCTCGTACGACTCAGCGCAACAGAGTCGCTCTGGTATGGGCATTACTTCGATTGAAACACCCCCTGCTTGCCTCTGCGGTCGAAATGCACGATTACAACGACATCAGATTCGTGTATAAACTCTTTTTTTTTTTTTTCTTTCTTTTTCCTTACTGATATCGGTAACCCAACCACCTCAACAGATTTAACCCTTACCCATCCCCTGAGGGTGCACTTGTGGATGCGAATAAAAATTTGGACTATCGAACCGGGACCAAAGATGGTGTGTGTGTGTGTCTTGCTCTATCGGGAAAAATGCCATATTTGAATATATTTTCTTTTAGAATTATTGGATTCGTATCTCAATGGGCCTCGTACATTATCCGCCGATAGACTATCACGTCTTATCGTGTCGCAGAACCAATGCTCGCCTGAACCCAACGCCACAGGGCATTGGGCTGACTACGATCTCCTGATCTGTACAACTCATTTTGTAGGGGATGGCATGGCTCTTCATCAATTTGCACACGATTTCTTCACACTGTTATCAATGGAAAAGACGGATGATGAACTAAACGCGATGATGAAGGAGGAATGGCACGTTCGTTACGGGGACCAATTTTCTGTGAGTTTTTGGGGGGGTTTTTTTTTTTTTCTGGTCTCCAGGTCGCCGAACATACTTGATTAGGAAATGACGCTTCCGGCATCTCTGGAAGATCGGCTTCCGGCGACCTCGGGCGGCCGGCTGCACGAGCTCGCCTCTCGAATTGATTTCTTGCAGAGCCAGGACAAGCTCATAGTCCGTTTTCCTCATCTCCTCCTTGGAGCATCCGCTCAACTGCATACGTTTCAGGGTGGCCAGTTTTTCCCAAAGCGGTCAGGAAGGCCCCGAAAAACGGTGGTTCCGACCATTGCCTTTGATTCAGAACGGACAAGAAAAATGCTGAAACTATGCAAGGCCCACAGCGTGAGCATATCCAGTGCTTTGTTCGCCTTATGCAATGTCGCCTGGGCCAGAACACGTAACGAAACACCACACCTCCCCATGTAAGCATCCCCTTTTGTCTTTCCGCCATTCCTTTTACACCACCTTATGTCCATTCACGTAAAAAAAAAAGGTTGATGTACTCTGCCCTCAATTTACGCTCTTATCTTACCCCCGACGAGCTCAATGATTCCTATTGGTTTCTGGCCATCTCCTACTTCAATATCGTTCTCCCAGCTTTCTTGCCCTCTTCAGGAGACGTGGCAAAGACCTTCTGGCTCAGAGCGAAGAGTGCCAGGGATCAGAGCGCAAGGGCTGCAAAGCACAAATTGATCATTTCCCGCAGCAGAGAGATGGCAAAGGAAAGAGGTGACCGTGCTCGATGCTGGGCCAAAGAGGACGATGACAAGGCTCGCGGGTTGGTATCACCACCTCCAGTCAAGGTCAACAACTCCAATCCGCCCGCGACCGCTCTCATTGGCCTTTCCCTTCTGGGTAATCTCGATGGAATCTACAAACACGCTACCTACCCAAAGGTGAAACTCCATACCCTCACCACTGGTTCTCGCCAGCGCTCTGGAGCCATGCTGCTATTCGGCTATACTTTTGTGGGCAAGCTTTGGGTAAGCCTTGGGTACGATGAAAACGGTTTTGAAGATGATGTTGTCCATCGCTTCTGGCAAAATTTATTGGGGTCCATGGAAGAGCTATTGCTATGAACTCTCTTGCCAATAGGTTTTAGGATACATATATACCCGCCCTGATGGACTGGACGCGCTCTGTAAATTTTATCAATGTAGCAGTTTGGAGTTGTACTTTACCGCTATCGCGGCATTTTAAATAAAAAAAAAAGAATAAATTAGCCGGTACAGCTACAAGTCCGGTAGCTCCCTTCGAATTAAACGATTCCATGTACTCTGCTTCCACCACTCATCCATCGAGTCTATTCGTTCCCAAAGCGTTTCCTCGTCCACTCCATATATTTCGTACTTTCCACCATCAAGAGTCCAGCCTTCCCGCTTTGCTACCTCGATAGCTGCCCTATTCTCCCCTCTTTGTGATCGTTAGTTTACACATGCTAGGAGGCGCACAACAGTAAATCTTACTGCAACAGCTCGGATAGCTCCTTTCGGTCTGGGAAGAATAACCTTGGCTCCAGGACGGCGAGTATACCTAGAGCGGCTCGGTAGAGAAACGAATCCCCTTCGAGGAGAAGAACGTCCCATATACGTGCGCAAGCTTCGAAAGGAAGGTGATTCAGAAAGAGGGGGATGATCCAGTCTGGCAGATAAGAGGCTGGGGATATCTGATGTTGTTTGAAATTAAAGTAAACTATAGAAAGAACAACGTAAGAATAGCGACGCAACGAAGTCTGTATGGACCTACTCTTCGGCATCCCGTCTGCTAATAAAGTATCGAATATCCTAACACAATACATCACGTCTCCTGTTACGACAATTTTTGAAGCACCGAATATGCTTTACCTGTAATACGCTTCAACCTGTCTGTCGTCAGCGCGAAAATTTCAATCTTGCAATATTCAAGACCAGTGACTCACATCTTCTTTGGATCCACTTCCACCGAAAAAGCTTCTAAGGACATGACGCTCTAGGAGATTTCTCATTACAACGAAAGCTTGCTGTATTGGCATGTTGATCAAGAACATGGCCGCGATTTTAGCTACACCTGCAACGTAGCCTAACCCCTCATCTGCCCGAGCAACAACCCAGGCTGTAAGCAATTCTTTCAGATCCAAATACAAAGGGCCAGTTTCATGATGAAATATATGTAAGCCAGGGAGAGTTGACGCAATATCGGCTTCAATCTTCAAGAGCGTTGCGTCCGAAAAGGCGCCATTGCTCAAAGCTCGCTTTGCGCGCGAACTGCATGAGCGAAAGTTGTCTGTGGAGCAAAATCACAAGTCCATTTGACTATTGGTGGCAATTTGCTCATACCTTTACTTAATGCCAGAGGGTTACCAACTGCGCGCTCCCACATGGTTGCTCGTAATTTTGTAGGTATACCCTTCCACCAGAGTTTTCGAAGCTGCGGGTTCTTGTGCACCACTCTCCAATCGGGAACAATTTCTCTCTCCCACAGCTGTAGTGAATCTTCGATTTTCTTTTCTCGAGCTAAACGGCGCTCCTGTAGGGCTTTTCGGCGCTTCTCCGCTGCGTTAGTAGGTCAGCCAGCCGGCAAGCATGTAGTGATTGGTCGACCTAACCTGCAGCACGACTATGTTTCATCATTACCTCCCAATCTGCCATATGTTTGTCATCTTCTTGGCGACTTTTGGGTGGGAGGAATGACTGAGTAGCAAGTTTAGCAAGTTTGTTTTCGTCCGACCATGTCAAACTCACAGGTCGAGTTTTGCTGCGAACTTTTTCTAGAGCGCTGGGTCCTGTAGAGCGGGTAGGCCGATGAGTGGGCACTAAGGGCTTGAGACTGGAGCGCTGGGTATCTGTAGAGGAGGTTGCCGCAACTGCTCCCGCTGCAGAAGATGATGGAAGAACAGAGGTAGAAGAAGAAGCAACGAAGATGGAATGTGTCGGGGTTGTGCTGGTCGGTTCGGGGGTAGGTAGAGATTGAATTGAACGACTTGAAACTTCTGAACCAGCGACAGAAGAAGTACGAGAGTGGCTAGAGTCCTTTGGCGAGGACGATAATACTGCAGATAGAGCGATTTTGTGCGACGATACATCAATGACCACAGCGGGATACGGTTGCTCTGCTTCTTGGTCTTCTTGGTCCTCCGTCGTGTCCAGGTGATGATCTTCATTTCGGGACATATCCAGTTCCAGACCGTCCTCCGAACCAGACAAGGGAATCGAAAAGAATTGAGATTGACTTGCGCCCTCAGTGGCGGCTGGAATTTCATCTGCCTGAGTATCTGAATCAGATTCATCGTGAGGCTCATGAACTACTTTCCAGCTGTCTCCGTTGCCGGTCAAGTCATTGCGGATGGCATCGGCAGAGAAATGGAGTGCAGAAGTCAGATCATCTGCGTCTGAGAAAGCATCGCCGATATCCAATGATGGCTCTAGCTTGATGTTGAAGGGGTCGTCGTCGTCCATTCTAGCGACATTAGGCACAGCTTTGAAACTGAAAAAATAATCTCGGCCCGCATTTACCTTTTGGCAATGATCGCTGAACTCCTCCTCGTTCTCGGCGGCCATCCCTCGTCGTTTATCAAAGAAAACACAGTGCATCCTTCGTTTTCATCTCTGCTTCATCCAGGTGAAAAGCAATGTGTAGAGTCCCTCGCTCAGATTGCTCTGCAATACAGAATTATCCGGGAATCTTGCGCCCAGCTTCAGTCATCGTCCTCGCGGTATGTGTCGGCAGTATGCGCAACAATCAACTATATTTTACGAGATTACGAGGCCCTGATAATAGCAACTGAGGAGAAAATTCTCAGGCGCGACGCAAGTCTTGTGGCAGGCGGCTCCTTTGTCCCACTCTCTTCAATCCGAGCCAAGTTTGCCGAGTGGGACGCCCCGTTGACTGCCTTGGCTTCTCTAGTTAAAGATCTCGAGTCCAGAAAGGACATACAGCCTGGACTTCTGATTGATTTGCTCTTGGAACGGGCGAAGACAGGTGTCCATCGAATCGCCAGTATCTTCACTCGCCTCTCTCATGCCGTCGAACGCGTCTGGCGTATTCAACTGATTGCTTTCGTGGTTCATGGCTCAATTGCTTCGAATCCCCTTGTATCCGGTTCATACACATTTTTGGAAGGCTCAGTACCTTCATGTATTTCAAAACAGTCTCAGGACTCCATTCTCTACGTTGGACGCGCCATCGCTACAATAAAGACAGCAAAGCGCCAAAAGCAACTACCTACAGGTTTAGCTATCGAATACACCAAAAACTTGGAGAGTGTTCTTCCCGATGACCAGCAGAACTTTGATAGAATCATTGCGCAAATAAGGGACAATGTCAGCGAATGGCTTTGGATGAACGTTCTTACCGTACAAACGGTAGAGGAAGCTGTAAACTCATTGTGCGTCATCAGGGTGGTGTCCGCGTATAGTCTCTGCTAAAGTCATTCCAGCGCCGATTACTTCCTTCTACGTAACGGAGAGTTCAGTCTTGCCCTCATTCGCGAGATTGAACGGCTCAAACTCTCCCGCTTGACAGTCCGCTCGGGAGCTTCTTCGGTCATCAGAGAGCAAGACTTAAATCTCGCTCTGCTTCGCGCCTCGTTGGGTACAACGGCTCAAGACGACCCTGCACTGTCACTTCTCCGCTTCCATCTTCCTTCAGGACCACTGCAGCTGTTGCTTCCTTCCCTCGGAGGACCCTTGTCACAATCCTTCTCCGCAAAGTCCCTAGAATCTTCCCCCTTTACCTCAGCTCTACTTGGTACACCGTTGACCCTTACCTATACCGTCAACTGGCCCCTTGACCTTTTTGTACATCCGACAGAATTATTGTCCTACAGTGCACTGTTTTCGTACCTTTCAGCCCTTCGAAAGACACATACAAGCATTCACACTTGTTGGTCCTCACTATCTAACTCCCAGCGCGCGCGTCGTAGATTCACAGGCTTGAACGAAGGCGGCACGGCCGATTTGAAGGCGCGGAAAGAGTTGTTGAGGTATGGGTGGGGAGTCGTAAGGGATATGAGCTGGTTCTTGGATACTCTGATGGGCTATGTCATGATTGATGTGGTAGATGTCGAGTTCTCTCGTTTGAAGGAACAACTAAAGTCTCGAGGTGGCGAGGAAAAACACGACAAACAGACCACGATACCTGCATCACGTAGCAGTGCATCCAATTTCGGGGCAACTTTTTCGCCCCGGCTGGATTTCACATCTCTTCGTCAGATTCATGCGAACTATCTCGACAGACTGGTTACGGGGTGTCTACTGACCAATTTAGACGTGACTGTTGCACTTGCTAGCATATTTGAGGTTTGTGAGCGGTTTGTAGCGCAAGTGGAACGATGGGGCGGGGATATATTACCTGCTTTGTTGTCAGGACCTATGAAAGGCGGTGACGGCGAGGGAGCTGGTACTTTGATGAGAGACAGATGTGCAGGTGTCTCCGAAATCAATGAAGTCTCGATTTGTCCTTTTTGTCTGTTATTCGTCCAAGCTTACTGTGGTCTTAGATTTTTCACGATCTGCTCATAACATTCTACGAAAGCTTGTCATCGTCAACCTTTCAACGGCCGTTTACATCTTCAACTGCGGACGCGTCCAGGTCTATGGCTGTGGGTGCTCAGACAACGTTCAACATGTCGCGTGTGCCGATGACAAACGTGACCAAGTCGCGTACGGACGCTAACAAAGAGAATATGGACGTTAGACGGCATGTCGAGAGATTGATGTTGAGGTTGGATTTCAATGGTGGGTTTTCAAAGTTTAGTTGGGGCAAAAAGGACAAAGACGAGGATATCCTCGGAGATTTGGTTTCATGACATGTAAAATAATAAAGCACGTACTTGAATCCAGCGCTTAAAAGTGAAACCGACTTGACTGCAGAGGACCGAGGTTTAAAATTGTATGGCTCGAGCACTTGTGTGGCATGGCAAGGTGAGAAATAAAGAGTCTGTGCCGACTGCAGGAATTTCACAGGAAGTAGACACTGTTTCTGGGAGCTCATAGGGCGATGACTTCACGGACAAACACGGCCCAGCGTCTCTCACAGCAACTTCGCTTGCTTTCCTCCGAACCATCATCTCAGATGACTTCTCGTTAGTTTTTCCTCTCTCAAGACTTTTTCTTCTGCTTATTATTGAACCCGCCGCAGAGTACACTCCCCGTCTCATCGGCACCCCCAACACCCTCGGTACCTTCCACCTCATCCCCTTCTTCTACACCATCGTCTCAATTTTTTTCTTTCGCAGAGCACCGCGTGTTCATTGAGCAAAATGGCTCTGTCGTATCCTCATTCCACGACATTCCCCTCTTTGCCAACCAAAACAATGGCATCTTCAATATGATTGTCGAAGTGCCTCGCTGGACCAACGCCAAGATGGAAATATCCAAGGAAGAGTCTTTCAACCCCATCAAACAGGATGTAAAGAAGAACCGTCTGCGATTCGTCCGCAACTGTTTCCCTCACCACGGTTACATCTGGAACTACGGTGCTTTTCCTCAGGTGCGTGCTTCCCTGCAACGGAAAATAAATAAAAAAGTTTCTTTAATTTTTCAAATCTGACACCACATTATCTAGACATGGGAAGATCCTAACCAATCGCACGCCGAAACCAAGGCCAAAGGAGACAACGATCCTCTCGATGTCTGCGAAATCGGTGAACAGGTCGGATATGTCGGCCAGGTGAAGCAAGTCAAAGTTCTCGGCATCATGGCTCTGTTGGACGAGGGGGAGACCGACTGGAAAGTCATTGTCGTCGATGTTCAAGATCCCCTTGCTTCCAAGCTTAATGATATTGAAGATGTCGAGAGGCACCTTCCCGGCTTGATCAGGGCTACCAACGAGTGGTTTAGGTGCGTTCTACAAATTTGTTATCGGCATAAATATGACATGGGTTTCCTACAGGATCTACAAGATTCCCGATGGAAAATCTGAAAACACTTTCGCCTTCTCTGGGGAGGCCAAGAACAAGAAGTACGCTACTGAAATCATCCACGAATGCCACGAGGCCTGGCGTCGCCTCATCACGGGCGAAACCAGTCCTGGAAGCAACTCGATGTTCGCTAGGTCTACTCAACACTGAAAATGCCTCGTTAACATCGTTTCTTCAACAGTGACAACATAACCATTGCCAACTCTCCCGGATTTGTTAGAAGGGATGACCCCAAGTATACCACCCTTCCTCCTGCCTCTGGTAAACCTCCAGCACCAATTGACCCATCAGGTAAGTGTCCACCACGGAACAACCATTGTCGATCTCCGAACTCATATAATTTTGTCAGTCTCCAAGTGGTTCTACATCTCTTCGGCCCAGGTTTAGTCGTAGACAAGAAACCTTCTCGTATCACCTACATAGCACAATTTCCAGACAGGTGAATGGAACTCCTTGAATTTGAGATTAAAGCGTGTACATATATCAGTACTATATGAGTCGGATAAGATTTCAATGCAACAGTAGCGAGTATCGTGATTACAAAACATAACCATAGCCCTTAGGATCTGCTTTTTTCAGCGACCTCAGGTTGCATCGGAGGGTATCGGCACCATTTATCGGTGATAGAGGTCACAGTCCAAGTCCCTTCCAAGGCGGAGAATATAGAATATTCGTTGGAGTATATCCGAGAGACTGTGTGGGTTTCTAGTACTTTACTCGGTCCTCGACCTGTTGCTAACTCCGATCTTTGATACGTAAACGTGAACGGAGGCTCGCCCATGAGTGTAAAGACAATCTCCGCTTGGTCGCCTAAGAGAGTATCACATTGTAATTCACGTAAGTACAAAACAAAAAAAGATAAACACACCTTCGTGGATATCCTGGAAAATTCGCTTTCCATGGCCAATTTGGGCGGAAGGTAGAGCATGAACAGAGAATCGAAGGTCGGTGACGGATGCTTTGCACATCTTTTGTTGGTGAGCAATGGAAGTGATTGTAAATTCCCCGGGGTGCTGTTGAAGTAGCGAAAACGGCGAAACACTGGCATCTTGTGTGTACGTCTTGCCATTAATTCGGTATCTGCTACCTGTATCAGCGTTTAGCAGCCAAGAACGAACACCAGCTACATACCCTATCGACCATGGTGGCGTTCCCTCGAGTTGGAATTGCGCTATTTCGCCAACACAGAAGTCTTCTCGGCGATCGATTGGTACGATGGCAGCCGTTTCTGACACGTCCACCCATATCGAAGTAGCTAGTGGGTCCAGAGTTGAGTGTTCGCAATGAGAGGCATCCGAGACGGATTCAATGACGGTGAGATGAGGTCCAATGGATGTAAATTGATAGTGCTGCAAATTGAATTTCCAAGAATGATCATTGACTTCAACTATTTGTTGGTCAACCTGGCTGGTAGCCAGGTTTTTTATAGACAGTTGGAGTTGAAATGGAGGTGTACCGTCAAGTGCTATTACACCATCGGGGGAGAGATTATCGAGCGGGACAAACGTGTCATACAGACAGTACGCCAATCTGTTGCGATTTTTAAAGCGAGCGGCTGGGCGCATAGAGACTTGCTGTTCGAAAAGAAGTCTGTCATAGCGGGGTATTGGTGTGTTTTTAGCTTTATCGAGAGGGTAAGCTCCATCACCGATCTGCTTTACTTCATAATAGACTCGGCCAGCAGATGTATGTAACTGCAGTCGAGCACGAGGTTGGATACTGTTCAGGACAGATTGTTCAACTAGTTTCGTTCCCCCGTATTCATTGCCTTGCGCAACATTATACACTAATTGAAAGGATTAAAGGTTAGAGCCGTGAATCAGAACGCAGAAGAAAGTGTAAAACCTATTTGGAATGGCGATCGTCCTGCGTAAACAAGTATCATGACCACTAGTCAAACTGCAGGAAGAGGAATACACACCAGTGAGTTCAAGATCAACATGATCATCCATGCCTTCGCAGAGGGGAGGTAAAATATACGAGCCATTCAAAGGTTCATAAGTCGCAGGTGTTTGCTGAGACAACTTGGCCGTGGGCCTTGGTATCCAATCCACATGATATTGAGAAGCGTCAGCGATCACAGAGCCAGGGCATTGAGCATCAGCTATCTTTATGCAAATTTTAGAGACCATGTGTTGCAGCGTTTCGAGGAACAGACCTCGAGTATCTCGTATGTTCCCTTGTCACGAACATACAGAAGATCATTAGGAGTCTTCAAGGTTACTGAAGACACACTTCCGGTCTCTGTATGACGATATTTAATTTTCCATGGCTAGATATACTATATGTTAGCGAAATACACAGAAGCAAGATAACGTTACAAACACTTTCACCCGTCAGTCGGAGCGGAAGGCCAGTATGCTCTTGCTCTAGGACGGTGACATGTCGGATACCGTCGGCACCGTAAAATTTTACAGTCGGCTGGGAAATTCTGATGGGTCGAAATCAGTAAAGAAGTAGAAGCTCGTACCTTCAATCTTCTGACATGAACTGCAATACCTGATACGGTAAGGGGAAGTCGACATTTAGATTTGTCTTCGACGCTGACTATTGTGGATACAGAGTCGTCAATCACCAACTCTATAGAAAAATCCGAGAAACATTACCTAAATCGATCTCAAATGTGCCGCCTGTTTTGTCCACGGCTAAAGGTATGGGTATCTCCAACTTCTTGCGGTTTGATGTAATGTTTGGGAACGTGAGAACTTCTGAGCTTTTAGGCCCGACAATCTGTAGTTCCACGGTCCATGGAGGAGAGCCCTGCTCACCAAGTTAAGAATCACAATATATTCCGATTCTTAGAATAACTTACTCGTAGTTCGACTTCGGCTTCGATGACATTACCCTCGCAGGTGCTCACAATCTTTTTTTTGCCGTATCCTTTCGGAACGCCAACAAAATCGGCCGATGCAGGTGGATGAATAACCTGATCGATGCTCGGTCCGTCGAGTTCAACCCCCTGGTAGTGCGCATCACTAATTTTGGTAAAGCTGAATGTATAGTGACCACTGTGCTCAGGCTGTAAGGTAAACTGTCCTCTTGAAGAAGCAAATGTCTTGGAGAATTCCTGAGGTGCATCGGAGTCCCTCTGGATTTGATAAAATACTTTGAAGGGCCCTGTTCCATGCATGACAAGGTTTGCCGAAACACCAGTATCACCGGAACTAATGGCAGCCCCGCTCAGGGGAACAAGGATAATAGGAATAAGGAGAGGCTCACCATTCATGAATCTGCTGCCATTCAATTTCGGCAGTTGGCAACGGTCTTTCCACAACAGTACAAGATTCGGGCGCGAGGACATCTCCAGCACACCACTCCAACCCAAAGAAATCAGTGGTCAAGAATGATATATAAATAAGCAAGGAACATTCACCTTGCCCTTGACAGAGGTTATTGCGTATTCGCCAGGTGCGTTGGCTCCAACAGTGAGATCTCGTCGACCTTCCTTGGTAGAAATTGTCTTCCTCCAAGGTTTAAAGCGTTTATTTCCTTTGTCGTTACCGTTAGGTTGATATTTCAAGGAAACTTCCCATGGTTCATCGACAGTATCCCCTTCCATTGAAGAGACGGTCAAAGCTACTTCCAAGCCAATCACAAGGGAAAGTGGCCGTTCAGGACTGCAGTGCTTGAATGACACGGCTGGACGTCGAAGCACTGTGAAAGAATGCATAGCATGACTGTTTGAGAGTTCAACATTTCCTCCGATGAGCGCCACGTTCCCGACAGCATCCATTACTTCCTCCAGTACATAAATATGACTGCCGGGGGCAACAAGGGAAATGGAAAGCGGAACCTTGAGGTTTTCGGGGGCAGCAATCCATCGAATGGCGCCGGTGCTTGTCGCTACCACCTGGCTAGGGTGATCAGAGGACGGGGAAGAATAAGAATGACCCTCGATACCCTCCACCAGGAAAGCCTCCCTCTTTCCATTGATATTTTTTGCCCATCTCAAGCTGAGAGGCGGAACTCCACTAATGTCCATCATAAGTTGAGTATCTGAATCTTGGCCTGCACAGCGAACGTTGTCTGCTGAATGTTGATCTGGGGCAAATCTCGCTTGTGGGCAGGGCGCGACCGTCACTTCCAAGGGCATCAAAATTCTTGCCTCGACGCTGGATGAATCGAGAATGCGTTCCAAGCGAACAATTCCGGGCTTGGAAAGGCGGATATGAACTAGTGCTTGCGTTTGCTGAAGGGACGAAGATGACTGGTTCGGGAGAGGCTCGTCGTCATACTCGTCGTAGTCTTCCTGTGAAGAAGGACGTACAAGCTGGAGGTTGTCCAGGCGCGCCTGCTCAATCGCTCGAAGTTCCTTCCCTGAGAGGTCAAAGAATTCAGGTTGACCGGAGTTGAAACCGAGAGGTGTCACGGAAAACCTCAAGGCAGTAGGACTTGTGTTATTGAGAAGAACAGGAACGAGAACCACATTGCCAGTGGAAGAAAGACAGAAAGAGTCCCCAAAGGGATTCAGTTGCGCGGTACTGATGGGGGACATGCGCACAGTATGCTGACCTAACAGATGCTCATCGCTTTGCGCTACTTGGGAAGAGGATAAAAGACCGAAGGTGACTCTGCCCAGAAAATTTGAGTGCTCCGGGGAATAGGAAAGATTATGCTGGCCTAAAGAAGCGTCAGTCTATGTATATGCGGGGACGCTGATATCACTCGCACCCAGGACTCCTGTGGAGATCTCTATTGCGCCAAAGATAAAGCCATCAAATAACCAAAGACATAAGATCTGCAGAGCAACGACGGCTTTGCCGTAGTTGAGTCGCGGTATTTGCAGGAAAGCGAGGAGAATGCAATATGCGGTGTCAAATATGAGCCACTTTTGACAGGAATGGATTCTGTCTTCGGATGAGATAAAGGAAGAGAATACATCCACGGCTTTGCAGGCCTGTGGGTCAACATTCAGAATCGAATTCGGTCCAATGAGGGAGAAAATACCTGAAGAAGGGCACCCAGACTAAGCAGATACCAGCGTTGGGTTGGTGGATCCAAACCTAAGTTTTGAAGGAAATTTTTTGGATGAGATGGCTTGCCACTGGCAGACGTGGCAGACATGGTCGATTTACGCGTTGAACTTGAAGGAACAGTGTTGCATGAATGAAGATCGTATTCATTCACGTGACTAGACTGAGAAAAGGGCCTGCGGCCCGCTTCATCCGAAACTTTAATCGCTGCTTCTGCTGCGGCAAAGCCACTGCGCTCGCATATCTGTTTTAGTCTGTTTTAGGTATGGTTAGACACCGTCCACCGCGAGGCTCATATATACATGCACTACAGCACTTATAACCAGAATCCTTCACATTATACGACCGGCTTCTCCAAATGAGCACTCCGGTTTTACCCCCATTGCCCAAAATCGAAGGCGATGTAGACCTAACGCTTACAGTATTCACCCATTCGTCCCTGAGTGGCCAATCAAGTAACCAGAACTTATACAACGCTGATCGTCTCTCAGAACTAGGCCAGCAGGTGGGTACTAATATCGCTATATGCACCTATGCAAAAGTATTCAGTCCCTGGAAGGCCTTAAATCTAGCCACAACGGTCTACTTGTACGAAAAGCGACCACCTTTGAACTCCAGAGACATCGGCGTAGGCTCTCTCTCTCTCTCATTTGACTTTTAAGGGGAATATCATATCTCCTCTACGACATCTAGATCCAAAGAGAAAACGAACTCAACGTCAGCGCCATCAACCTTTGGTTGGAGCAATATGATCTCAAAACAAAGTTGCGAGCTGCCCCGGAAAGTGGGATTTACGAAAATCCGCAGGTATCTTCTTCTGCCTATCCTCTTCTGTTATACACTGAAAGACCATGATTGCACGGTAGGAAATGAAAAAATTCTTTTGCACTTATGTCGGTGCAGTTTTCCTCAACAAAGGAATTAAAGCTGTCGAAAATTGGATATCGCAGCTGCTGGATCCGAATTTTGAACCCTCATATTCAGCTTCATCGTCTACTCCATCTCAACAACCTCCGAACTATTATCATAATGCGCCGGCACCTACTAGCGATCCTCCGCCGCTCCCACCAGCCCCTTCCAGTTTCCCTATCACCAACTCTTTGTCTTGGCTAACGCTAGCGACCGTAAACCAGACGGCGTCCCAAAAGCATGTCTCAATCACGTATCAAGCAGAACCAACTGGTCCTTCTCATACTCCGACTTGGACGGCACGCTGCCTCAGTAAGGTTTAAAACCAGTTTTTTTGTTTTCGGAACCTGCCTGATTCATTTAGTCGACGGTCACGAACGAGGCATTGGCCACGGGAAGAATCAAAAAACGGCCAAGGAAGAGGCCGCAAAGCAAGCGTAAGTTCCATCCTTTTCCAGCGAAGAAATGCAATTTATCTCCTGCATAGGTATCTCAATATGGGATGGTGACAGCTGAAGGCATACTGCGTTGGCCCGATACTTCAGCTAGGATTTCGAAGATTGATTCATATTACTTGTACCCTGAACATAGTACATCAACAAGAGCTACCTACTTAAGATACCAGAACAGGAGGTATGCCCCGAGCAGATACAGCAGAACTCGAACCTGGGGATTCATATTCGAAAACAGCGAAGCGGAGGGTTCTCTAGAGACTTCCGCACTCTCGCCGCCCAGCGTTTGGCCTTTACCTGAGAAGGCGTCTGATGAGCCAGCGGACGGAGAAGAATGCTTGCGGATAGCGGCCTCGAGGCCACTGGACAATAGTAAACGACATAATCACTGGAAATAAATAAATAATTGAGACATACGCTCGGTTAGCACCTCTAATTTGATCAACTTTGGTACTTCCTAGAAGGAAAATGAAGGTAGGCCTGATTATAGTAATATCAGAACGCAGTTGGAGGAAAACAGGCTGAGACGTGCATTGCAGATACCCGGTATAAAGAGGCGACCTCGCGCGCAGCATCCACGTCACACTTGAGGAAATTGACATTGGTGTACTGCCTAGAGAAAGCCTCGTAGGCAGGTGCAATTTGATCTGACGATTCATCAGAATGACCCAACATAAAGTAGAGGAGATTCCGCTAACGGCAGGGTCCACACCTAAAAGATGGTTGGCATCTGGGAACTGTCTGAAAAAACTATCGTGCTCACCATGTCGCATGGAAGTCAATCACCTAAACGCAGGTTTCGATGAGTGAACGGCCGTCGAAAAGCAAACACTACTCACCGACAACTTATCCTTTGACTTTTCAAGGATGCCGTTGAGCTGGCTAACAGATCCAATGTTGGTGATGGTCATTATGGTACGGTTGGAAGGTGCGAGTCCAGATGGATAGTTTAGTTAATTAACAGTGTGCTGACTGATCATTGAGTACTGGCTGCATGTTCAGTCACATGATGTGATATGCGTCGGAACAAGTTGTTCAGTCTTGGCCGCAGCTTCGACTCTCTCGAGAATCGAGTAGAATTTGTTAAATTATATGTAATGATTTATGTACAGTATCAATATTTTGCTCTAATTAGATATTAACGGGGCGCTATGATAAATGTGTCAAGAGGATTATTGGCTCGAAAGTGTTCCAAAAAGGCTAGAATCACACAGTAGAAAATTTGTAATGACGACTCCCAAAGTTTGGTAGTTCATTTGAACTTGTGGCTACGGGGAGCAGGTGTTAGCCCAACAAATACCTGCCCAACTTTTCGCCCGTGCGAAGTCATATCCTCGACTTCCAATAGCTCAGATAGCTTCGAAGGAGGCAAGATATGTCTGTCATATCGAGCCTCAGGAAGACTTCGATTCGGACTTAAAAATGTCATTGGGTTCCTTGTCTCGCCACCTTTCACTTCATCGCTTTCCTGCGCCGTTTCCCCGAAGCTTAGATCCACGACAGCAATTCCCATAGCTGGAGACGTTCTCTGGTTTCGCCGAGGTACCATAAGTGATAGCGGGCGGAAGGGAGGTTCGCCGTCCCCGATGCCTTTAGACCTTCTAAATTCATCCCCTTCAGAGCGCGCGTGATTGTTGGAATGTCCATGGGATAGAAATCGGCGATGTAGATGCCATAAGTGCGCCTTGGATGGATCTGTGCGGGGAGGCGAAGGTGACGATCGTAGAGGCAAAGGTGATGACGAACGACTGGCTGTAGTTTGAGGAAGCTCCATCTTCTCCGCGACGAGTTTCGAGACAACGTTCTTCCTCATCACCTGCATCAGTTTGATTTTTCTTCCCTGAAGAGGATGGAGAAGAAGAGGAGAGCAGGAGAATGCTAGGGGCATGAGCGTCTTCTCTCCTTCACGACGGCCAGAGCCCTTCCTATCATCGACATAATAGTCAAGCTTCCAGCGCAGTTTAGGTGCTTCGACGCTGGTACCAAGACCTCTCATTTTTGAGGAAATGAGGGAAGTTTCAATTCCGCGCACCTCGTACACGCCATTTGATTTCAAGCTGATAGTGGCCTGTCGCGATACGTGATCGCGAGAGTTTCCCTTGACAGAGATACGTCTCAAGACCGGTTGACCATCGAAAGGTGCATAATGGAAATTAAACGTCTGTCGGGTGACGGGAATGAAATGCGCAGCACCGCCTTCAATTTCTTTGTCGTTCGGATCCAACGAGCGTGTGTTGGTCGAGTAGCCAGCGAACCGGAAGCAAGGGCATATTGAACGGAAGCCCTCCTGGTCAATGAGCATTTCCACGACGGTATCCTTCAACCATGCTAGGGTTCGGGGAAGATCAGCGTGCGACGACATAGGGTCGGGGATGGACTCTGGTGAAGGAGGCAGGAAAAGTCGGGGAAAACTCGCAAGGTCACCAGCCGCCGAAGAGGCTTTTCTATCGTATCGGGGCCAGTGTGAATCAGAAACGCTCGGAAGCGAAATAGCACTGTCACGGTACAGATTGGGATAGTCCGACAAGCTTGATGTTGAATGAAGGTCCCCTGCATAGCCGTGGCTTATAGTCTGCCCGTGCGTTACGTAACAAAGGTCGGACAACGAGCTTGATGTGTACGAATATGTTGAATAATACATAGATCGTGTGGACACAGCGTCCTTTGAGGAATCATCGTCGGGTTGGTCATATCGGAGATCTAAGCCTGGACTTGGGCTAGCGAAGTTGTTGGTTACAGCTTGATTAGTAGAGGAGTAGTCCACTAGTGTGGAAGTTCTGGAAGAATCTGTTTGAGGTTGCAAGTCTGAAGTGCGAGAGTCTAGCGGTTGTGTTCGAAATTGACCAAATGTTCCAAAAGTTGCGCAGCTCCGAGCCGTATGTACTGTGCCGGCACTAACACTAGAGACCAGGCAAGAAGTACTGGAGACTCGGCGAGATTCGATCTCATCGTTGGAATTCGAAGAGAAGAGAAATATTGGCACCTCTTCAGATGTACAAATGCTTGCCATAACTGACGGAGACAGGATGGGCGAGGGTGGCAAAGCTTCTGAGGGCTCTACGATTGAATGTCGTTCAAAGAAAGCGCCAGCACTAGCTGAAACTGGAAAAGTAGGGTCGGCGGACGCCATTTTGAATTACAAACGTCACTTTCACGGTTTCGGCCCCCAATAATGGCCAAAGCGCTGCCAGTCTGAATCGCGAGATAAGTATGGCAGCGGAAAGGGAAAGAGTTTCAAAAGGAGTTCGTCCTGTGATCTTCACATGACCCCGCGTCATATTCTAAAACCCGGTATTCACTATTCAGGTCGTTGATTATGTGGGTAATAACGGTAGTGCGAGAGGGGGCGAGAGGAAATCTTAAACTATAAAACAAGTAAGACAGAAAACAACAATCTACAGTGGAAGAGTATTGCGAACTACTACACGACGCCGATTCTATTGATGAGGATACACGTATATGCAAGAATTTGCCAAGAAAACAATTATGTTATGAAGACAGCCAATATGAGAACAGACCCAAGATGAAAATTAGGATGAAGAGAAACCACGAAGTTGAGCTAGAAAAAAAACGATTTACAGGAATAAGAATATGTGGGAGTTGAAAACAAATGAAACAAGAGTTCTGGTGCAGATAGAGGACCAAGAACCGTGTGGAACGGTTTGAACGAGTTCAAAAGAAGAGGTTGTCGGTAAGAATGACAATGGAAATGACAACGATGACGGAGTCCGAGAAATCACAGATGTTTTCAAGAAACGGGGGCACGGTTGAAGCGGAACGTTGATGGTATGCAGCACTTAAAGTCAGCGCCCGTCTAGGAGGTGGATAGAAGCAAGACTACATGGTCGCAGTCGCTTTCTCTACTTCTACCCTGATTCCTCTCACTCCACCTCGCTCAGTAAGGCTAGGCGCTCTGGCAGGCTTCAGGCCTAATTCGAGCGTACGGTAGACAGGAGCCGGTGTCCGGATCGAGGGAGAATCCTTCTCGCTGATATCATCGTGAGTAATAAGTGCACTGCTGTGTTCTGCCATCGGAATTGGTTCACCGTCCTCGCCGCCAATTGCTGTAGTAAAGTCCATGCCATAAGTTATGCGGCTGTCAGCTTCGGCAAGGTCTTGCTCAAGAGAGAAATCCGCAGGGTCATGTATCATGCTGCCGAGAGTACTGAGCACGATATTTGAATCAATAGCACGGGCGTGACGAGAACCGTAGGCTCCATAAGACTTGTGCCTCGTGTGGGGAGGAGTGAATGGAGAATTTTGTGTGACAGACTTGGTTGTGAACGCCGCTAGACCCGTTCCGTCGGAGTGTGAAACAGTCTCCGAACCACGTTCGCGGAGGTCGAGAATCTGGAAGGAGGCGTTAACGCGATCTCAACCTGTAAGGCGACCGGTACTAACGAGTCGACATGCCAGAACAGGAGCCATCATGATACTGAGCGGAATGTTGATTGCGGAAATCACCTGCCGAGGCCTATATGCGATCTGAGCGAGGCTAGGGGTTACATGCAAGAAGGATGGAGCTTACTGCAGGTAAAATATACCATTGATCAAATTCGCAATGGAGATCAGTATGTAGTAGAATACACCTGCCTCAATTGTAAACGAAGTGAAGCTCATTAAGACTGGAGTGCACAAACCTTCACGCAAAAACGTCTGAATGAGGCGACTGTTCGGGCCTCCATTACGCCTTCGGATCGAGATAGCCTTGATTACCGTCATAAAAGTGACGACGGTATCGAAGAGAAGTGGCGCGATCTATTCCAGCAACGAGTCAAGGTCTGACTAAGAGGAAATTACTTTGTTCTACTTGACTTACAAAAAAGCCTATAGGATTAAATTTTAGTCCTCTGACTCAGATTCGAGCAAAAGTCCCGAAGCTTACCGAGAATGTGAGCAGAGTGAGGTTTTGACATGGGGAAGCAGGGACCGGTGGTCTAAAAGTTGAATTTTCCACGGTAAAAAGCTCAATCATCAAGTTTAGAAAAAGAAATAACTGACTGCGGGAGGCACGAACGGCAAAACTAACAAAAAAAGTCAGTGGCTCGATTTCATAAGTACTAAGATAAGCTGACCCAACATTTGCGACGTGTCAACGTAGAGCTGATACGCTACTACACCTCCGATGGCAGTGAGAAGGAAGCATAGAACGTATACGTTTCTGTTGAAAAAGGCATAGGTGCGAATGAGAAGGACAGCTAAATATATGCATTTTGAGTGAGCGAATGAAGCGCCACTGAGCGTGATGAGGGACGCACATTCGGAGCCGACTTGATTCCACATAGCGAGGGCGACGGGAATCTGGGTAAAAGGAAAAGAAAAGATCAAAGTTTATCGCAAAAAGTAATGAAGAGTAGCGCATTACTCTGTAGATCCTTTCGCAGGTCTCCCATGAATGATTCAAGACAAAGACGTAAAGAGGGTAGGGAACGACTGCGATAACCCAATACCTACAGATGTCCTTTAAAATTGACAGAGTTTCGGTATAAGAAAGAAACTTACCGGCAGAATAAATAGGCAATTTTGACTGGAGTCCAATGAGTCTTCCAAATCTAATGCTAATGTTAAAACGAAAGCGAGCACAGGGAAAGATGGTGGCTCACAAAGCGCCATTCTCTCGGGAGAGAGATGAGCCAGTCCCAGATTACCACCGCGTCTGGAGGTAGATTAATGAGGAGAATGCGCTGGGAACTGCAGACAGGCTTACACATTGCTGCAGAGAAAAAGTGAGAGACGAGAGCGGTAAAGTAAGAGGTGTACTTACCGCAGAAATAGATCTGGGTGACATGGATAAAATAACTGGCTTCGGCGGCGGCTGAGTCTGACATTTCTGTAAAGGCGAGGGAGAGGGGGGAAGGGCAAGGGAGATGGTGGTTAAGAGGGAAGGAAAGGAGGAGAAATAATCGGACGGAGACGTGACCTGCTTCGAAACTTCCTGAGCTTCGCGATCCACTCCCAGAGCCAATCAGAAGCCGGTTCGATTTACGCTCCACCCTTTTTTTTTAGGCTCGGGTTTCTTAATCGGTGCCGCAATCGAAAAAGAGGAGAATTTTGGGTCCCTCGGTGCCACAGTCGTTGATGGCCGTTCGGCTGCAGCGGCCTGGCTCGGATTCGTCCCAAAATGGAAGTCCATGGCTCACACTCAAACCCTTCGTTTTCGTGGTCCCAATAGCAAGCCAGCGTCTGCTCCAGTTCAGCAAAGAAAAGAGGGCCTTTTGAAAGACCAAGTTAAAAGGCGAATTCTCTTCAAATTTCCTTGGATGAACTCTAACCATCGCCCTACAGGTACGCTAAATTGCCATGGAGTCCAACTTTTGCTTTTGCTCTCCGGATGATCCTCCTTGTACGTGTTTCGAGCGCCATGTACTCAAATATCGATGACTGCGATGAAGGTAAGTTACGTGAATATCTCTTCCACCTATCCGGCCTCATGTTCCTCAGTATACAATTTCTGGGAACCCCTACATTTCCTCGACCACGGTTATGCATTCCAAACTTGGGAAACTTCTCCTCAGTACGCCATTCGAAGCTGGGCTTACATATTGCTCCATATCTTTCCGACGAGTATCGCCCGCTTCCTTGCTGCGGATCAAAAGGTATGGTCAATCCTCATCTCAATTACAGCCATTCTCATCCACACTCAGCGTGTTGCATTCTTTGCAGTTCGCATATTCCTCGCTGCTATCAGCTCTATTGCAGAAGTGACACTTTACCGCAAAGTTTACGAGAAAGTCAATCATCGAGTCGGTCGCTACCTCTTCTTCATGTTACTCTTCAATGCTGGAATGTGGAACGCTTCGGCTGCTTTCCTTCCTTCCTCCTTTGCCATGTACACCGGAACACTGGCATTCGCCTACTCTATCAGCCCTTCCACCTCAACCGACTCGCAGCGCACTCTTCTCACTACCCTTTTCTTCGCTTCTGGCGCTATCGCAGGGTGGCCGTTTGCTCTCGCTCTCGCTATACCATTCGTCTTTGAGGAGTTATTTATCTTGAGTGGGGACAAAGTTCTTTCTAGCGCTCGCTCGATTTGGATGGTAAACAGGTGGAAGCGACAATTTGGTTGTGGTGTACTCGCTGCTCTTATTTTTGTGACTACAATTACTTCCTTCTTTACTTCAATCAAACTGACTACCTCTACAGGTTCCTGTTATCGGCATTGATAGTATGGCATACGGAAGACTGTCACTCGTTCCATTCAACATTGTCAAGTATAACATACTCTCCTCCGACCGAGGTCCAGATCTATACGGAACTTCCCCGTGGACTTTTTATTTCTTGAATCTCTTGCTCAATTTCAATGTCATTCTCCCCTTCGCATTACTGGCACTTCCTGCTCTAGCAATTACATATCTCGTCGATAGAAACCGGCTGGGCGTATCCAAGAATTCGGCAGAAGAAAGTTCTCCTTTTACCGTTTTGGCCCTGCGACTGGCTCCAGTCTACATCTGGCTCGGTATTTTGACTGCGCAGCCTCACAAAGAAGAACGATTCATGTTCCCTGCCTACCCTATGCTGTGTTTCAATGCGGCAGTCACGCTTTATCTTGTTCGAGGATGGATGGAAACCGCGTTCGTGGCAGCTACAAAATCACCCTATCGCGTAAGGTCCAACGTCTTTAGAATAGTAGGAGCGTCATTAACTCGAACTGTTCACAGGCTTCGCGCAGCTCAATATTCAGCACATTCACACTCTCAGTACTCACTACAACTGCTGTCTTATCCTTGTCTCGGGTAGCTGCCAACTGGATGTATTATCATTCACCGCTGTCTATCTCGAACCATTTTGAGGCCAAAGAATTACCACATCTGCTCGATATCGCCGGTTTTCTTCCGGTACATGTTGAACGCCAGAGCAAAAAGGGCGAAGAGCGCCGTGTCGATCTCTCGCCCATCAAAGACTTCAACTTAACATTATGTTATGGAAAGGAATGGCACCGTTTTCCCGGTCATTATCTCGTTCCCGATGGAGTTAAGGTGGAATTCATCAAGAGCGAATTCGATGGCCTCCTTCCAGGGCATTTCTCGGCAGAAAGCACGGATTTTACGACTTCTCTTTGGCCTCGTCCACAAACGAGAGTCGTCCCGCAAGACCAAAATGACCTCAACAGAGAAGAGCTTTCCCATTATGTATGGCGACTGACCTTTCTCCTCATCTTAATATGCTGAGACGTTTATAGGTTCCTGTTTCCATATGCACGCATTTGATTGATCTCGATTTTCCTTCTCATCCTTTAGAGTCACTGCAAGAGCCTCGCTATGCTATCCAGAATGATGTCTGGGAGCGTGTCGAGTGCCTTCCATTCCTCGATGCTCAACACTCACCGTTGTTCAGTCGGGTGATATGGCTTCCAGGTCAGAAGTGGCGCTCGATAAACGCATGGGGTGATTATTGCCTTTTGAGAAATCGCCAGCTAGTAGCCGAGAAAGTGGAAAAAGTCAAGCAACTGGAAGTAAGCAGGCGGGGTCTGTAGAAACGTAACAGTAGTTTGTAAATTGATCGTGACGTAATGCCGAGCGATAGGTTTCTGCTTTACCGTGATGGAGTTTGATACTCGTTTGGTTACATCGCTGCTCAATATGCCTGCAGACGTTACTCTTCACATATGTGAGTGAAATTGCCCCCATTGATTGTAATATAATTGAAGCGGTCTAGTTTCCTATCTTGACCTGCCCGAACTGGCTGCGCTGGCGCAAGTATCGCCATATCTTGCAACACTCGCTTCCAATCCTGCGCTACACAAGAATCGCCTTCGCGTGGTTGCCCCCTCCCGGATTCAGCACTCGTTATTTGGTCAGGGGCCACAGGGAGCAGCGTTCAGACCTACAATCGCGGAACTGGTTCATCGCGGGGTGATGAAGGGACTGTCTATTGAGAGGCATTTGAGAGAGGGGACCTATTTCTACTCGCATCGCGTACGCAGCTCGACGACCGGTTGTCTCTGATAGCTCTGATTGGTTTCCCCGCAGTCGATAAGCCAATACGAAACAAGTCTCAAGCTCGCCCGCAACCGTGCATGCCGAATCATCTCTATGCAACTCCGTCAACGCGAACGGGACACCAATGAATTTCTCAAGACGCTGCATCAAGCCCATGTCCTCCCCGACGAGGAGTCCTCTTCTATTCATATATCTCGCAGTCTATTACCTGTGATGCGCAAACTGAAGTGGTCCATTCAGAGAGATAATCTATCCAAGAAGATCCGGACTGGGACAGTGTACAGTATTTCTGGTAGCAGCATCGGACCTCTTGAGGTCTTTGGCAGGTGGTTGGAAAGTAGAGCGAAGGCTGTAGTGTATGACCGCGATGAGAGAGTGCGACTTGCGATATGTCCTGATATACGCCTAAAAGTTGGCTTCTATGAAAGGCTGGGTTGATAACGAACTGTATCTCTCTTCTTCCCGTCATCCACCATGAAATCCATCCTATTTGAAATCTGCATCGACTCGGTTGAATCAGCGTTAAAGTGAGACGGCAAGGCATCTTATCTTAGTATTACAATGCTGACCCTAAGATAGCGCAGTCCATGGAGGAGCCAGCAGGCTCGAACTCTGTGGAAATCTGGGTGTCGGAGGAGGTACAACGCCTAGTTTGGGGCTGTTCAAGACAGTCCACAAGGCTATAAAACCTTACAATATTCCAGTTATGGTTCATCAACTTTGGCTTACGCAGTTGGTCATAGGAAAATCTGATGCTCAGACAGGTCATGATCAGACCGCGTACAGGCGATTTCCTTTACTCTGATGCAGATATGGAGGTCATGCTCGAGGATATCCGAGCATTCAAGGAGCTTGACGTGCAAGGGTTTGTATTTGGGGTTCTGACTCGAGAAGGCCGAGTCGATGTTGAGCGTACCAGAATGTGTGTAAGCGGTTGGCTATTGAAAGCTAATCCCACGAAGTCTTACTGCAAGCAGACTCTCAGGCGCAAGCTTTCCCAAAAAAGGTGGGCTTGCTGTGATGAATTTTAGAGACCGAATCTGACAATAATCAGTATGCTTTCATCGGGCTTTCGACATGACCAGAGACGCGAAAGAGGGTGAGTCAGTGTCAGAATTGATCTCATACGGGGCACCGAGGAAAATCCCCAGCCATGATCGACATAATGAAGATAGAGGGAGTCGTTCGCATCCTGACAAGGCAAGCGGCAAGCAGCGCAGGTTCACTGGGACTGAATCTCCCTTTTCTTTCTGTGCAGTGGCCAAGGCAGATCGGTATCACAATCGCTCCCGGTTATAGCATCGCTACTGGAAATAGCTCGAGATTCGAGCCTGACGATAATGCCTGGCTCTGGAATAAATCCAAGCACAGTTGGGAATATATTAGATAGGTTACTACCAGCGGGTTTGAGCGAAATACACCTGAGTGGGGGAGCATGGGTGGAAGGAGAAATGGAGTTTAAAAGGCAAGACATGGGAATGGGTATAGGAGGAACAGGAGACTGGGGAATTTGGAGAACAAGTGAACAGGTCGTTAGACAGGTGGTCCGGTCGCGACGCGAGTTTACAGACACGTGACTCGGATTACCGTAAGCGCTAATTCCTGAAAAGGTCAACGGCCTTGGCTAGACGCTATATTAGCTACTGGATATCGCTGCGTTCAACAACCAAATTTCTGGGCTATATTCTTCCATCGAAATGGCTAAAAGAGATCGAGTATTGACCAATGGTAGCGGCCCGTCGAAACGACGACGAGAGCAAGAGCCAGGCTCGTCGTCTGATGTGGAAATGGGGGCTGTAGGGGATTACGTTGGCGAAGAGCGCGACGAGGATGACGATGACGGGCTGGAAGACAAGTCCATGCGATTGTGGCAGACAGTGAAAGACGTGGTTAAAGAGTGAGTATCATTTTTTTCGGCGTTTCTCCCAGGACTCAATTTCCTCTTAAGCGGTCGTCCTCTTTCTATCCAGTTCAGCAAACAGCCTGACCGCAAAATCTGGAGCCACTACTACACCGTCATTCGCAAGCCAATCGCCCTCGATGATGTCAAGAAAAAGATCAAGTCCCGCCAGTATCCAAACCTGGAGTCTGTCCGACAGGATCTCGAGCTCTGCTTCAACAACGCCATGGAATACAACATGCCAGAAAGCCAGATACACGGTGATGCCAGCGATCTTCTGGTGAGCTCGCCTCGACCTCCTCTGTTCTCTCTGTCTTAGTCTTTCCCAGAAATTGGTAAACAAGACCTATCGCAAACTCACACATGCAGACCATGGAGACAAGCCACCCAGCATGAAGCGTTTGCTCAACTCGAGAATACAAAAGCTTATGAAGAAGACTGACGATAGGTATGTCCCCTAAGCCAGTCTCTAAGATATGTCCTCATTGTTCACCTAGCGGCCGCATACTCTCGTCCATGTTCTTGGAATTACCTTCAAAGAAACTCTACCCCGACTATTACAAACTAATCAAGGAACCTCGCTGTCTAGATGCGACTCAGGTCTGTGTCAACCTATCTCCCCTTTTCCACCCCCGGTACTCAACTTCCTGCAGAAGCAAGTGAAACGAAAAGAATATCCATCTTCCGCCGAATTCGCAGCTGACGTCGAGCTTGTGTTTTCAAATGCCATGCAGTATAATTTAGAACATTCTTCGATTTGGGAGGACGCATTAGTCCTTCGGGTATGTTTTCTCCAGTCCAGTTCACCGTAGTGCTCGCTGATTATGTTTTAGGATTATTTCCGTCAACTCATGACTGATCTTCCCGCCCCTCATGCTCTTCCGCAGTATTCCCAACCACCCAAGATAAAAATTAAGATGCCTGCGGCTCTACCAAAAGTCGAAGAGCCTGCTCCTGCCCTTGCACCACCCCCCACAATCTCTCTGCGAGTTCCCGCACCAGCGAAGGCGGCTGCTTCGAAGCACCCAGAGGCGAAAGCCCCAGAGGTCAAGGTTAGACCTCCTTCCCCCAAACTTCCTTCGACGACAACAATTTTTCCCCGTCCTGCCACGGTTGCAATCGGCAGCCGCGGCTCCCATTCCTGCCCTGGCACCTGTCGCTCCCGCCCCGAAACCAGCACCGAAATCCCCTGTCCTGCCGTCATCAAACGCTATACTCAGGCAGCCTGCCACTGTATCAACGCCCAAGCTTGCACCAGTCAAGGCACAGTCATCGTTGAAAACTGTGGCGCAACCGGTTCCGAAGCCGCAACCGGCGAGGCAAGTGAAAACTCGAACTCCTCAATCTCGCACTCCTCAACCTACCGTGCCTATACTACAACTTCACCCGACTACCGCACCTTCTTACACCAATCTTGCAACCAACGTCTCATTTGCCAAGCTGTCGCCGTTATCGTACATGCAGTCGCCAGCAGTCGCTCAACCAGCTGTGCCTGTACCGTCATATTTTCCACCTCCAACTACCCAGCCAGCGCCTACTCCAGCGCCCGTTTTTGCTAAAGCTCCGACTCCACCACCCATACTGCCACCAAGCCATCAGCTGCGTTATGTTGCCCTGAGAAGTGAACCCCGGGGACGAGTCCTGCGACTTGATAATCGGGACGGAGTTACGAGCTGGGCCATGCGACTTGAACGAGATGAAAAGAGTCTGTCTGTTCGAGAAATAGTCTTTATGACTGAGCCTGGCGATACCAGTGAAGAGGAGGAGGAGGAGGAGGAAGACGAATCAGACGAGGACGCCGCCAAGCCCGAGCAACCAGTTAAGAAGCGCGGTCGAGGACGTCCCCCCAAGGTTATGAAGACGAGCGTAAAAACGGCTTTGCCCAAAAAGAAGAAATTGAAGAAGCGAGGGGAAACGCAAGTGAAGGTTAATGGCACATTGGTGAACGAGGAAGAAGAAAACGGTGGAGGCTGGTCTGTAGAGCTTGTCGCCGGGCGTAACGTCTTGGAAGTGGGTGAGCAAGGCGGACTTATGTGGAGGGTGTATGCAGAGCGACTTGGGTGATTTGTGTATAAACTGTAATACTTGGCCATTCCGTATCTTTATCAGATTGATGTCAACCGGCGCCTATCCCGTCTACCATTTTACTTTCGCTCGATGCCACTTGTCAAGTGCAAGGTTCGTTTGGCTTTTTCTGTTTATTTTTTTGGTTGTAATGTATCTTCGATTTAGTTTGTGGATACGGTAGGCGGATGTCGCAGGCACAATTGCGACTTCATCCACCCAACTGACAAAGATTGGGACATCGCTCCAGAGCCTATAAGCGTGAGCTTTTCATCTTCTATCTGCTTACGAATGTTAAAATACGCTCTAGTCACACCACCCGCCGAAACGAGTCGAGCGAGGCCGTGATTTTGGACGAGGGTACGGGCGAAACAGATCCAGAGATTCAAGCGACTTTGGCCGGCCTCACCCACGAAGCCCTGTCTCGCGTCGAAATGACGCGTTCGACCATGCTAACAACTCAAAGTGGCAGACTTCGCCTACCAGGTCGACGTCCTTTTCAGATGTTGGTAGCGAGAGCAGCACCCATGCATCACGGAGACACTCAGATTATTCCCCGCCTCAAAGAAGACTTTCTACCAGCAGCTCTGGAAAAGGGCAGGATTCAGAATCGCGTTCCTTCAAGGTCAGAAACAGGGAGAATGGAGAACTAGGTTCTCCCAAGGATAACGCCTGGGGCTTTTCTAGGGACCGTGGTCGGGGCTCCAAAGAGAGTGGTCGAAGTGCTTCTAAGGACTATGCTAGAGACAAGCAAAGCTTATCCAAAGACAGTGACAAGGACACCTTCAAAAGTAACGGCTGGGGCACCTCCAATGACTATCCAAAAGATAAAGCCTGGGGCGCCTCTAACGACTATCCGAAGGACAAAGGGTGGGGCACCTCCAAAGACGATGACCCAGTCTCCTCCAATGAGAACGCCTGGGGATCCAAAGGAAAAGAAAAAGAGGACATTGGGTGGGGAAGCAGTACAAGCGGGGGCTGGGGAACTAGCACAGAAGGGGGCTGGGGTACTAGCACAGGAGGGGGGTGGGGTCTTAACGTAGGAGGGAGCCGGGAAATCGGAAAGGGATGGGGCGAATCGGCCGCAGATGCTGGGAGTACGTCTAATGGTTCATCAAATGTCTGGGGAAAGCCTCAGGAGAAAGAGTCTTCCGAGTCCCGTTTTGTCGTTCCCCCTCCACCGACGTCTTCGTTCGCACCTCCCCAGAAAGTGTCGGGGACGTCTTCGAAACGTGATGCTTCATTGTCAGAAACATCCTCGTCTATGCCAAAAGATGTGTTGAGGTCATCACAATCTCTACCTACGATGCCTTCAGTGACAACGGCCGGTTCCTACCTGCAGAATACTGCCCTTACAACTTCCCCTGAACCAGCGAAAGCATCTCCTACCGTTCCTTACCTTCAAAACCAATCCTCAAATTCTTCTGTTCAAAGAACCAAAGTTTCATTTCCATTCAAAGTCAAAGTGACAAACAACGCAGCGTCAGGATCTTCGTTGCTGAAGCCTACCACGCCTTTGCGCGACGGGAGGAGTACTTCTGCTCGGATTCGAGCACCCTCTCCTGCTTTGACGGAACGTACGACGTCCTCCTCATCGCGAAAATCACCGAAAAGCGGAAAATTTCGCAAAATCTTGACGTAAGTCCTTTTCGTAACATGTAAATTATGCCAGTCTAAGCTCTTATTTTAGGTTGTTCGACCATGCCGTCAAGGCCGAGGTCCAGCGCCGAACAACCGCTCAGAAATACGAGCGCTGGAAGAAAATACAGGAATCACCTCAATATGGGCGCGTCAGACTCAACGGTCAGCGGAAACTTGACAGTGTTCGGGTTCAACTCAAGAAGAGACGTGATCGGTTATTCGAAAAGCTTAAAACGAAGGCCGCGGAATTAGTCGAGGAAATACCACCGCGATCGACCCTGCCGTCAGCCTTGATTGACGATCTTGTGGTCAGGGCACGTTCAGCGACCGCTGACCTAGATAAACATCTTCTGGATCTTAATCGTTCTCAAGCTGAGCAGGAAGCTGCTAATGAGAAGGCTAAGCAGTTGGCACAGGCTCAAGAAGAAGCTCGTGCTCAAGCTCAGCCTCAGGGTCCGTGCTCTGGTTCGACGGATTCTTCGGCCCCAGAGCAGGCGCTTTCGTTGATCGAGTTGAGGGCACGTGTAGAGGAGCTATTAGAAAAATCATCCGAAATAATCGATATCCACGAAGAGAACAGAGCGAGAATCCGAGAGCCTGACTTTATTGAAAAGACTCTGGCGGAGGACGAAGATCAGGACTCCGACCTGGATGAGCTCGAAAATCAACTCGAGCAGACCGGACTAGAATTGGAGAAGCAGAGTCTTGAGGTTGCCCAGCTTTCCAACGGCTTGCAAAATGAAATAGAGCAATTGGAAGAGTCTACGAAGAGAAACGCGCTGCTGAAAAAAAATGTTTGTCATGTAATCTCTGATATTTATCTCTACCCTTATGCTGATAGTCTATTGTGGCAGCTACTGGATAACCTTGCGGTATTGGACAGGGAAAAGATTGAACGACGCAGAGTGATTGATGCTCTATCACAAGAAATCCAGAATCTCTATAAACGACCCAAACCAACCTATCCTTACATGCGAGAATTGCGTCCGTTCATCAAAAAACTGGTGGCGCGAATCATTGCGGAGGAGATCAAACTCGTTCTCGTGAAAATCAGGGCAACAACCAAGATTCAGGTGGCAGATCGCCAGAGTCTTATTAAGCAGGCGATAGAAAGGATGATAGCGCCTATCGTGGAACAGACTGTTGAAATTATAAATCGCTCAAATGATCTTGTTGCTGCCCTGGATTTGGCGGCCTTCCGCCCCCTGCAAGACCATAGGTTGGCTTATTGAGATCCTTTCTCGGACATTGTTTTTTTGTCATTCGTATCCCCCCCCTCCCGGCGGTGTGTTGCTCTCTTGTAACATTATAAACTAGATTGTATTACAGTACAAGCTTGATTATGTCCGATGTATGTCTATCTGTCGCCCTACACCCTTTTGGGGCCCAAGCAGAACATCATCTTCCTCATTCTCACTCTCACTCTCAACCTGGGGAATATATCTCTGATACCGTCCAGGAGTTTCACCAATCTGTTCCAAGTATCGCAGCATCATCTCCTCTCTATCAGCCGGTTTAAACTCTAAGCCCTCGGAGCCCTTACGAATACGTTCGAGGCGATGGTTTTGATCATCTTCGGACGATGATACCGCGTCCTCGCTGCCTTGATAATCTGGATGATAGGGAGGGTGGGTGGAATATCCCGCAGCATCGCGTGCCTTACGCCGACGGGTGAAAGAGTCTTTCCTGAGTTTGGTATTAGATGGTTGGAGGTCAGGATTTACTCCGTCATTCTCAAAAGTCCAAGGCGAGTCTGCTAACTTGAATTCTCCCTCTGCTTCTTCGAAGTAGGGTCGAGTAGGATCGTCTGGGGGCCAGGAGCCTTGTACTTGTTCTTCAGAATCTATGGAGTAGGCGCATTCAGTTGAAAGGAGATTATAAAAGGACACAGAGAAAGAAAGAAAGCTTTGCACTGTTCAGATATTGAGCAACCGGTGGAATGGAATACGCAGACTTACTTGAAAACGGATGGCGTCATACGAGAAGTTGACCCTCTTCCCGCTCGTACTCTTCTCGGATGGTTGAAAGCTCGACCAACACACCTTCGCCCTCCGTCAATTCATATCTGAACCCATTTCCGGGAGTCCTGGTGGGCCAGCACCAAAACCAGGGATTAGAGCCCAGCACAGATTCTATGTTCCTTCGTCGACCCAGATGCTAGAGAAAAAGGGGTGAGTGATTGGGAGATGAACCTCCAGTTGGCATACGTATGGAAATTTAACATCTCTTCATAAAACATTAGAATTATCAGAAATGGCAAAAGACAGGTTTAGTGTACCTAATTTTTCCTCGACGGACCATAGTTGCCACCTTGTCCTTTTCCCATCCCTCAATGGTGGTGGTGTTGTTCATGAGCCCATTAAAGTGATAGATACTGTGGTAGATATTGAGCAGAGTTTCATGATTAGAAGGAAAAAAAATAGACCTAAAAGCCCCAACACTGAGCAACACAGGTATACATGCAACAAGGTTCAGTATAATCAAGACAAATTCAACTGCTGGCATAGAGTCCTGGATCCGGAAGGTAAGTAGGCAGCTAACAGAGAGAGATGGAGGAGGGATACCCAGTAGTTAACATTGAGATTTTGGTACACTCTTCTTGCCATCATGGCGAGGTGGTAAGAGCATGCGACGTCGACGTAGAAAAGGAATCGGACAAAATGGCCGTGAGTATAGTGACCGACGCAATTATCGATCCAAGGACAATGATGATCTTGCAAAAGAAATTCAAAAGAGGAAATACAGGCCGGGATGTGAATCATACCCATGCGGAGGACACAGCTGGAAGGGGAATTGGAATTGGAAGAAGGGAAGGGGCTGAAGTGGCACTCACTGGTTGCACTGTCGACAGTGATGTGTGCGAGGGGGCTTGAAGGATTGACACATTCTGCAGTAGCGCGGTTTACCAGTCAGTTTCTTGACTTCAAACCCGTCGGAATGAGTATCTGGTTTCTGCACGAAGTGAACGGTGAGAATGAAGAAGATAGAATGAGCATACCCAAGCTGGAGGAACTCTGCCTGGGTCAACCGTTAAACACAGAAAATAGTTCCATAATAGCATGCCAACGAGCAGACTGCGGGGTGTGTAAGTGTGTGTTCAGGGTCCCGAATGCAGACCTACTTGAAAGGAAGGAGGAGAATGATGAGCTCGACTGAAAGAGCACGTCCATACCAGGGCCAGATGATAAATATTTGAGACGAATAAGCAATGAAAGAAATAAGGAGAAGAACGAAAGTGACGATGAGCCGTCCGACAAAACCAGACATGAGTTGTGGGCGCTTCTACGGCGCTTCTTTCTCTCCCATGTACCGTTCCCTCCGATTCAGCTCGAACACCGCCAGCATCCGGCGTCTCGCAGACTCTTGGGGCGAAATTCACATCCGCAAGTATTTTTCTGCCTTTTTATCTTTTATCTTCTTTTTTTTGCTTATTGTATATTACTTATTACTTATAGCTTCGCCAAAGGAAGTAAAGACGGCTTCACTCGCAGCACGTCTCGCTAGCAAACGACCCAAACCTCCTGCTGCCAACTGGGCCAATGCCAAACCCGGCCTTACACCTACTACTCCAAAAGGCACTCCTTTCCCCATTCGAGTCTCTTCACGGATAGATTCAAGCCTGCAATCTGCAGCTGATGTCTTCGACGATTTAATACCTGAAAGACCCTCTTCCCAAAACGACTCTTGGAACAAGGGCTTGGAAAATATCAAAAAGACACATAGTCGCGTTCCCTCGGGACAAATTTGGACGCCTAAATCCGGAGCAAAGACTGTTGGCCCCAGAAAACGCGACTCTCCTGTGGTTCAGAAGCCGGTGAAAGAGTACGATGAAAATAGAGCCATAATAGAAGCCACAACAGATACCACAGAACACGAGCAAGACGGAATTTCGGTCGAATTTGTCGACGAAACCTCCGTCCGTGGTGTTTCTCTCATCGCGCCCGAGCCAGGTCAGAGTATCCAGATGTGGTATGAAAAAATTATCGAGCAGAATCGAGAACCCATTGGTCCCCATGCTCTGACCCCCGACGTCGAAATATCTCCAGATATGCATGACCTCTTTGGTATCGACCACGCCAACCCACAAATATTCAAGCCGGTTGCTTTACAGGACCGCCCTGCTATACAAAAGAGCAAGGTAGACTACCAGTACCGACGGGCCTTGCAAAGAGCTGGTGGTGATTACTCCCGTATACAGCCCACTTTCGTCCCTACCGATCTCAGGAAGCTTCGTCCGTCTCAGCTTGCTAAGCTCGCCATATCACGCAGACCCGAAGCTAGCACGTCCCAGAGGACAAAGTTTGCGTCAGTCCTCTCATCTACTCTCAGAGACATGGACAAAGTATCTATAGTAAAAAGTAGCACAAAATAGTTGCGTTATAAAATATCGCTGTTCGCTACATAGCTAATTCAAACTCATCAAATTTAACAAGGGTTGTGAAATGTGTACAAGAAGGGCAAGGAGAGCAAGAAGAGTCTTTACAGCTCATCCTCGCTTTCCACATCTTTGTCATCTTCCTTTGCATCCACCTTCATCGCCATTTCCTGGTCCTCCAGGCCTTGATCATCTTCGTACGCCACAATGCCTTCTTCGCTCTGCGTTTCTACCACGTCCTGTTCATCCATTTCAACCCCCAGTAAATCGTTATCAATCATGTTCTGTTCACCATCCCTATCGACCGTCGTCTGTTGCTCGGTTTCGATCACCGGTTCCTGATTGCCAGCCTCTATTTCGTGATTCTCAGCCACAGACAGCCTTTCACTTTCAACCACCCTCCCCGGCAGGTTCTCCGCTCCGTGCTGTTCATCCTCATCTTCCGACTCGCTTTGGGAATCTTCGCCATGCTCTCTATGTGACGAATTCAGGGCCCTCGCAAGTCGCTCGCTTTCCGGAGTAGCCAAACGCTGACCCTTCACAAACCGAGGATCAGGGATAAACAGCGGATTCATCTGTTGCGCATACTTTGCATCCTCTTCAAAATCAACATACTTTGAATAACGGAGCTGGAAAGCCTCATCGTGCAGCAGCCACAGCGGCAACTCAAAGTCCAAATCAACCTCGAAGATCTCTGTGGGAACTCTGAATCCCCAGGCGAGATTGTGTCGAGGTCGACGACCGCTCTTGTTTTTCTCGTGCTTTTGGGCGGCGTCGACGAGACCGCATACTTTGTTCAATGGACGGGCGGTGGCTCGTCGAGAGCTGACGATGGGGGCTGAGATGGATTCAATGGGAGGAGCGGGAGAGTCCGACGTATGACCGTATTGGACTACGGATAAGCTCGTCGCTCGGTCGTAGACTGCGAGTTTTTTGCGCTTCTTTGGAGGTGGGCCAGACAACGGATAAGGTTCTGGAGGCGGAGAGGCTAGTTCATCGATTTCGGCATTGGCAGGTGTTTCCGAGCGTGCTTCCGAGGGATGCTCGAACAGGATAGGATGGGGAGAAAAGCTTGCGGTTTTGAATGATCGGCTTTTCCGTTTTACAGCGGATTTGCTGGGTCTTATAAGAGTCGTAGCTGAAAGTTGTGTCTCGACCGATCGGTCAACATCATCGGCAGATAGGACAGCGATTTCAGGGTGCATGGGAGAAGGTGCAGCCACAGGAGGTGGGATCGAAGAAATGACTCTGGGAGTACTTGGATGATGGGGGTCAAGTAAACCATCCTTTTTACCCTTCTTATCTTTCTTTGCAGGACGGGGATGCTTGTTGGCGAATATTGCCGATGGGGGCTTGGACAAGGTCAGTTTCAGTTTGAGTGAAGGCTGCTGCAATGGCTTTGGAGGAGGCGGCGGGAGCTTATCCTCTGGTTCTTCGACTTGAGCTTCATCCTCGTCGGGCGTTGGAAGCTGCTTTGATACTTGTGCAGACGAGTCACTGTCATTTTCACCATCTATTGATCCCGGAACAGGCTTTTTCCAAGGTCGGGGAGGTAGCAGTGTTCTGTAACGTGCCTCGAGGGATTCTGCGACAGCAAGCATCTCACTTCTGCGGCGCTCACCCTCAGCGATGGCTGAACCATTCAAGAGAGAAGAGCCGTTTGCGTCGTCGATTTGAAGCTGAGCGGGAGGAGTGGAAAAATTCGAAGCGGGGAGGGCAAGGAAGGCAGAATAGTCCATTACACGAAGCTGTTCTACTCGTTCGTGTAGCTTGTATTGTTCGTGTTGCAGCTTTTCCTTCTCTCGCAAACGCTGTCGCTTCTCGAATTTTTCGTATTTCCGATGTCTCTGGTGATAGGCCTCATCGGAAGTGTCGACTGCTTGCTATACGCGGTAAGGGGGGGTCAGCGATATTTTTCATGAGCGACTTGGATGCCGTGTACGCACTGATTCGTCTATACGAGGCCGAAAACGGCTCATTTGGATATTCGCACCGGGGTCACCTTGGTCATCGACGGTGGACCAGTATTCTGGGGTCTCGATGAGCTGCTGCTCCTGGTAGGCCTTTATCACTTCTGGGCGTTCAAAGTAGCGTTCGTAGCCGCGAGAGTTGATTTTTTGAGAAGGAGCGGGAGATTCAGGGGGAGCGAGGGCCAAAGTGGTGGAAAGGAAGAACTGGGTATCCTTGGGGATCAGAGGCTCGTTTTCCCCTTTGGAGGCGCGTTAGATGAGAAATGTAAGGAAAGAGAGAGGGAGGCATACATTGTCTGCGGGATGTTTCGAGGATGAGAATGTCGGCATCGCAGTTACCGACGCCGGGGCCGCCGCGTCTGGAGCGGGAAGGCAAGACACGCTTTTTGAGAGGCGCAGACGTCGAGGGCACTGGCTCATTCATGGCCGTCGTTGTCAACCGGCGTTTATTTTGTTTTTCTCACACATACATTGTAAACACTACAGAAAAGTCCAGCCGTCGTCTTTCAAAGCCTGCACGGCGTATTCCAGGTCCTTTTCTTTTACCAGCAAGTAATCAGTGTTCCTGCATGCAGCATAAGGTGAAGCTATCGGAGAGAGAGAGAGAGACGGCAGACCATGTAGATGCAATGAATACGCTAATCAACGCCTTCTTAAGCGGTGCAGTAAGCTCAGACACTACTCCGACGAGTGCTGCAAGGCGTGTATGGGCGTATATATGGAGGAAAGGAACATCCAATTGACTGACCAAAATCCATAGGACCATTGACCTTGATACATTTCCAGCAGGCGTCAGATTCGAATGCGGGTGGGATGTCGTGGTACCATTCGCCGACAATAGATATTTCTTCTGATGTCCGAGTCAGGCTGAGGAACCGATTGTTATTGCTTTGCAGAAGATCAATGATAGACACTGGAATCTCCTGGAGCTGAGAAACGAAGAATAGCCCAGGCTGGACGGTGAGATGGAGACGGGCATCAAGCACTGGTGGAGACATGGCCAGCCAATCGGGTCACACGACCTTCTTTGCCTCCCTCTCTCATGGACTCCCCCGAAGTCTGCAGCCCCAAATCTGCAAACAGACTCAAACCCCTCAAAGGTTGCCTCAAATCACCCCCAGTCGCCGCCAGAAGCAGCGACTCGGACCCCTTTGCTTCATTTGAGCAGGCTTGCGCTGAATTCCATGCTTCCTCTCCCCCAATCACTCTTCCTTCCGAGCTCGACCTCACTATCCACAGTCCACCTTTCTTTGCCTCAGACTCGTCCCCTTTCTCTGCCGCCAGCAGCAACTATAGCTCTGGAGCAAATACTCCCTCAACATCCGGCAATCTCACGCCCAGAACTCAGGCTAGGAAGAATGTCTCTTTCTGCCCGGAAGAAGATGGCCTAGAGCAAGTCTTCATCGCAGATACCTGGGACAGAACTCCCGCTGAACCCGCTGGTCACCTCAGCTACCAGTGAGTATTTATTTATTCTTGGCAAGATCTTCTCAATTTTTCAATTTTTTTTCACCAGAGACATTTTGGAACTAAAAGCAATACAAAACACCCTTCCCCGTGCCCAGCAGCTCCCAGACTTGTACACCGGAAAACCTGCTCATCAGTATCTCCAAAAGGTCCCTATCGGTCTCCTCCCTCTAACAGACCAAAGTAGTCCCTGCAGTAGTCCTATTTTTACTCCCCATCCGTCTCCTGCCGATAGTCCCGACTTTTGTCAGGGCAGCCCAAATGGCAGTGCTGAACATTCTCCCATACACTCCCCTCCGTGCGGCCTGTCACCTAAACTGCCGCCGCCGCCGCCGCCACAACAACAGCAGCAGCAGCATGGTTACATCCCTGCTACAACTTCTCCCCTCGCAGCCTCCGCTTTGGCCGCCATATTCGCCTCAAAGCATGCAGAAAAACGCGTTTATGCTCATAATCCTATCCCATCCAATCTCGGCCCTAAATTCAGACCCCCGTGCAATCCCCATCATCATACCCCAGTTTATAGTGTCACAGAATCGGATCCTATCCCCCCATCTTCTCCTGCTGTCGAATCTCCTTCTACCCCTCGTGCTCCTGCTCCTGCTCCTACTCCTACCCCCAATCCATTTTCAATGGCTCACCTGCTACCCTCCAGATCGACGACTCCCATGCGAAGGAAACCCAATTTCGCTTTTTTACCACTTTTAGATGCGCCTACGAGCCCCGATACTTCTTTGTCTCCCACCGCCAATTCGCAAAGCGAAGAATCACGTCCGAAATCAACACTAATCGGCTCCTACGACGATGAGCCTCCTTCAGAGGCATATTCTTCATCCTCTTCGTCGTACGCCTCTGACTCTGAACGCGATTTTGGCTCTGGTTATACGGACGGATCACCGCTGTCGCGTAGCACCTCAATCACTTCGGTTTCAACCGTAGGTTCAGTTCTTTCGGAGCTCAAGGAGTCTCAAGGAGCTGTTGGTTCCGCGTACACCGAGGAACCAAACCCTGGAGATTCAGGGTTCTTTTTCATGCCCCCATCCAAACATGCACCTTATGATCCCGGCTACTTTGGTAGACCTGGTCCATCCTCCTCCGCAATTGCCAAAGATCCCCGATTACAAGCCATCGCATCTCCATCCCTTGCACCACCAAGCCCGTTAAGTCTGGACGGATCCGCCACAGAGGTAGACCTTGCCAGACTCATGCATGAACGTCTCGGCCGAATGGAATGGGAGCATTTGAAAAATGATATACCAGACACGTTAGAGGGTGTTGAACCCGTCGCTCGTTCTCGTTCGATCAGTACCACTTCCAGTCGTGGTCACAGCAGGGAGGGCTCACATGAGATGGATCTGGATGAAATTGAGAGAGTAAGACGGGAGAGGTTGGGTCGAAAGTGGACTCCGCCACCAAGCAGGGATGCTAGCCGTGCATCGAGTCGTGCTCCTTCCAGGGAGAGAACCCTTCTCGAGGTAAACGGAGTCGAAATCGAGGTCGGGGTAGGGGGGGGAGACGATAGCTAACCATCACCACCACATCGTTTTCTTCTTTAACCAATTCTTCTACTTACCATTCACATATTTTTACACTCGCATTTTGCATCTTCATGTAATCTTTATCCATAAGTGTTTACGGACCGCTTTTAATCACACACATAGTTTCACCATCAAACTGTTATTCTAAAATTATGACCCAGTTTCAGGACCTTCACTCGGTTTTGGAGACATCTCGGTCGGTATGAAGCTGCCCGTATATCCATGAGGTGGCTGCGAGTGCACAGGCGAACCCGACGGAAAAGCTCCCATTCCTACTCCCATCCCGAACCGGCTAGCGAAGAGCGGATTGATATGAGGCTGCACAGGTGGGCGTTGTGACGGCGCCGAATAGTATGGCATCGTAGCTCCATAATCGGACATACTTTGGTTTAGTATCTGAAAAGGCCACTGACCCACTGGGGAAATGGGATATTGGGGGTACAACTGTGGAAGCGGTTGCGCATCCGACGAACCCCCCAAAACTCCGTTCGTACTGGAAAAACCGTTCGTCGAACCACGCGGCAATGCCTGTTGATGACTGCTCGATCCGGAAGATTGATAACCACCGCCTCTTCCTCTACCTCGTCTATTTTGATTTTTTTGGGAATAATTGGCTTTTCCTCGACCACGGCCTCGAAGTTCACCGGAAGACCGACGCTGCGGTCTTAGTGCAGAAGCAACGCTGGAAGTGGAAGTGGAAAGCGTGGAAGTAACGCTGTTCGAGGTACTCGGAGCCGAAGCAGTTTCGAATTCATCTGCATATGGGTCATCGTATGGTACAGGGACCGGCCGAGACAGGGATTCATCGTAATTTAGATCATACGGACCAATCTCATCATACGCGTTGTTGCTCATAAAGTAATTCTCGTCGATCATGTCCGCGTCGCGCATCTGAGATGGAGTGGGGGTAGGTTGCCTCGAAGAAACCGCGGAAGAAGGACGGCTTGATGCCCGCCTATGGACGAAAATGAGATCCAAATTTTGGAAGAGTATGACATGGACCTGACTTTTTCTTGAGATTCCTTTTATGTTCAGCTTCAGCCTCATCGTCGGAGAATTCTAGTTCGTGTTCGGCTGGTTCTTCATCGTTCATATTGCTTGCATCGCTACCTTTCATAGCTTGGATTCGCCGCGTAAAGACAAAATTACTTCGCCGAGGTATGTGATAAACTTTGCGTGAGATGCAGACTTTTTCCTGGTCTATAGGGTACGACGTTGGGCTGAATTTGATTTGGTACATTGGTTGAGTGGTAGGTCCGAAAGTTTCGAATATCTAGATAACGTTGAAGCAGTGAATGAACAAAACCAGGAATTACTCACATAACCTAAAACTTTTCTGTCTTCAAATACGAGGAGAGTGTCGGCATCGAGGGCTCGATCTGAAGCACCCCGAGCAAGTTCGATTTGTAAACCCTCGACAATGACAACATTATCAATGATGTTCAAGACATGACCAACAAATTCAAGCTGTTCTTCCGGGCCTACTTCTTCGATATCTGGAACCGTGATGTTAACATCGCTCATTTCATTCCTGGTCGTAAAGTAAGAGGAAGTGGCCGGCGGGGGACCAGAATCTTCCTCGTCCATGGCTTCATCTTCGTCCTTCTTTTGCTTCTTGTCCTGATCATCTGAAGTGTCCGAATCCGAATCCGGATCCGAATCTAAAGATTCAGATGATTCTTCAGAGGAAGATGACATTTGAACAGGCCCATGCCTAGGATGTGAGCATGAAAATAATCCAATAGGTACATTAAATAGGACCCACTCCGCTTTTCCAACTAATTCGGCCTCAATTTCATCCTCACTGTCCCCAGAGCTGTCGATATCATCAGGGGAAATCAATGTCGGCTTTTCTCCTTGTTCTTCTGCCCCAACAAAGCTTTGAATGAGCAGCAAGTCTTGCGCGATGGTGAGGGGAGCTTGGAAGGAATCCATGCTCCGGCCCGTCGCTCCAAAAAAAAAAAAAAAAAAAAGAAATTCCAGGCGCGACTGTCATGTTCAAGATTACTCAACCAGCACGCTCATATCTCTGCAGATTCTATTCCTCAGCTCCGCCTAAAACTAGAGCACAGCTTGTTGCAGAGCTCAGAAAGCTTTCCAATGCCCCCATCATAAAAGCGCGTCAGGCGCTGGACGAGAACAACGGCGACTTTGACGCGGCTCTCCAATGGTTAGAAGAAGACATGCGCAAGTCTGGCGCTGAAAAGGCAGAAAAAATCAAAGGCAGAGCGACCTCTGAGGGTCTTATCAGCATCTCTGTTCTCGAAGGAGGCTTGGGATCACGCATAGGCTCCGGTTCTGGTTCGGTCAGAGCGAGTATTATAGAACTCAACTGCGAATCGGACTTTGTCTCCCGAACGCAGGAATTTGCGGGTTTGGCAGCTGAGATTGCCCATGTTGCTGCACAGTCACCTGTACGATTGCAGCAGAGTGCTTCGCCCTTTGTCCCCCTCTCCGTAGGGGTATTATTACAGGCTCCACATAAATCTGGCACAGTCAACTCCCTTATTACGGATCTCATCGCTCGTATTGGCGAAAACATATCTCTTCGACGAGCCACGCTTCTCTCTTTGCCTCAAAATCTCGATTCCGTTTTCCGTGTTACTTCGCACTTGCACCAAGGACGTGTCGGTGCACTAGATCTAATTTCCCTAAAACCATCTGGGTCTTCTTTATTTAAAGATGATGCTTTTATTGGCGACCTGGAGAAACTGGAGCGTGCATTGGCTAGACAAACTGCCGGCTTCATGACACTCGCAATCGACCAAACGCAGAATCCGGAGGCCGATCCAGAAACGGTACTGTATGAACAGCCATTCATGATGCTGGGAGGGCAAGATGCTTCGGTGCCGGTGAGAAAGGTACTGCATCAATGGCAAAAGAAATGGGGTCTTGACGACATATCCGTTTTTGACTTTGCCAGATGGGAAGTTGGAAAGAATTGAGGGTAGCTAGGTGCTATGTGCATAGTAACATATATTTGAATCCCATCTCACCAGAAACCTCCTTCTCGCTCTCAGGGAACGCAGGGATAAATCTCGGACTCTGCCTTTCGTTAGCTTGATTGACGGACGAAGCTTTTTCATATCTCCGCTCCGTCAGTCCCTGCACGACCCAGGTTTCTCCGTCCTTGAGAATTTCAGCGTAAACTACCAACTTGGGTAATTTTCATGGCACGTAATGTCAGGAACTAAACATCTTTGCGCGGACCGTACGCGTCGAATGACCGTGGACGTCAGGCGAAATCTCGGAGTGACCGTAAAACCAGAAAGAAAAAATGTCTCCCTCTCCCTTAATCTTTCTCAAAATTCAACAATGCGATAGCTCGTTCCTGTATGCATCCTCATACGCCTTGGATTCGCCATGAAATATATCCAGCCGGAGCGGGGAATGCTCGGCAAGCGGCCGCGTAAATAATATTTAAATCCGAGTAAGCGCACGAACGACAATAATGTCGTTCATCATTCTCGCTGGCTCATATTCCAATGATGTCTACACCCTCTACTTTGATTCAAAAAACAAGACTCTGAGCGTTAAACGCTCGCTCAATGTTGGTTTTCATCCGTCCTGGATAACACCCCACCCCAAAGACAAGTCGACAGTTTTCGCTGGTTTGGAACAGGAGGACGGGCGGATTATCGTAATCAAGTATACAACCTCTGACTGGACGGGTTCGGTCGTCGCCGACTCATCCAGCGGAGGGAGGGATCCATGCTTCATTACCGTCGTCAAGGACGAGCTGCTTATCGCCAATGTAGTATCTTTCTTCACTCGTCACGTTAGTCCTCTTTCGCTGACAATATCTTAGTACTCCAGTGGATCAATTTCTGTCCTTCCCATCTCCAAAGACGCGCCATTTATACTAGCTGAAGCTCCAATAGCCACTATCACCTTGGCAGGCTCCGGGCCTAATAAGGAACGGCAGCAATCCTCTCACACCCATCAGGTATTCTATAGTGAGAAAACCGACGAAATCCTGGTTCCAGATCTCGGAGGAGATCGTGTTTATCGACTGAGGAAGGAGAATGGCATAAAATGGAAAATCGACGGCCACATCGATAATGAAGCAGGTGGTGGGCCTCGACACGTAGCCATTCATGGTCCGTACTTTTTTCAATCCTTGGACTCTTAGCCGTTGGCTCATGTATCTTTAGATGGATATCTGTACACATTGCTGGAGTTGACGAGCTGTGTTGCTAAGCATTCTTTCCCCGACCCTTCTACTGGCGTTACCAAACTCATTGGAAAAGTCCCCACCATGCTCAATCCTCCTCCGGAGCCAAACAATATGCTTGCCGCGGAAATTCTTATTCCAAAACCGAACATGGCCTATCCTGTTCCATACATGTATGTCTCCAACCGAAATCAACCGTCTCTAGAGGGAGATTCCATCACGATTTTCTCAATTGCCAAAGCTGGTGCACCTGAGCTGGTTGCAGAGGTCAGAACTCGACTCAACCATCTCCGTGGGATGGAATTAGGTGGACCCGATGATAGATACCTCGTTGCGGGAGGTGTCAATGGCGGCGGAGTGAAAGTTTTTGAGCGAACAGAAGGAGGAAGGAATTTGAAACTTGTCGCAGAGGATACCACTGTCCAAGCTCCTACTAGTTTTCTTTGGGTATAAAATTTGCTCCGTGTCATGTAGACTTGGTTTTTACTGCTTACAGCCACAATATAGACAGATTATGCTCAGTGACTGTGTGAACACAAAGCCTGGGATAAGATTGGTTGAACTTGAGATATGGCAGACCGCGATTGGAAGGGACTGCTATGTTTAGGCAGCTAGTGGTCACCAGTCGGATCAGGTACTTGTGCGATGTTTCTTTTAAAAGCCTTGTATTTGCACATAAACATAAAAAATGGTTATAATGAAAAAGAAACCTCACCTACCGAAAAACATTCGACACAAGCACAAACTAAATGCCCTGCTTCGACATGAATTCTTGCGATGCGCGCAACATTTTGGACATATTGGAAGTTTTCTACCTTCGGTTTATCGGACATGAGGACACGTAGAACTGCAATTACACCTTCTGCAGTGAATGTAGTAGCACTTTCTCCTCCTTCGTCGACAACGTGGTGCCATTCAGCTTCGACTAATTTGGTATCGAGAAACTGGGCTATGCGATTACCAAGCGAGACAGCTGCTGTGTACCATCTTGTAATTGTTGAGACGTGCTGAATGGCCTGTATATACGACTCATTGTGTTTTGGGTCTTGCGGAAAATTTAGATAAAGTAAATTTAGAAGGCGACAGACTGGGCACTCACTTAGGACTTCATTTAAGGTTGCAGTTTCGTCTGTCGCATCGGGTTTTCTAGTGGAGAGTTGTCCAACTCGAGCCCAGCCATTTGTCTTCTCTGGCGAGTTGAATGAATAATAAACATAAGCGAAACAAGAGCCAGAAACCTACCAGCGGCAGCCAGGGGTCGCCGCAGTGCCAGCAACGATAAAATTAGCACCCAAATAGGTCGCAGCTGGTGTAGACATGACACAAGCACTGTTAGAACCTCCACCACCACTTCGACATCACCCGTTGAGGTCGAAGTCGTTCTCGACACCTCTTCTAGGTGTTCCCACAGAAAGATGTGGCAGTCAATCCAATTGCTGATTGTCGAAGCGTTCACATGATACGTAAACCTCTCACCCTCTGACTCCGATTCATCCGCCTCAACAAACTTGCGCACTATAACCAGTCCACCCATATCTAGGGTGAGTTGTATAGATCGCTCCCACCACGCTGATTCCTTCTTGATGACCGAAAGGTGCCTTTGAGCAATTGCAAACGGCGATTTTTCACCCCAAAATTCCTTCATTTCCATTATAATCTGATGAATTTTTGGGGCAGCACGGTAATGCATGAGCTGAACAAGTTGGTCCTGCTTCAGATAATCTGGATCCCCACGAAGACAACCAATAATGTTGAAAATGTCTTGCGCATGCAAGTTGAGGGAACTATCAAGGATATATACATCAATCGACTGTTTTGAACCATAACTGCAACAAACCGGGGAGTCGTCGCCCACTGCTGAAGGAGCCTTGCACCGGTCCGCCCATCGGGCACTATCTGCTGGTAACAGGTTCTAGTATGCTGGGAGTTCATCCTCGTGGATTTAGAGTGGATAATGCATCGTATAGCATCACAGGATATAGTGCCGGTCACGGAATAGAAGACGGAGGTGTCAACATTTAGTAGAATAGAGAGGATGTTTTGCCAGTCGCCGCTGTCATGCTGGTATCGGTATTGCCATAAGAGAGTTGTTGTAAGAGCACAGAAAAGGCTTGTGAATAGAGCCAGATCATGCTCATAGCTTTCAAGAATAGGGTCGTGCTTGGGCATGGGAGTGCAAGTGTGCAGGGGAACAAGGAACGGCCATTGATGTGGGAACGCTTTTTAAGCCGAATGAACTAAAGAGTGAGCAAAATCACGTCAACGCCGGATGACGTAAGAAATCGGCGCCACCCCTTATTGGGACTGGCATCCATTCAGCCGGATGGAGCGGGAAGCCCCGGAGAAGTATTTGCGGAATTCAACTTCGAGGACTACTTGGCCCAAACTTCAGCTGCTCCGATCACTATGTCTCTAGTGATGACTTTGACTATGGCTTATGGGTAGAATAACTACCATATTGTCTGTGGTTTGATTCTTGAGAGCGCAACCCATGGAAATCCGCACTGCATCTGATTCTCACTAGGGGTCTATGCCGCTCTCCTCGCCCACGCCCTTCGCCATCTCTGGTTTGTGGAATCATCGCCTCCCCAGACTCTATTAAATTCAAACCAAATTCTGACTAGGTTCAGCGATATCTCCCGAAATCGAGCCCGGATTCTGACGCTGCTCTCCCTTCTGGTCATGTTCTCGATGTCCACAACTTTGTGGGCTCATCACCGATTTTTTGAGAGGTTTACAACGAATTATTATCAGTGACGGCGGGACGGCTACTCAGAGAAATTCGGATTATATGATCGAGCTCAATCCTAGGGTTATTGCTCAGACAACAGTGTTTTCGGCAGAGGTGTGTAAATATCTTCGTCAAGGGCAGACATACGCTTATATGCCCATCTAGTACATCATTGGTGATAGCGTTGTAGTGTGGCGAGCATGCACGCTATGGGGATAAGTATAGTAAGAAGGTTATGTTCCTTCCTGTTTTCTTGTTGATTGCAGCGACCGGTAAGCTCTGAACGTACTAGAGAACGACTCAAGCCATCGAACTGATCTTGATTTTGCTAAGTCATGGTTTCTTTCTTCCTCGGTTGTCTAGGAATGCATGACTGGTCCTTTATTGCTGGACAGCCTCCAATATGTTCCAACAGCTATATCGCAGTGTTGTTCCTGTCTATTGCGATCAACTTCATTGCCACGATGTTGATTGCAATCAAAGCCTGGTATGTAGATCACCGAGCAGCTGTATGACAATGTCCTGATTTTTTTCGCCCCCAGGATGCACTATCGCCTCTTGCTTAGCGCACCTATAAATAAAAAAACTCGAGGTATCAAAATACTGGTGCTCTTATTCGAGTCAGGCTTGATCTATCTATTGATATGGGTAAGTTACGTATGTTCCAATTCCTGCCATCTGACAAAGGTTACTACTAGGGGGCGAAGAGTGCCAGCGCCTTTGGAACTCTGAGCTCAACTACAGGTGGACAATTTACGACCACTATGTTAAATGTGATGGGTAACCAAGTGGTAGTAAGTCCCCGGCTGTCGAGAACATCGTCATTTTTGTGAAACATTTTTAGGGCCTATATCCAACGCTGCTCTTAGTTCTGGTCCACATGCAACGTTCTACACTCGACGCCGATTTGGAGAGCTCTATTGACTGGAGAAGATCATCTGCAGGCCGAGTCAAATTATCCGATAAATATCAAACTACAGGAGAACGAATAGTTTTCGCGAGTCCATTGGAGACCTTCGGAACAGTCTGACGGGCCTGTGGTGAGTACGCCACTTTTCTTCCAGCTCCTGGGTTTCATCGGGTTCGCGGAGGCGCGCCAGTTGTGTAAAGTATTAATTACCCCGTGATGTAAAACATTGTGCACACTCTATTACTTGAGTATTCGAAATGACATTTATGCTTTACTACTTGATTTAATTTGGCCTGGTTTTCCTTCTCCTTCCCTGCTTTTGCGGCTTAACAACCTCAAATTCGCCCTCGTCATCCTCGATTTCGTGCAGCTCCTGTTTCAAATCCTGAATTCTACTCTGCAAATCATCCACTTCGTCCAAGTAATTCGTCTCTTTCCTCCGCGCATGGCTTCTGGTGGTTGTATCATCGCTCAAAAAGCTATAGACGGAGTGAACGCCATAGGCTTTATAAGACTGATACCTTTCCCTCAGAGCTTGAACCTTTTCACTTGTGATGGGGTAGAGGGGCTCGTCTGCTGCGCCATCTGCGCCCAGAGCCACGATAGCTTCCGGCTTTGCCTTTCCTTCGCTCTCCAGACCAGCTAGTCGCTGCTCAAAATGTATGAGCTCTAAATCGCAGTCCTCAGCGAATGCATTGGACGACGCGTCGCTCCCAGGAAGCTCGGGTACCACAGATAAACCTTTTTCTATGTTTTCCAAACCAGACCCAATACACGCAGACAAAAACTCCCTGGAGGAGCAATTATCGAAGTCATTGGGGAATCTTGATAATCCATCGTCTCCCATGCGGTAATGATAGTAGGCGCCAGAAGAGCCTTGGTCTATCCATGAAGAACCTTTTCTGTCCTCATCCTGCGCATTCATCCCTTCATAACGGAATATGAAATCTGGCGCGAAAGGATCCATCCGGAAAATGATTGGGGTGAACCTTCCGGCCATCCCAAAGTAATGCTCCAGTATAAGGTCTGCATGAGAGCGAGATACTATCGGGACAAGTTCCCAACCAGCTACCCAATCAGCCCACTCATATGACCAGCCTTCGGGTGTGTTTTCGTAGTTTGAGGGAGAGAACCAATTCTTTTCTTTCGCGACTCGAAGAATGTTCATCTAGCGAAAATATTGAGAATATTTTTGCAGGCCTGACTGAGTTGCTGCGCCCACCTCTCTCTGCTCTAGCATCCGTTGAAGCACTAGCTCCTCATCAGGTGTAGGTCCGTCGGATGGAAGGGTTATTCGAGGTGCCTCCGGCTTTGTCCGAATTCCCCGACATTGCATTTCTTGCCATGGTTTTGAGTTACGCGAAAAGAAATCTTCTCTGAGTGATGTGAAAGGGTAATACGAGCAAGACTGGGCCAATTTTCCGCGTATACCTCGAAGACCAAGATTTGCCCTGAAATGGGTCAAAGGAAATCGCATGGTGTACAATAAGCGCTTCATGTTCGTGTAAGCAACAACATCATCATGAGGGTCTCTCCGACCGTACAACTTCATTCTCGGGCATGACTTCAGTTTTTGTGTGGTGGCATTCACCACTGGCACCAGAGCTTGCACCTTGGTTTAAATCCCGCTAGATTGGGCAAGTTGTTGTAATTTAGATCTATATGGTCGTGTAAGTATAAGGTATCTATATGGTCGTTTCTATATGTAATAGAGTGTTTGTAGACCCGCTGCTAAGCTGCAGAGTAACACTATTATACCAAGCATACAAGAGCGGTCATTAAAATGTTCGGATTTCACTGAATTAGGACTCGAGGATGGTCCAGCATCCGGAGACGAGCTGATCACTGAATGTATCGTTTCGTTGGAAACAAATTGTCGGAATACAACCTGAGCGACTTGCGGTTTATAAGCAGGCTGTAAGAGGTCATCAAACGAATGAACTTGACATAGGGTAGAGAGGTCGCTTACAAGTGTATGACCAGCCCCAAATACACGACTGACAGGACGTAAGGAGGAGACTCTGTAACCGATAATTCTGAAACTTACGCAAATGTGAAGCTATCTACTACCGCATATGAGGCAACGTCTTCGCCATCGATAGTCATGTTTCTGAGCTCGGTATTGTTCAAGGTCTGGTTTCCGTACCAGTTCATTTCTATCATCGACTGAAGTAATCCAAGCCAGTTGGCTTTCATATCTGCATCACCTCCCTGAAATCGTTCATAAAAAGCAGCGAAGAATCAACCGGAAGCATACCCATATCAAAATGTGAAATCCAGAGTCAGCGAGCTCAGCGAGCTCTGGTAAGAAGGATCTTGCGGTCTGCGCACACTGGACATGAGCTTCAATTAAAATTTTCAGTGCACATCACGAACCTCCCCTGAACGTGAGAAGAGGGCATGAGTCGTAGCGTCGCACTGGTCAAACGAAGGCCTGGCGTTTATAAGCGTAGCGCCAATTGCATCCTGTATCTGTTGTTGGCGTAAATAAGCGGCGTAACTCGTCGATGGGGTAGCATCCTCGTCTTCCTCATCGTCGGTGGAGTCGGGGAATGCCAAAAGATAGTCTGGGTCTCGATCTCCCACCAGAGGTTCCATCACATCGGTTGTCTGCGTGGATTCGGGTTCGAATCAGTAGAAGTCAAATCATAAGATAGCAAAAACTCATTACACAACTGATCATCGCAGCATTGCATGCGTCTTGGGCGCTATTATTTGAGATATCTGCGCTGTAGCAGTCCCAGAGCGATTCACTGCAGGTATCTTCGAAAAATGTGGTCACTGCTGTGATGACACTCTGGTTGACGAGTGCACCATACGAGGGCGCATTTTTAGCAAAGGTGATGAGACTTTGAAAATTGATTAAAGGGTCGTGCTTCCCACTGGATCCAGATTGAGCCCTTTTCCTTGTAAAATGATGCACCAAACAACTCACTTGCTTATCATGAGCGATGACACAATCACTTTAACTCCGTCTAGCTCACCATCGTCAATCAATTTGTTTTGAGAGTCGAAATAGTTTATGAAGACGGGGCCAAAGCGGGCACCGTAGCTTTCCGTAGCCAACACGAAGCTAGACGAGATGTTCAAATGTGTATTTGGATGCAAGATTGGCGAATAGTACTAACTGGCGGTCTCTATATTGCGAAAATTCATTGCTGGAGAACAGAACTTGAAATGCCTGCCAGACATATGTGGCAGCAGCCGAGGTATTAGTCAAAGTTTTCCCGGTGGAAAACCCCGCTCCGAACGGCTGGTCCAGATAAAGGACTGCGGAGATTGTTGAGCCTGAGATATGTACAACTCGCGGTCACTTACTGTTGCTGTAGTTATTCCAGCTGCGTATATTCGATTCTACATATATTATTCTGATGCTCGATGTCATCACATACCTGTAAGGATTTAGTGATGTCGATTCTCCGTCCGTGTCCACTGTACAAGGGCCAGTTTCTGGGTCTTTGGATGAATGGGATTCTAACCGCACGAGCTTGAAGCGCACCGGTGAACCTGTTTAGCGTTTGTCAGCTGCAAGCAATGATGAACAGAACCTTTTCCCCACAATCCAATCATAGAGGAGCAGCCAGGGCCTCCATTGAGCCTGAAAAGAACGCAGAGGGTGTTAAATCATAGCGGGTAGTTTATCACAGCTATATGCACCATAACACAAACGGATCGGTGTTAGGGCGGCTTCGAGATTCGAAAAACCAAAACCACTGATATGCAAAGATAAGAAAACGGAACGAGTAGGAGCGAAAGAGACGAACAAAATAATTCTCATCCCCGACATCAATATAGCCTGAGTATTGGCCCACTCCAGCCACTGTTTCACAGATACCAGAATCCTTCACATACTGCAGTCTGTTGTCCGCCGAAGCACGAAGAGATGATGAAAGGGCATAGTCAGTAAGGACTATATAAAGGAGGAACGAAAGCAAAACGGAAATCAGTCCAGCCATAAGAGACCGGGGAAAGAAATCAAGGAGGGTGTGGCAGGAAAATGCATGCGTCCTTTAAGTAGCCATCGTGCGAATCAAGAAAATCATTAAGCTCCCATCACTGATATCCCAGCATGGGCACAATCAGGCTGCTTGGCAGACCTGTACTTTGTTACACGTACAGTTGGACTCGCAAAAGCAAGAAAACGATTATTACACGTATGCGATCGCGCTGGAAAAGTCAGGAAAACGATCATTACCATCGTGTAGATATTTCATCTGAGCGTGCGCTCGCATGCGGACTTTGATTAGAAGGAAAATGGTTATCTCCCTGGTAGTTTTCCTGTGCGCATTTTAGGGAAGGCGAAAGTCGGTCGGCGATTGAGCGATGGCCGGAGTAGATTCCGCTGTACATGTCCATAAATGTGAAGAGATGGGAGAAATTAATGTTGTCAAGGTGTTCAGGAAGCGGTAAGAGGCGCTTGCACGTGATACAAATCATCTCTTTCTTCTGGGTCACGGGGACGGTCTGACTCATCAAATTCGTCTTGTTTTCTTCCATGCACAGGACTATAGTTCGGTCAGGATATGGTTTTTCCAGACATGCTTCTCGGTCACTTCATATCAAACCTTCTACCCTAACTCAGGTCACTACTCTGCCTAACAATATCCGCGTCGCAACGGACCCAACACCTGGCTACTTTTCTTCGGTCGGCTTATATGTAGATGCAGGCTCACGATACGAAACACCAGATATCTCTGGTGCCAGTCACTTTATTGATAGACTCGCTTTCAAGGTATGTCAAAGTGCTGATCTACGCCTCATTTTTCTTACACTATCACTAGAGCACAAAGCAGCGGTCCGCAGAAGCAATGGTGACTGCTATGCATGGTATGGGTGGCCAGATAATGGCCTCTTCGTCAAGAGAAACCATCATGTATCAATCTTCACACTTTTCCAAAGCAACTCCCACTGCATTGGAATTGATATCAGAAACAGCTCTAAATCCCTCTTTCCTTCCAGAAGAAATTGAAGCGCAACGGGATGCCGCATACTATGAAGTGAGGGAATTACAAGCTAAACCAGAAATGCTACTTCCGGAAATATTGCACGCTGTTGCGTATGGAAATCAAGGATTGGGGAATTCCGTTCTTTGTCCGGAAGACCGAATAGATCTCATTGACAACAATATTCTTCGGCGGACTATGGCGGATTGGTACAAGCCAGAAAAGATGGTTATTGCTGGAGCTGGCATAGAGCACGAAGAACTGGTGAAACTGGTGGACAAGTACTTTTCATCATTAAGATATCTTGCGCCATCTCCTTCTATATCTCCCTCCATTCCAGCAACTCAACGATCTGTGCCGAATCCTCAAATGCCTATCAATTTACTTGCTTCTTCTTCCTCACACCCCGTGCGAAAATCGCTCTCCCGTGCTGCCTCCTACCTCTTCCCTAATACTCCGTCGGACTCTCTGTTGGATACGTCTGTATCTCCACCCCCATCATATACAGGTGGTCACAAGTTTATGCATGAGTCCAAGGGTGATTTCGATCACTTGTACATTGCATTCGAAGGCGTTGGGATCCACGACGCAGACATATATGCCTTGGCCACAATGCAAGTACTTTTGGGAGGTGGGGGGAGTTTTTCCGCAGGTATGTACTTTGATGTATGTTGCCATCACACTTTTAGTCCTTTCTCAGGTGGACCCGGCAAAGGAATGTATTCCCGACTGTACACACATATTCTTAACCACTTTGCTCAGATCGACCATTGTGCTTCCTTTCACCACATCTACAGTGATTCTTCACTATTCGGCCTCTTCGCCTCATTTGTTCCTGCTGCGTCGGGTGTACGCGGAGGGAATACACCATCGCAAATTCTGCCACACCTCGTGCATCAACTCAGCCTGTTGATGTATACCACTGTTCCGGCGGAAGAGCTCACCAGAGCGAAGAACCAGCTGAGTTCCAGTTTGATGATGGCGATGGAGAGTCGCTCGATCCAAGTGGAGGATCTTGGCAGACAGGTACACTTTTTTTTTTTGGAAATTTTGCAAAAACACGCCATTTGATGCGCACTCTTAGGTCTTGGTACACAATCGCGCAGTCTCTGTCACTGAGATGACGGAGAAAATTGCTCTCGTCACCGCTGATGATATTGCACGAGTGGCTACCCGACTCTTCGGTTCTCGTTCAGGGAACAAACCTACCATCGTCTGCCAAGGTCATGAAGATGTGAGCCGATGGCAGGATACGTTCGAAAAGTACGGAGTTTCAGCACCTTCCTAGAATGGCATCCGATTACTGGATGCGTTATGTTATGTATAAAACCAGTAAATGTTACTGTTAATTGATTAGCTATGTAAGTTCTGAGTGTGGGTCGTGTTTGGCTTTGCGGTGTTTGACATAGCCATGTGTGAGGTCATCAAAACTTACGTTGTATAAATGTACTGCCATCCAACAACCGTCCATCCACAACGTTTTTTTTGTACCTAACTTATACCTTTCATACCCAACTTTCATCTTCCTCGATGTCTTCCTTTGAATCCACCAAAGCGCGGTACGAAGCTGCAGGCCAGGATCATGTCCTCAAATTCTGGCCCACCCTCAATGAATCTGAAAAGGGCACGTTGCTCAAGCAGCTTAATTCCCTCGACATCGAACGCGTCAATCGTATCTACAGCAAAGCGATTGTCGCAGACAATTCAGCCAGTAATGCAGACGCGGTTAGCGACCCTGTTGAACCCCTTCCCAAGGGTGCGTCAGAGACAGTAGCGCGTGCAGAGAAAGCGGCTGAATGGAGGCGCATTGGTCTCGAGGCGGTCTCCAAAGGGCAAGTGGGTGTTTTGCTCATGGCTGGTGGCCAGGGCACGAGGCTGGGCAGCAGTGCGCCCAAAGGCTGCTACGATATCGGTCTTCTCTCCCATAAATCTCTCTTCCAATACCAGGCAGAACGCATCCGCCGTCTGCAAACTGTAGCCGAGCATGAGTTTGCAAAAGAGCCTGGAGCCGTGATTATACCTTGGTATGTCATGACCAGTGGCCCCACTCGTCCTGCTACAGAGGAATTCTTCACCAAGCACAACTTTTTCGGACTCGATTCCCAAAACGTCATCTTTTTCGAGCAAGGTAATTCTTTCAAGCCATCATTCCTTTCATTTGGGGCTCCGCTGAAGGTTTTTGTGTGCTTAGGAACTCTACCATGTTTGACGATGGAAGGCAAAGTCCTGTTGGATACCACGAGTAGTGTTGCCGTCGCTCCAGACGGTAATGGAGGGCTATATGCGGCTACTCGCTCTCCTATCTCATCCGACAGCTCTCGCACAGTCCTCAGCGATTTAGCCCAACGTAACATTCTCTACGTTCACGCTTATTGCGTGGACAATTGCCTCGTGCGTGTTGCCGACCCCGTTTTTCTCGGCTACAGTATTTTGAAGCAAGCAGACTGTGCTGCAAAAGTCGTCCCCAAAGCCTCACCCACCGAGTCAGTCGGTGTTGTCGCATGTAAAGGCGGGAAATTCAGCGTAGTCGAGTACTCGGAGATCTCAATGGAGCAGGCCGAGAGACGCGACCCCGCTACTAATGAACTGGTCTTCAGAGCAGGAAATATCGCCAATCACTTCTACACGACGACATATCTGAATCGTGTCGAAGAGTTCGAAGAGGAGATGGCATTCCACATCGCTCGTAAAAAGATTGCATTTATTGATCTCGAATCTGGAGAGCTCGTAAAGCCGGCGAAACCGAACGGCATGAAGCTCGAAATGTTCGTATTTGACGTTTTCCCTTTCACAGAGCACTTTACAGTCCTTGAAGTGGAACGGAACGAGGAGTTCAGCCCATTGAAGAACGCTCCCGGCACCGGTGTTGATGACGCAGGGACCAGTCGCCGCGACCTTCTCGCGCAGCAGAGGCGTTTTCTTGAACGCGCCGGTGCCAAGGTCAAGGACGGAATCGATATTGAGATCTCACCTCTGGTTAGCTACGCCGGCGAGGGTTTGGAGAGCCAGAAAGGAAAAACTTTTACCAAGTCTGGGCTTGTTTCTTCCGTAGAGGAGTTGGACGCTCTGGTGTAATCTCGGGACTTGTTCATGTATAGCATGAAGTATTAATCGTATTACAGTTATAAAAACTCAAATGCATTCGATCGAGTACTGACTCATGAATCATGATCTGAAAAGCCACTTTTTGAATCCTTTTCGTCGTTCTTGCTGTGACTTTGAAGAGGTTGGGTTGTGGTAAGTAAGTAGACTAGTATTACCTTGGTCAACTACCCACATGTCCATCTGCTGACCCTTTCCCATTGACTGTAACAGTACTATTATTACTCGCGCTACTATTCAAGTTCGGAGCCCGCTTCTCCAATTCATCTCGCAAAGACGCAAATAGACGTTGGGTACGCTCGGCATTAGGCTTTTCATTCCAGATCTAAGAGTCAGTGTCAAGGAAAGAAAAGTCGCTCGATGATAAACCAACCTCTTTACAACACTGGATAAGTTTGTCGATTAGCATCGTTTGGCCGTTTTGGGCATCTTCCATTTCTTTTCGAAGCTGATGAATCTGGCGAGATTATGAAAAACAGATAAAGTCAGTTGTCAAGACCGGTCCTTACCTCTTCATCAAGCCTGTGAGCCCTGGCTTTCTCTCCGTTCGCCAGTTGCTTCTGCTCTGCGGCTCGGGCTCGAGAAAGTAGCACTTCAAGTTCCTTGGATCGAATTACACATTCAAAGTGTCTTTCTCGTAGTTCGTACTGGCGCAACACTTCCTTTAATCGCTCCCGAACACTGCATGAGGAAGTCGTAAACTAGTCGAGTCAGTAGTGATCCGATTTGAACGTACACCCCATCGAAGATTTCTTCAAGCGATCGTTTCGCTCTGAAAAATAGATTGTTTAGTTGCACATTGAACTACCCGCCTCATTCTACCCACGCTTGAGGATCGTCCGTCCAATTTTTCTTGAGTTTTTGTCGTCGAGGCTCCAGGACCTTGTCCTATAAGAAACTGTTGGAAGCCAGAATCGATTGGGTAACAGGAGTTACGCACATAGGGGTCGTCACCGCCAACACTCTCCGTGAGGTCCATTAATTCCACGGCGAGGATTTCGTCGTGATCTTCTATCCCAGCTTCTTCAGGTGTCATGTCTGCGTCAACCGATCGCCCATTATGGGTAAATACAAATTGCATGGCTGGAATGATATAGGAAGATGGTGGTGTTGTACTTTCTGTTGTGGGTTCTACTTTGGACCCTACACTTGCTGTTGTAGGTCTAGCGTTTCCCTCGACTTTCTTGACAACTCCAGTGACGCCATGACCTGTTCGTTCCATCCGTTCCGTCCAAGCTCCAAACAGTTTGGACAACTTTGTTTTGCGAGAGATTTTGAAGAAGAGTTCTGCGCGATATCTACAAACAACTTTGACCAGGATATCGGGCTTTTCTCTATACTTGTCATTCAGAAGTTGGACCTTGGATGCGCGTTTCGCAATGTCCGATCTCATTTGCTGGAGCTGAAGGCAGGTATGAAGCCTTGAACGAGCAAAAGTAGCAAAATGGATACCTCATCCTGGGCTTCCTCAACACATTGGGCCAATCGTTTCCCGTCTTCCTAGTCTCAAATAGGAACTCTTGACAACTGAACGGTTAATTGAAGCTTACTCGTAGTCTCTTGTTATCCTGTAGAGTAATCAGAACAACGTAGAGTGCAATGTCCCGGTATCACAGACTTTTTGAAGCTCTCGGGCAAGATTTTCCATCTTGGCCTTGGTTTGATTTGCTTTGGTGAGCTGGCTTTTAGCTGGAAGGGGCCTCAAGACTGAGAAACGACTTCAGCAGATGAAAACGGACCAGCATCCTTGTCCTTGGAGAGCTTTTGCTTCTCCTTCGCATGATCTCGCTCCAAGCGCTTGAATTCCGCAAACTAGACGATGAGGTCGCGTTTCGGCCGTTGGGCGAAGAACGAGGGAAGAAATTGACAACATACGAGTTCGATGTACTTTGAATGAATGGCGTTCTCGCCCATGCCTTTGACGGACTTTTGAGCTTCCTCGGCTGAAGAGAAAATGGGTCAGAAATGGAGAAGGACAGGGACTCAGAGACTGGACCGACCGAAGCGACGTTCCTCTTCTTCTTCGAGGACCTCTTCCTCTTCCAAAGCAGCTATCCGACTCTTGAGGCTCTCGTACATGGTTACGGGATCGACTGGGGCATCGGGCTTCTTCTTTGGTTTGTGAGTGCCATTGGGCAGAGGCGGCGGATGTAATTGCTTTGGTGGATTCGGGGGAAGCGACTGGGGGACAGGTGGGGCAGGCGGTGGTTTCGCCGTTCTTGCAGAGTTGGCCGTCGTAGTGGACGTGGCTGTCTGTTGGCCGCTCATGGCCACTGAGTAAAATCAAAAGGCAAAGAATTATATAAAAATGCAGCAATCGGCGCTTTTGTTTGTTTTTTTACGCCAAATTGTAAAAACAAAAGAAGAAAAGCACCGGAATAACTAGGTTGCTTTTTGTGCTGGCCCAATGGTATACAGGTCGCTCTCTAGTGGCAGAAGGTACAACAATGAGCTGGCGAGCTCAATTGAGGCCAGCTGAGCGACCACGTGAACGCTCTCCTCTCCTTCATGACCACCGCGTCCCGGCGTCGATACGGTATGGCAGATGCTCTCCCGGCTAATTTCTAGTCTCATACTCCTCTAGAACGTTCGCCAGCCTCTTCTCCTGTAAGGAAACGGCAAAAATTCGTTCACTCATCGCCGGGTTACCCAGAACTAGAGCTCAGCCAAGACGACTTGTTGGCTCTCGACGAAATCGAACAGAGACTCTCTCAAACCTCCCATCCAGCTTTCCAATCTTCCTCTAAATCAAAATCTGTGTCTGCTTTTTCAGGCTTTTCAGTCGCCTCAGCTATACCAGTCAACAACCATGATGACTCAGAATATGCGCCGCGTTCTTCGCCTGACCCTCCAGAAGAGAAGGACTTTTCGGCTTGGTTCGAATCGACTGATATTCCTGGCTCAGCAACATTTCAGACTGCCAAGTCTGCATCAATGTTCACGGCTGCATCACCCATCGGCCCTTCCATATCCTTGTTCTCCAAAGCATCTGCCGTAATCGACAAGATGGACTCTGCCATGCTTGGGTTTCGGACAGAAAAAGGCTCTGGATTTATCGCCCCGTCAGCCGCAGCTTTGGCCGAAGCAGAAGCGAAACTTCGCCTATGGCAAGATGAGGAAGATCAGCAGGGTTCACCATCTTCAGTGCGACTTCCCTTGCGGTCAGTTCAGCACAGTATCCCAGAGCCTGGAACGTGTCCTCCCAGTCATATCTACGGATTTTCAACGGCTTCGTATCTGACTGACAATCTCGCCTCATCCTCCTCTAAACCCTCCATGTTTACCTCGCCTTTGGCTGAAAAGACAAGGTCCCAGAATGTAGATCCAAATCGACCCAAGCCCTTCAAATCACCACTTGTCAAGGCTCCCAAATTCTTCATTACACCCACTAAATCGAGTTCTGCTATTCCTATGTTTTCCTCTGCCCGTTCCCAGCATCCCCTCGCTGCACCTCCCTCCAATGCCACGCCCGTGCGGTCCAAATATGCTACCACCTCATCCACATTCACGCCTTCATCATCTGTGACGCTTTCTTCGACTGTTTCTGGTCAAAGCACTAGCCAAATACGTACTACCCCTGCCAAGTTTGTCACACCTTTCAAGAAGGGAATGAGGCCTGGTGAAGTGGGGAGATCAGAATTCGAAGCCAGACAGAAATTGCACAGTTGCACGCCCCTGCAGAGCATGCCATCTAAAGCAAAACCACTCTACAGTTCGAGTGTACGAATTCTGAGTGTCTTTGACTCGAGTAAGTGCATTCTTTTGTATGTTAACAGTCGCTTATATACGACCGACAGGTCCACCGCCCCACCGTTTATCGTTGCAGGAATCGGGTCTTCTGCCTCAGCAGTATACCATTGATGATATGATTGACCACAATATGTGAGAGTGGTGTACCTTTCTATTGAACCAACTCATCTCTGCCACCACAGAGTGATCGAAGAGTTGTCCCAGATAACTACGCCATTCTTAGCCCTATGTTACTCATTCTATACCTCTCCTCAGCCTTCAGATTCTCCGTCGGTGTCCCTAGATGATCAAATAGGTCCTGCCGCCGCATTAGATAAACTCCTCAAGCATGGTTGTTCTAGGGCAACCAAAGCATGGGTTGATAATGCTTGGTTTCTCATCCTGTGGAAGCTAGCAGGAATGGTCGCATTGGAACCCGAGCGAGAAAACGGACTGTCTACTTTCGGGGGTGGCAAGGAAAGACCGAGATGGAGCTGGGATGAGGTTTGGAAACAATTATTGTATCGGTGCGTCCGACCTGTTCAGTCTAGGACAGATGGGTTGACGTCATGGTAAAGGTATCAGCGAGAAATGAATCTTGGCCAACGTCCCCCATTCCACTTGATTTCGACCCAAGATCACCCTGCGTCGCCACCTATGGTATTGTGCATTTCCAGTATCATATGGCCTGAAGAATCTTCCTCATCTGATCGCCGAAAAGTCGACCTTCTTCCGCAACTAGAGGTAACTGATGGGTGGTACCGCCTTAAAGCACAAATTGATATCAGCATGGCTAACGCAGTCAAACGAGGAAAATTGTGTGTCGGACGAAAGATTGCTGTTGTTGGCGCAAGAGTAGTATAACCTTTTATTTCATCTCCTTATCTCATTGACTCTTCTGCTTAGCTTGACACCGAGCGTAAAGATCCTCTTGAGCCTCTTGAAGCTTACGAGTCAACAAGATTAGTCCTCAGTGGCAATTCCTGTCAGCTCGCTCCTTGGCATGCCAAACTTGGCTTCCAGCCTGGTCCCTATGTATTTACCACGCATAGTCTGACTCCAGAGGGTGGCATTGTTGCGTTAATGGATCTCGTCGTGCTTCAGGTGCATCCGATAGCCTACTTGGAGACTCAGATCGGACCAGACGGCCACAAATTCCAGGATGGACCCAGATCCGAGGCTGATGAAGCTGTTTGTAAAGAGCAATGGAGGGTGTGTTATTAACTCCTACCTCCCATCGACATTCCTGATACATTTTACAGAGAAAGCGTGAAGTTGCTGAATCAAAGATCTACGAAGCCCACGAGAAGAAGATTACTCGATACCTTTCCTACGCCGATCGCCTGGATTCAAAGGCTGGACGATCCAAGTGTGCAGTTTCTGTTGACCCGCCGGATAATATCGATAGTCTTTACGATGAACTGGAGGACACAGAAGATGCCGCAAGAGTCATTTCAAGCGCCCAAGGCCACGAGGCTGCGTGGTTGGCAAAGCATATTCGTGAACAGCTCGAGAGAGATCAGGAGGGTGATAGAGCAGAGTTGCAGAAGGAAGTTAATGTGAGCTCTCCCAATTCAATTCACTAGCCAACTACTTCAACTTTTTTACTAGATTCTTTGTCCGCCTCGTAATATACGCTCCTTCCGAGTTCTTATTGCTCAAGACTCTCGTACAAGCAGATATCCGGCCAATAGAGTTGCTCAAGTAACTGTATGGGATGTCCTGGATGTGAAGTTGACTGAGGGTAAACCTGGGGGGCAGTTTGAAGAGGGATGGAGGTGCCTGGTACGTTTTTGCACCTTCAAGTCGACGAGCCCGTTCATTTTCTGTTCTAGGTGACGAACTTGATGCCCAGCGCGAAAACGGCCTGGATGGGCCATGAACCGCGCTCGCAGATATTCCTGGTGAGTACCAGGGCATCGAGGTGGCAGAAATTAAAAGGTCTGGAATGAGTTATGATTCAGTTTTCGTATTAAATTGCTTACCTCTACGAGGTTGTGTAATACATCATGTACTTCTTTGTCATCGATCACCTGATACAATTGCTGGTGGGACTAAAACTTGGAGTACTTAGCAGTGAGCACTGTCAAATTTGCAAGATCACAGCATCTACTCTTGGCTTAGTCTACGATCATCGGTTATTGTCTCCCGCCACCAGGCAAACATTTTAATCTGGTTCAGCAAGTCATGGCTCTGCGTTGCGGCATGGTCTATGGTCACCTATAGTGCTGTCGTCTCCCGCTGTTGGTGTCACCCACGCTGAGACACAGGATGAAGGGGGCAGAACAAGAGTCGACGTGTCTATTACGGAGACCCTTTTGGAGTTCCGACCTATTCGATCTCGCTGATACATGCAATGCTTTCTTCAAGGAGGAACCGCATTACCACATTGTTTCATCCAATGGCTGTACATTGTGCGGGAGAAGTCCAGTAGTGAGGGCGTCTTGATAGCCACTGGCGTATAAAACGGGAGCCTGATGTACCCGGACCTTCAGCTGAGCTCTATCCCTCCCTGTACGCCGGTCGTACTCAAGATTTCTCAGCTTTTCAAAGGTGATCCGTATCGTTCGCCAATGATTTCGTCAATCTCTCTCCCTGTATTGCTCTCCGTGACGGCCTTTACAAGTGCCCGAGCTGTTTTCCCCCGTGCCACTGACTATACGGGCGGTACCGGCCAAGGTACGTTTGAGAAATCTCGAATATGTTTTTGTGCCTCGTTCTAGCCGCATACAGGAACGTTCTATGATACTGGTTTGACTTCTTGCGGTGAAACACACACCGACTCCGACCTTATCGTAGCACTGTCGCATTTGTTCTACGATTCCTACCCGTGAGTGGCTGCCCAGATGTCTTCTTCCTCTTCTTCCGCAATGTTCAATTCCCTTTCTGGAAGGGGAGCCACCGCTAACCCAAACAAGTATGTGTCGCTTCTGCTTCTAGTTCCAATCTCAGATATTCATCCCATCAGCAACCCCGTATGTGGCAAAAAGCTCACTGCTCATTGTATGCACCTTTGACCGACTTTTTCGGGCGTTCTTCATGATACTGATTGAGATTTATCTTCTGTAGATCAAGGGAAATCAGTACAAGTTGCAGTAGCTGACCGATGCACTGGCTGCGACATGTATGACCTGGATTTTACTCCTAGTGCATTCCAAAAACTTGGACAATTAGAAGTCGGGCGTATCTCTGGTGTCACTTGGAGGTTCGAAACTGTTGGAGTAAACTCGACGGACTCGAAAGCCGAAAAAAAGGCAAGGCCTATCACCCAGTCGTTATCTAGCGGTACCAATGACAGCGAAAATGCCGCCGAAAACGACTCTGCCAAGACCAATAAGCCTACATCGACCTCCGTGTCGGAGGCTTTCGTCAGCCCGACTGCAAGTTTAAAGAAGTCTATAGACACGAATTCCCCAACTATTGGATCCAATAATACCGATACGTCTTCCGCAGGTGATGAGACTGAGGATGATTCCGATTCTTCAGATCTAGGCAATTCTACAACTACAGTCACGGGCCTGGGTACTACCCTCAATTCGGTGACTATTGCCTCTGATCCATCGACTGCGGTTGGGAGTGGGTCCGTCACTCATCTAACTGGCGACGGGGCCGTCATCAATACAACGACCAACTCGAATGGGCCTGATGGAAGCAATTCTGTAACCACTTCGTTTACAACCTCTACTCATCTGAATTCCACTACCACCTCGGGAAAGCATAAGCAGAGGTCCGTGTGGGGAAGGGAGTTGAATTGAATGCTGTAATGGAATACACAACCTTAAATAGTTCGAAAGCATGCGGCCAGGGAATTCTGAACACAGTGAATTGAACATGATCTCTTTATAAGGCGAGAAGGATGATGTTTGAATCCGCAATCCTGGCATTTATCCGTTGTTTCAATTCATATTTGGGAACTTTGCTAGATTATTAGATGCATACCCCAATACTATCCTGTGCGCGAGTAACCTCACTACAGCAGCTAAAAGATGGAACTGTAGTACTATAACGGATAACTAGAGAAATTGAAGTAAGTACCAAAATTTAATAATCGAACGAACGCGAGCCATGACCATCCCGGGGTGCTGAACACTTAACATTTCAGTCGATGTGCCGAGCCTTTTTGTAAATATCGAGGATTATGTCGTTAAACGTCAGTGTGAAAACTCTGTTCGAGCATTAAACCTGAGAGCACGAATAATGATGATAGCGGACTCACGTGTGAGGCGCAATTCGTAAAAAGTGGGCCGTCGATCCTGTAAAACGAGGAATGCAGTCGATTTCGATTCCTGTCATCTCCATTATGCGTACCTTTATACCATCCGCGAATACCCTCCGCCTTGAAAGTCTTCCATAAACAATCTATAGGGTTCTTGTACAACAGCCCGACCAGCTTTCCTTGTGCATTTCGAGTAGTAGGCTGATTGTACATTCGTGTCAAGGCCTGGAAAGAATATAAGCATATACGATTTGGCTCCGACGCTGGTTCACTTACGGTGTCGGCCGGCTGCATCATGACGCACTAAAGATCTCGTTTCACTGGTGGTCGACATGCATTTGACATTTGACATTGACACTTACAACACAGAAGCCTGAGACAGAACTACTGGCTAAAAATGTCCATGTACTATTGGCAGGTAGAATACCATTCTTGACCAGCTGATTCTTTGTGAAGTTGTAGCTTGGAAGTTGAACCTGTGTCTAGATTAGCAACTTGTTACAAAACGGGAAGAGATACTTGCCGAGGAGCCCATAGACGTTCTCAAAATAGCAGCATCTATTCCACGAACTAGTCCGCGGAAGCGCTCCGCCTTAAAGATGGTAGACAGCGCATTAAACGAGTTTTTATAGTAGTGCTGAGCTCCCACGGGCAATGCAGGCGAGTAGGCCTGGCACATGGTCGCAGCGATGAGCGTATGAAGAGAACGGGTTAAATCAAGACCTACCTGCATACGAGCTTTGATGAGAAACATTGGGTTTCCAAGGGAGGCTAGGACGTGAAGAAGGTCAGTACCGAACGGTATTGCAGATTTCTATGAAGTGCAAACCTCCTACAGCGCCGCTAGAAGCTCCTGCCAGCATAGAGGTGATAGGTATTTGCTCTTCGGCCGATCGGCCGACAAGTCTGTTCATCTTTCGCCGGAACGGCTCGTAGAAGCCTGCAAAGTATTGAGAGTCGATGGGGTGAATATAAGAGACTAGGGGATACCAAGACGAGATCCATTAAGGAGAATCTGAGAAGGGAAAATGAGCTGGTACGGTTTTAATGCCAGGAAGGACCCACTTGATAGACGTACTACGCGACGCATACATGTTAGACTACACCCGAGCACTGAAGAACATGACGCACAGCTGGTCCAAGTCCTCTTTGCAAACCTAAGTAACGCGTAATTGGGAAGGTTCTAAATCAAGGCTCGCGTTGACAAACCTCGAAACCCTTCATTTTTCCAAGTTTTTATGAAAGCGTCTGGCGCATGCTTGTACACCTTGACTGCGCCCCCCTTAGCTAACTCCCCCTGAAGCTGTAAGCGTGTCTTGATGACCTCGGCCGGATTAGACATTGTGACCTGTTTTGGATTTCAGCATCTGATTTATTGGTAGAGAAGAAGCGCACCGCAATAGAAGCCGCAATGCCACCAAGAACAAAACTCTCGGCAGTGGACAGCGAGTTTTTTGGCTGAGAGCTGGAGGAGGGAGAGGCCATTCCAAAGTTTGAAGAGGATGTGGGGCGTGCAAAAGACAGGAACTAGTACTAGTTGGTTCCAAGCCAATTCCGACTCTGTCGGGACACGTGCCCCAAAATTCTCTGCCGCGGACGACCATGACATGAGTCATCCTTTCAGCAATGTTGTACTGGTCGCTGTGCTGGGCGTCTTGCTCCCAGTCGTTTACCGCGTAGTGGCGTCGCCTCTCATCCTTCTTCTCATATCTCCCCTCATCTTTCTACTTCTAGCCATAGCCTTCCTCGCCCTTCAGGTCTTTATCGGCCACATTCTCGATTCCAGAAGACCCCGCTCTCCAAAGTTGGCTCTTAAAACCGCCAGACCCTTTGCCTTCTCTACCCCTGCGGCTTGGCAGGCCGTTGTAACCAGATCACAATGGTCCCAGAATACCCCTCAGTCCTTCCCGCCTCTATACCCAGATTCACCCATGATATCCACCGCCATTAATGACATATTGATTATGATTGTCAGAGACTTTGTGCTCACCTGGTACAAAGACATATCTTCTTCGGCCTCCTTCCCTGTGGCTGTCTCAGCTGTTTTACACGACTCGCTCTCCCAGCTTCTGGACCGAGCAGCTGCCATTGATCTGCCCAGTCTCGTCGTGAAACGCATACTCCCTCGGATTACGGAACACGTTGAGCTGTTCCGACAGTCTGAAATTGCTCTTCGAGGCGCTGGTCTTGAACGCCGATTAACGCATTCAGAGGAGCTTGACATCATGCTCGCCAGCAGATACGGGGCAAGCAGAAATGCTGGGAAATTACATCCTGCCATTGAGAATCTTTCGACTACTTTCACGAGGCAAAGTGAAGAAATTCATCTCAAACAGCTGGTCGACAAGGCGCTTCCCTACGTTCTGCCAGAGTCTGAAAATAGAAGTAGGGCCCTGAAAATAGTGGTACGCGAGATTGTGGCATGCGCTGTTCTGTATCCTGTTATGGAGATGGTATCAGACCCAGATTTTTGGAATCGAGCCATTGACCAAGTGGTCCGTATTTCGGAGCTCTGTCCCTAATTGTTTTACTCATCTGTTCCTAGGCCAGCGCTGCTATTCATCAACAGTAGGCACATGTGCTATGCGTGTTAATTTATGCTTAGGAGAATATTCTAGGAAACTCATCACGAAAGTTCGGAATGTCCTAGAAGCACAATATCCTCGACCTCAAACTGAAAATCGCCTATCTTCTGCGATAGCAAGTAATCCGGTTCTTTCTACTGAAACCATTACCATTCGTACGGATTCCCATCAATTTGAAGCATTTTTGAGAAGCATCAATCGATGCTCTTCTCTTCTGGATGCTCGTAGGCTAAAGAATGATGTCTTGGGAGAGATCAGACGAACTAGAATACTGCTTGGTATGATTCAGGTTCATTGCACTACCTTCCGCTAATCGGATACCTTTAGCCGACCATGAGAAAGATGACTGGATTCACGGGGAAAGGACGGAAGACGTTGTTGCATTCCTTGATAGGCTTTATACTGCTAAGCGTCAGGCCGAGCAAAGAATTGTGGAATTGGGTGGCGTTGATGATTCGGTGAGTTCATCGTTAACAACGTTGCACAATTTGAATAAGCTTCCAGCAAAAGCAGTCCCCTTACCAGGAAATCGGCGGTCCAGCGAAGTCAGGAGTCACTCTCCGAGATATCCTAAGAAACCCCAGTTCGCTATCATATTTCATGGAGTTTATGGACCGCCGAAATCGTTCCCTGTTGGTACAGTTCTGGCTGACAGTCGAAACATTTAAGAATCCTCTGGAATCCATCGACTCGGGCTCCGAGGGTGAAGAAGATGAACCAGTACAAGACTCTTCTACCGCTGTCACTGTGAAAGAAGACATCTCAATGATCAACGATCTTTATTTCTCTGGCATGCTTCATCCCGTACTCTCATCTATTCCGAAGAAGTATGTGGAGGTCATTCGAGCCTTCGCTCGGAACCCCGAAACCAGCCCTGACGCACAGCGTCGCGTTCGCAAGAGCGTGCTTCTTGCACAGCGCCAGGTAGAGCGAGATATGGAGCACGATTTTGAGGACTTCGGGAGATCCGAACTTTGGTTCAGAGTGACAGCTGATACCGATTTTAATTCGGGTGCATCGTCTCTGAACGGCGTGCGCTCGACTGTCTCAAATACAAAATTTAACACGCCCACCACTCCCCGACCTCTGCCGGCTTTCCTTTCCCGCTCTGAATCTGTCCCGGACCCTGTTCCTCGAGCGAGAAGCGCCAGTTCTTCTCAGTCTCTGCGTTCAATGTCCTCAGCTCAACCTTCGCCTCTGACGAGACCTTCCAAGAATAATATTGAGGTCCTCATGTCTCCAATCACCGACTCCTCCGAATCTGAACGTGCGCCTCTATTCGATGACCCCGACGACCGTGCTCAGAGGGCCGAAGAGCGTCGGATGGAGGCAATACATGCTGCTTTAACCGACATCATAGCCTTGGACGATACCCAAGAAGAAGGGACTGACAACCGTGTTTCGATGTTTCTTTCTCCTCGGTCTCCCACAGAACGCTCGGCCTCTGGTAACGAGGACGAGATTAATCATACTGAGCCAGATGAAGACCTGCCAGACGAGGCCGAGGATGGACGAGGATCCTATCAGCTAGCTGGACCTGGGGATCTGCAATTGTCGTATGAGATCGCGCGATTAGGAGACAAAATCGCGAGCTTGCAAGCCCAGGAGACCATACTCAATAGTTTGATCAAGAAGGCCGAACTTACCGGCGATAAACAGGAATCGAGGTTGCTGAATCGTTCGAGATTCTCCATGAGTCGCGAACTTCGAGAGCTTTTGTTCCAAAAGTCGCAATACGAACAGCAGGAGTCTGCAAACCGTCTCCTTTCCGATCGAACGCAAGTCTCCATCGTCAGCTCAACGGTTGGGGAAGAGGACGGAAAATCTGTTGTCCGCTATCTGGTGGAGGTGCAGCAATTGGGCATTGATGGCAGCTTCTCTTCTGGATGGGTTGTCGCAAGACGATACAACGAATTCCTGAATATGCACAACAAACTTCGAGATAAATACGGTCTTGTTAGAAATTTGGAGTTCCCTGGTAAAAGACTCGTGCCGCATCTTTCCACCAACTTCGTGGATACTCGAAGGATTGGGTTGGAAAAATACCTCCAGAGTTTAATATCCGTCCCCGTTGTCTGTGAAAGTGAAGAGCTGCGAGCCTTCCTTTCCCGGGATTCTCCGTTTGTGGCATCAGAGCACCGCACGCCCAATCAGAGAGGCGTGGGAGGATTTTCGGGAACTGAATTGGTACGAAATGTGTACAAATCAGTGACAGGTAGTATCGACGATATGCTATTTGGTCAATCCATGCTTGATGTCATGATCCAGAGACTTACACGTCAAGTCGCCGAGTTTGCGGGGATCGTGGGTTCAGGAGTTACGGACGAGGATCTTGTCGCACAGGCGTTAAACGCGTCCGGAAAAACTGCGCCCGCTGCCTTAATGCACTTATCAGCCGATCTTAAGCCTTTGGATGGAGAATCTAGTACCTCCACTTTCAGTGCTCCCATATGCGATCTTCTGCTTGCCATCTTTGAACTCAATAAAGAAAATAACTGGCTGCGAAGGCAGGCAGTGGTCATTATTTTGCAACAACTACTCGGTGGTACGATTGAGAGGTACGTTTATCCATGAACTGGCTCCATGTTATACTCAGTAGAAATCCAGAAAAATTCGCGAAACAATGAAATTGTTGTTCGATGAGTCGAGGATCCTGTCGTACCTCAGTCTGTTCCGTGACGGCTTATGGCCTGGAGGAAAGTTGAAACCTCTTAGCGGGCCGCGCACGCCCGAAGAACGACTTCGAACGAGAGACGAAGCCAATCGAAAGTTGTCCTCACTGGTTCCAGGTAAATGTGGTCCCGCAATTCTTATTCCAATGCTGACGCCACTCAGACCTGGCTGCCAATATGATTGGACGATCCAACGCTCGTCGTGGGGCTCGACGCATATTTGCTGTTTTACAAAATCGCCGATTGAATCAACATATTGCTTACACTGTTGTCGATGAAGTGTTTGCAGTTCTCTTTCCTGAATCAAACACCCCCACCTCTCATCTTGGCCACTATGACCGTCAATCCCCAAATGTCCCGTGAACCTTGCAAAGAGATCGGACTGGAAGGATGTTGCACCAGTAGATAATGCCCGTACGCACAAAGTACTGTACATCCCCGTATCTCATGCAGCGCTGTACCTATGAGGGTGTACTTGATTTTGTAGTCGGAGGCGCAATTGTGGCATCTTCGATCGATTAAACTTCCCCGCAGTCAACTTTGGCTTTTTGACTCCTCGGGATTATCACGGAGTTCGCTGAAGGATCATCGTAGCTAAATGAAGTCAAATTGTAAACCTGCAAGTGAAGTCGGTCAAGAGCAAGCGACTCACACTTTGATGACGTGCAGGATATAACCTCCTGAACCCGGCGTGTTCATTGTGGGATGAGTTCGTCCAGGGAGCACCTGTCCGAAGCAGATTGGAATAAACCAGCATTGAACGAAAAGAAGGACGGTTTACCTGGTATCTACGCAACCATCCTTCGGTCAAACTTGCACCCAGGAAGCCGGGAGTATTTCGTAGTTTATTTTGAAGATCAATCACGGGCTATATTGGAAGATTATTTCGAGGTGAAAATGGAACGAAGAGTTCAATGACCTGAGCATGAGGGCTTTGGACCACAATCGAAGCTGACCCTGCAAGGTATGGTGCCAGTCTATCAACTATACCTGACGGCTCATATTGACTGGCCACGATAAGACTACGAGATCATCAGAAAACAAGAAAAAGGCGAATATGGTCATCACTGACGCTTCAAACTCCCCACTGAATAATTCTTCTCTGGTGTTTTCCAAAATGTCATGGACAAATTTTCGTTTCTTTAACCGAGCTTTTTGACGATCCGACCGGATTTCGTCCTCTGTAACGTCAGAAGGAGCATGGACTGTGTCATGGGTGAGCGCACACCATGATATGAGAATTCATCGTCTTACTCGGTATATAGCTCTGCTCCGAAGTGGCCCAATTCAAAGTTTTGAGAACCAGCTGTACCATAGCCGGAGGGAAATTCATATTGGCGACCACAGGGTATGCTGGAGGTGAATCAGTGTCGCATATCGCGATTAAGGTTCCAGAGCCTGATGTAAATTTAGAGGAGAGTGCCGAATCTGACTGCAGTCTCATACCTTCCAGTCTCTGTAAGATTGCGGCGACCACCAAACCAGAAGCATCGTCCACAACAAGATACCTTCCACCTGGCTGGATATTGCCCATTGTCAGCATCTGGGATAACGTATCTGGGCGGATATCTCGAATTCGATTTTGATCTTTGTTAAACCAATAGTCACAAACGTTGTGGATCGTAGGCTCGATTGTAGTGAAGGACTTTGAGTATCTGCGCACAAGTCAATTCCCTCGTTGAAGAAATAGAGAGAATCACGCACTTTGCCTCCTTTCGCTTCCTGTATTTATCTTTACTGTACTCAGTTTTCAGCGAGTAGTTTGCATGCTGTTCTATCTGTTTCTTGATAATTTCCTGTTTTCTGCCATCAGAGCAAAACTGTCTACCGTAGGAACTTGGCGCACCGAAGCATGCACACCCGCTTGTTTGAGGGCATGAATCTCATCTATGGTTAAAGGCTGAACGAACCCGCCATCGTTGATGAGTTCGTTTGTAGCATCTGTATCCTCTATCCTTGAATTATCAACATCGTGGGTATATCGAGGTCTGAAGTTGCCATACCGACTTCATCTAATGTCCGGACGGGAAGAATTTTTAGTTTTTTCTCGATCATTTCATAGGAAAAGCCGTAGGGTTGTCCGATGAGCTCGTTCGCATGGAAAGAGCCTAATCGTCCGACAGCAACTGTCCTGCGCCGTCAGTTAGAGCTATTCCTACGTTGTGCTGCAAATAGATTGCACCGTTGAATAAAAAACGCACGAGTCCCTATCGATTTTTATACTCCGAACGTCACCGTTGGGCTGCTTTACGAGCACATTATGGCCTGATTGAATTTCTGAGAGATCTAGATGAACACTAGGGACAGCAGGGTCTGTGGAAGTGGAGGGAAGCGAGGGACTGTCCATGGTAATGGTGGTTCGAAAAAGGAAATCAAATCTTATTTTCTTCCGTCATGGCCAAACCAGTTAATGCTCTCCCAACCGAACTAGCGTATCTCATTGCTGCCTTTATTCCTTCAGAATCCTCAGAAACTCGCTCTAAATCGTACCTTGTTCTGTCTGCTTTTTGCCAGGGGGTACGACAGGCTCACCCTCCCAATGGCCACGCGCCTGATCCGGGCACAGAAGCTCTGGTGGAGATATTTTTGCCTGTTGTGCTTCCTCATCTGGAGGAGACCGACGAACAGGATCTTTTGACTGGGATATCTTTCCTCCATGTTTTATTCCAAGTAGACTGGCAATCCGCGGCCTCGATTTTCCAGCAGGAGCTTGTGCAGGAACTGATCATGGATAGCGTCGAGCTTACACCTCCCACAAACCTTTCCTTGGAGGTCGCTCATCTTCTTGGACAAGCCTGCGGGTACAAGTCTTGTCGTGCCGCTTTGTCTCCACAAGCATCTCAGTGGTTGGAGAGTAAATCCGGTACTCCCCAAAGTGACTCTTTGCGCGCTGCTGTAGCGATTGCGCTTATCAAACTGAAGAAAGGGAGTCACGCAGACAGCGTTGCCGATGATTTGGCCACATCTATCGTGGTCGAATCGCCAAATTTCGACGATGATCTTTCAGCAGTCATGAAGAACCTGGTCATTGATGGTAGTGAGAACTTACCTTCCTTGGCAGACGCCATCGAGGGTCTCGCGTATCTGAGCACAGACCCTATCATGAAAGAGGGGCTTTCCAAAGATGCTCAATTCCTCAAACGGCTTTTCTCCGTTGTCCCAAAACGTAAATCCTCTACGAGAAACGAATCAACTTCCACAATTCTATACGGCACTCTTATCATAATCTCCAACATTTGTGCTTATCGCCCTCAATTGACCGAGGAACAGAAACAGATGGAGAAACTCCGAAAAATGGCTAAATCTACTGGGCAGTCCGTAGATGCGTCTGATGCTTTAAACGATGATACGAGGGTGAGGGAAAGAATCAAGAGGCTGTTGGCCGCTGGCGTACTCGATGTCCTTTCTACTGCTTTGCCTTCCGCGGATACCTCTGGAGTGAGAATGAACGTTGGGAAAATTCTTCTCGATGTCGTGACTGACAAGGAAAATCGGGGCAAAGTCTTACAACATGGAGGTCCTAAGCTTCTCACTCTTCTAATTCAAAAAGCTATGTCCGAAGCGAGGGGAAAGACAGAGTTGGATGTGTCCTCCCTCGTACCAATCCAGGCTTTGGCGAAGCTCGCCATTACATCACCCCCCGTTGCCGTTTTTGGACCGAATCAAGGAGCCTTAATCGACTCGATTCGTCCATTCTCGACACTATTACGACACTCGGCCGCGAAACAGATCCAGCGCTTTGAGGCTCTCATGGCGTTGACGAATCTTGCGTCTGCCAGTCTGGAAATAACCTCGCGCATTGCCAATGCTGATGGTCTTCTTGATCATGTAGAACTCCTGCTCCTGGACGATCATCCGATGGTTCAGCGGGCCTCAGTCGAGCTCATTTGCAATCTGATCGCTGGATCTGATAAGGTCTTTGACCGATACAGTGGTGCAGACGGATCCGGGAAATCAAAGCTTCATATTATTCTAGCCCTTTCGGACGCGGAGGATTTACAGACCAGACTTGCAGCTTCTGGGGCATTGGCTACGTTGACATCTGCCCCAAGCGCCTGCGAAGCTTTACTAGAAATTCAACGCGAACGCCACAGAGTACTCTCAATTTTCACTCTATTGATCGATCCTTCTGCTGCACCTGAAGATGAACAGATTGATGCAGAACCTCATCCCGGTCTCGCTCATCGAGGTGTTGTGTGTGTCTGCAATTTTCTATTGAACACCGGCGAGCCGAATCGCCTGTTTATTAAAGAGGAAGCGGAGAAGTCAGGGCTTGTGAAGGCATTGGAAAGCACAATGAAGGCTAAGGAAACACCACAGGTTGCGCAGTTGGCAACTGACGCGCTCAAATTTTTCTCGTAATTAAGTAGAACAAGCGCCAGGGTTGCCGACTTTGCCGTTTACAACTTTCCCTTCCTCTTCTCCCATCGTCTAATTCTGTAAAATAGGCTTTTTGTTGGCATAATGGTCAGATATCATTGACAGAAGCCATTTTTAATTCCTGACTCGTGTTCTCAGGCCCCGTCTAAGAAAGCAGGAAAGAAGGTGACCCCAGCTGCGAAGAAATCTGGCGGAGGCGCCGCTAAGGGCAAAGTAGCGAAAGTAAGGACCTTGACGCTGTCTGTAAACATAGATGTTGAATGCAATTTTTAGGCGGATTGGAAAGAGGGATTCAGGAAGAAGCAGATTGGTGTCTCCGATATGACACTTCTGACGACAATCAGCAACGAAAGCATCAACGATAATCTATCCAAGAGGTGGAAGAGCGCGGAAATTTATACTTATATCGGCCAGGTTCTGATATCTGTGAACCCTTTTCGAGGTGAGTGCCCTCTTCCATTATGTTGGAAGGTCCCTTAGAGGTTTCGTTCAGATCTCGGAATATACACGGAGGATGTTCTCGACAGGTACAAGGGGAAAAATAGGCTCGAAGTCCCTCCTCATGTCTTCGCCATCGCTGAATCCGCCTACTATAACATGAATGCCTATCACGAAAACCAATGCGTCATCATCTCGGGAGAGTCAGGAGCAGGCAAGACCGAAGCTGCGAAACGAATCATGCAATATGTCGCCGCAGTCTCGGGCGGGCAGGATAGCAGTATTCAGGAAATCAAGGAGATGGTGCTGGCGACAAATCCGCTGCTGGAAAGTTTTGGATGCGCGAAGACACTGCGAAACAACAACTCGAGTCGTCATGTATGTCCAAGTTTGGATTCACGGGCTCGTTCCATGCTTATCTTTGATCAGGGAAAATACCTAGAGATCATGTTTAATTCGCAAGGGGAACCTGTCGGGGCCCAAATCACCAATTATCTCTTGGAGAAGGGTCGAGTTGTGGGGCAGGTCGAGAATGAAAGAAACTTCCATATATTCTACCAGTTCACCAAAGCGGCCAGCGATGAGCAACGAGGTATGCGCTTCCACTCTATTCGCTCAACGCATCCTTCTAATAATACACCCTAGAGATGCTTGGGCTGCAAGGCCCTGAGGCCTATGCGTACACAAGTCTCAGTAATTGTTTAGATGTCCAAGATATCAACGATAACCAGGATTTCCGAGATACAATTGTGAGCGCCTTTACCCTCGCATTATAGTGCTCACGCTTAAATCATCTGCAGAATGCTATGCAAATCATTGGGCTCACTGAACATGAACAGAGCGAGATTTTTCGTATGCTTGCGACCATATTGTGGCTTGGTAATGTTCAGTTTGTGGAAGACGATAGCGGAAACTCCACTATCGCGGATGCTGGTGTTTCTGATTTCGTCGCCTATCTTTTAGAGGTAGACTCGGCATTAGTGCAGAAGGTCTTGACGATCCGTGTCGTGGAGACTCAGCGAGGTGGTCGCCGAGGATCTGTTTATGATGTACCTCTAAACCCTGCTCAGGCGGCGTCAGGGAGAGATGCGCTCGCAAAAGCTATTTATAACAATCTTTTCGAGTGGATCGTATCGCGAATCAACGTCTCTATGAAACCTCGAGCTGCCCACGCCCAAGTTATCGGAATTCTCGTGAGCCTTTCGAAGTCTATCTCAAGTTTTCTGCTGAAATCGTGTAGGACATTTTCGGTTTCGAGATTTTCGAGGTGAGGGTTTCTTTTCCTGCCGAAGGGTTTCCACTAATTTCGCGACCAAGGATAACTCCTTTGAGCAACTTTGCATCAATTATGTCAACGAAAAGCTCCAGCAGATCTTCATTGAGCTGACCTTGAAAACTGAACAGGAGGAGTATGTTCGAGAACAGATTAAATGGACACCAATCAAATACTTCAACAATAAGATCGTTTGCGATTTAATCGAAGAGCGTCGTCCGCCAGGCATCTTTGCGGCCTTGAACGATGCGTGCGCAACAGCTCATGCCGATCCTGCGGCTGCCGACGACAGCTTTATACAACGATCTGCAGCCCTAGCTTCGAATCCTCACTTCGAATCCCGCGGTGCGCAATTCCTCGTCAAGCATTATGCGGGGGACGTCATGTACAATGTATCTGGAATGACGGACAAGAACAAAGATTCACTCCTCAAAGATTTGCTAGACCTTGTCGCTTCGAGTGGCAACCAGTTCCTGCAAACGTTATTCCCTGATCGACCCGACCCCAACAGCAAGAAGAGGCCACCCACTGCTGGAGATAGGATCAAGGTTCGTAATCATGTTCTATAGACATCATTTCATACTAATCTTTTGCGTCCAGTCCTCAGCTGGAGCCCTTGTGGAGAACTTGATGAAGGCTCAACCGTCATACATACGTACTATCAAACCCAACCAGAACCGTAGCGCTTCGGAATACGACGAGAAGGCAATCTTGCATCAGATCAAATACCTCGGTTTGCAAGAAAATATCCGGGTTCGTAGAGCCGGTTTTGCGTATCGAAATACGTTTGAAAAAATGATAGAGCGATTCTATCTTCTTTCACCCCGGACTTCTTATGCTGGAGAGTATATTTGGGCCGGCGACGCCAAATCAGGGTGTGAAGCTATCCTGAAGGATACTGGAATCGCTAAAGAGGAGTGGCAAATGGGAACAACTAAAGCCTTCATCAAGAATCCAGAGACAGTAAGTACTTATCGCTTGAATACCCGAAATTTGTCTCATGTCATCCATAAGCTTTTTGCTCTGGAAACAATGCGTGACCGCTACTGGCACAATATGGCGGGCCGTATACAGCGAGCTTTTCGAAATTACATGCGATACAAGCACGAGTGCGCTCGACGCATCCAGAGGTTCTGGAAGAACAACAAAGAGGCATTGGTTTACGCCCAAGTCCGGGACTATGGACACCAGGTGCTTGCTGGACGCAAGGAGCGCAGGAGGTTCAGTTTATTGAGTTATCGCAGGTTCATGGGTGATTATCTTGATGTGAACGGGAAAAGTGCTTTTGGTGAAGAACTAGGGTCCGTTTGTGGTATTGGCAGTGAGTACTCGCCCGTTCTCTACTTCGGACCCTCCCGCTCAATCCAATTCTTACGCTGCATTCACAGATGATGAGGTCACTTTCAGTAGCAAAATTCAGCTTCTCGTATACAAACTCGGCCGATCCAGTAAACCTAGTCCTCGGTGGATTGTTGTGGTGTGTGCCTTCAAAGAAAATTAATACATAATCGTGCCTGACCAAAGAGGTACTCCAGACGAAGAAAGCCATCCATATAGCGATAACGACCTTCAGGGATGGCCAGCCCGTAACTGTACTCGAAAGAAAAATCCCTTTGGTCACTATCAAAAATGTAGGTATGACGAATTTGAGGGATGACTGGATGGTAAGTTTCATGCTATCTGATTTCGTTGTTCCTTCACTCCGCGGCCTCAGGCTCTCAATGTCAATCCTTCGGAAGAGGGGGATCCTGTCTTTCAATGCTACTTCAAGACCGAACTAGTAGCCAATTTGATGACCCTGACCAACGCAAGTATTAGTCTTTTGATTGGCCCTACGTACGTATAGGTATTTCTCTCAATGTTGGTCCCCCTCAACCGCAAATCGCAGTATCGAATACGCCAAAAAGAAAGACAAACGTGCACAAATCAAGGCTGTCAAGGACGAAACGGTTCAGAAGGATGATGTTTATAAGAGCCATGCAATTCACGTCCCGTCTGGAGAGCCTCCTGGTAGTTTATCTCGTCCCGCTGCTAAGCGTAAAGCCGGTGTCGTCCGCCCTATCACTCAAGGAAAACTTCTACGTGCCGGGGGCCCTGATGTATGTACTGAGCATTTCTAATCGCTTTGATCATTAATCACGAGCATGTCAGAAACCCAAGGCTGTATCAAAACCGAAGCCCGTGACGCAAAAGCTTCCGGCCCAAACGTCGACTCCAGTTGCCCCTTCGTTCGTGTCCAAGCCGGCTGCTACTCCAGTGGCGACCGTGATCAAGGCTAATGGTGGTGCCAGTCGAACTCCTCCAGCACCTCCGCGTGCGACTGTACCGCCACCGCCTCCGGCTCAGCCCGCAGCTGAAACGTACAAAGCGAAGTTCGCATTCAATGGAGAAGAAGGGGAAATGTCGCTCAAGAAGGACGATATTGTGGAAGTCATTGACAAGGAAGGTGATAATGGTTGGTGGCTGGTCAAGAAAGACGGTGTAGAAGGCTGGGCCCCCATCAACTACTTGGAATTAGTGCCCGCCAGTGCTCCGGTGGCACCGAGACCACCTCCTAGGGCTATGCCAGCTCCGGCGGCCACTAAAGCTTCCGCAGTACCAAAGGTACCAGCTCAATCTGTCAGTGCTGATGCATCCGCGAAGCCTGTCTCAGTTTTTCCTGGCATGGCACCTGCAAACGGTTCTGCAGCGCCGTGGAAAAAACATACGGTCACAACTTCGAACGATTCACCTAGTCCTTCCAGACCCTCAAGCGCACTCGGTAACAAGCCTCCGCCTCCGACCATTGCTAATAAACCGAAGCCCTCTGCACCTCCGCCAGTTGGCGCCAAACCGGCGCCAAAAGTTCCTGGAAAGCCGTCAATACCGACCGCCTCTCGTCCTCCTGCTGCTCTGAAACCGGCTGCCCCAAAAGCCCCTGTTGCACCTGGTGGTCAAATGGATTTAGCCGCCGCGGTTAGTTCTCGGTATCATCTTTCTGCCAGCATTTTTTTGCTGATACACTCTCGGGTTTTTAGCTGGCAAAACGTGCTCAGAAGCTTGCCCAAGACGAGTGACGGTACTCGTTATCAGAGTTTTCTATTTCATCGCTAATAATACGTCTTTACTATTCAACAGATAGTAAACTATTTTTGAACCAGGATAGATTTTATGTAGTATGAATAAGCTTGTAGGATACGACGGAGCTAGGTCGCTGCCAGCTGGATGCATTCGCGGGGCAGTAGCGTGATTATTCCATCAAGGTTCAGGACAAAATGGTAAGATTGTAAAAGGTTCAGAGGCGACATCCACATATGCTGCTTTCTCGTCTTTCTGCATACAATTCGACAGCCAGCGGATTTGTGTCTACTGTCTAGCTAGTTCTGCGGGTCCATGGTCTGTCTTGTTGTTCGGTTAAGAAGGCCAGAGCATGTCTTTCCTTGTCCAACCACACTTCGAAAGTACTAGTCCCTTCTTCGAATGGGGCCTGACACTTCTTCGGCCGTATCACAACTTGAGAATATCCATCATGGTGTCGACATGGTGAATTCGTACCGCTGGGGAAGCGCCGATATCGACAACTTTGAATCTGATAAGAGGCACCTTGCCTCATCTCCGAAGGTTTGACGCTCGTGTCTCCTCCTTAATAGAGGGCTTCCTCGTGTACTACTTCCTACAAAGGCGGTCCGTCGTACACGGTTTGGTGATGACGTCCCCGGTTTGGGACAATTAGGACACGCATTGTAGCCAATTATGCCGGTTCCATCTGGAAGGGCCCTCAGGTCGGAGGAGTAGAGGAAAAACCGCGGATGGTATCACCATCTACAGAACGTGACTATAGTCGAGAATCCAAATCTCGCCGACTCGCTGGATGAATTGCGGTCTTCTGTGTTTACCTGCTCAGATCTTTATGCAAATATCCATTTTCATATACAATTACTATTCATACCTGTCACATGTCACTCCTCGCTCCCAAGTGCCGCCGTTGCCACATTCATCCTAGTTCATGGTCCTCGCGTATGCTCCGTCAAGATATGTTAGTTTGCGAAGCTGCCGTACTATTTCAGCCTTTTTTCTTGGAATTTTTTCAAGTGCTTTTCAGGTATAAAAAGGCTGATATTTGACGGACATTCTTCGTCTTTCACCTCCAATTTTACCAGCCTCCTTCAACTCGAAAATGCATTTTTCATCTCTTGCGATCTGTGCCGCGGCCCTCTGTGGCATGGCTTCCGGTAGGTTTCTTCATCGAAGTGGTAAAGAAGATATAACTGATAATCCCCGTTAGCCGCTCCTGCTCTCTCTGCACGCGACTGTTCTGCAGAGGCCGCCGCAATGAATTTGGCACGAAGGGCCAAGCGCGGACTCTCTCCGCGGTCTATCTACCCAAACATGCCCAATGTAAGTGCCACTTTACACGAAGAATTTCTATCAATGTTGGATGTATTGTCAGGAAATTTGTGTTCTTGCCCCCGAAATACCCAAAACGAATTATGTTCGCTCTGGTTCTGTAAGAAACTTGTCGTCTTCTGTTACTGCGGCTTGTGACGCGCACAATATTAGGTCGTTCGCAACAATGTCAGCGATGGCCAAGCGTAAGCAGAATTAATGTTTACTATGTCCGTTTGGACCGACCCAGGCTTTTGACAGGGGTGTTCAACTGTTCATGGACATCGGTGTTCTAGATATCACGACTTGCAAGCCACTTACCAACACGGTGGTCGAAATCTGGTCGCGTAAGTCCCTCTGAACATATCGCATTTGAAGAATTTCATTTACTTCTCTCCGTCTTCTGCAGCGAACGCTGTTGGAAAATACAGCAACACCGCGCTTCGGGGAGCTTACCCCACCGGTGCGAATGGTATTGCGGAGATACAGACCATCTTCCCTGGCTTCACCTCTGATGGGGCCAATCACATCAATATTGCTGTCCATTCGGGAGATAGCATGAGCACTACTACCTCCCACAACGGACGAGTGTTCTTCACTGACGGTTGGACCAACATCATTGGCAGTAAGTGTTTGAGACATTGTGAATCTTGAATATTGGTGAATCAAACAGCCAAATAGTGTCCTCTCCATATAATCAAAACACAAATACACGTATCATGGACTTGGATGATCCGATCTATATCGACGCGAATAGCAACGGATATACTGCGGTGGTCGACATTGAAGAAATCAATGACGACTGGCCCGAAGGCATTGTGGGCTACATCAGTCAGTGTGCTCCTCTAGGCTCTACACTAACACACTGACCCTTGCTGCAGCTGTTGGAATTAATCCATCTTTAGTTGTGAATTAGGTTAGATGTAACGTGACAGTAACGTGACCGTGTTGTATTTTGCCGTAAACGCCGAGATTTGTCAAAAGTGGTACGATAAAAAAAAAGTTTGCAATAAGTTTACCCCCTTCCGCATTCGATATCTCAAATCCAAGTTATGATACTATGTTTCCCGCCACGACAATGACGACGACCACCCATGAACGTGAATCTCGGCCTTTCTTACTTACTGTCATCGTTGCACGCACCCTCAGCTGTGTTGGCTACGGTGTTGTGAGATTATTCTCTCTCTCTCTGCCCTTTTTCTGATTCTTATTTGCCCTCCTTTCCAGAGCATATTTGCTATAGGCATTATTTGGCTCTTGCCAGCAGTCAAGCCCGCGACTCCTGCTCTAGCAACGTCCAAACGGAAACCCACCAATTATCGAAGGCGGTCTGCCCCGCCAGCCCTGAATCCTCCGCCGTCTGTACTTGGCGGTAAACCTAGTCCCCGACATCGCCATGTTTATTTTGCAGACTCCCCAACTATCCTAATAGCCCCTGGTCTCCCCTTTCCAAAGCGGACCGATCTATTCCAAGACTCACTCGACGCTGTTTCTGTTGATGCATCTGCTCGCTCGTCTTCCTCTACGCTAGTCGCTACGTCTCAATGCAACGACCCGAGCCCAAAGTCTGACCCAACGGAATCGGATCGCTCCTCATGCTCCTCACGACGAATTTCTGCAAAAAAAATACCCACATGGAATCGTAAAACTTCCGATAAAAAATCATCAGGCAACGCGGTCCCGGGAGCGGAAGCCGTCCGTAAGTTTTCTGTCGCCTGGGTCTGTCTGTTTTACTAAGTCCAAGATTCATCCAGACTCCGATGAAACTCCTACTGAATACAGAAACAAGGACAGAGGCAGGATTTCCAGCCTCAATTTTCCCTGGACGGCTTCTAGAACGAAGAGTTCGCCGGAGACCAACATGGAGTCCGTCAGCAGCTCTTCTTTCTCTCTGCAACCGACTCTTCCCTTGCGGTCCTCCACAACCCCTGATGTTTTAGCCTTTGTTTACCCACCCCAACGTCGGGTGTCTGCGCCTGGCCGCGAGCGCACCCAGCCCTATGCGTATCCATATTTCGCTCTGCCCCCTGATATGCGCACAACGCTCCCAACTCCGGCCAAAGTGGCTGATTCCAGCCAGGAATCATCTGAGCGTCCCGTATCCGACGATCTGCTAGAAGCACGGCGCCGGCATATTGCTGCGGCGCAGGCGAGTCTTGGCTTGGGAAGTAGGCGATCACCACAGCCGCGAGCTATGACCGAGGGTGTTGTATAGGAGGGTTTCTTTTGTTACTTTTATGATCGCATCAAGGCAAAGCTGCAATGTATTTCTACTGCAAGCATCATCGTACTTAGGTCTTTTTATTTTTTATTTTTATTTCTTACATATGTATGATTGGGTAATGGTAATAACGAGAAGCATGACTCTACAAACGCTTATACTTGTCCTCTGTACTAGAGAAAATAATGTTTACGGGCTTGGTTAGCCATTCTGCGCAAGATTTCTAGCTGCTTGAGCTGATTTTATGGAAAACAGATTGAACTTCTGGGAACAGTGTCACATATCGAGGTCGATTCTGGGGGGGCAACACTTGTCATCACTGATTCCGCACCGATTTTGGATGACTGTCACATCGGCGACTCTATCGCTGTGAACGGATGCTGGTATGGCAATTCAAATGTATCTTCATCGTAGCTAATGAACGTACAGTTTGACGGTGACGGAGTTTGACAAAGTGGAGAAAGGAGGCTGGTTCAAAGTATGGCTTGCGAATGAAACACTCGAGCGCAGCGATTTGGGTACGAGTGACACAAATCTTTTCCCTCTTCGTTGCCGTAATTTGACTGTAAGCGTGTCCACTAGGTGAACGAGTGGTTGGAGATCAGCTCAATCTAGAGCGAGCAATGAGTGCAGAGACGCGGTTTGGCGGACACTTTGTTCAGGTAAACCTTGACAACCCAACCGTCTTTTTGGGAGAACTTACGAGCTCAAAAACAAAAGGGTCACGTCGACAGTACAGCTACGATTATCGATCGCACGCCAGATGGAGACTCTCTGCGACTCAGATTTCAGTTGCCCAAGACAACGCCCTCGCTGATACGATATCTGATTGCAAAAGGGTTCATTGCGATTGACGGCGCCTCGCTGACACTAACCGAGGTGACTGATTCTGGGGGGACGTTTGGGGTAATGTTGATCCAGCACACGCAGGAGAAGATTACGCTGTCGAAGAAGGGGGTGGGGGCTAAAGTGAACATTGAAGTTGATTCTGTAGCAAAGTATATTGAAAAGGGTGTGGTCGCTGCACTGAGCAGTGAAGGCAGTAATGGGCTGCGGGCGATGGTTGAAAAGGTGGTGGAGGATGTACTCCAAAGAAGGGGGTTGCTGTAAAGATCACTTATAAATTGTGTATGGCGCTTATTTTGTACAGTTGAACCTTTGATGGAACCGGCCATTAGACGAAAGGTGCTCTCGATTCGCCCTGTGTTTTTTCCTCTTCAGATCTTAACTCTGCAAAGGTTACTTCAAAGCTGTCCTACAATGACAACAGCAAAGGCTACCGGCCTCCTTCTCCCGCCAAATCCACTTCGCCGCCTGCACTGATACGCCCAAAGGCTAAAGTAAACAGCAGCGCAACGCCAGCCAGTGCTCGAGCTAAAATAACCAATAGGCCATTGACTGCAGTCGTCTCGAGGACACCGCCGCCACCGAGCTCGATTCCTAGGCCAGCTTCTCCAACAAAGAGCAGCCTCGCCTCCCAGAAACCTAGGATAGCCCGCACTCAGCTCCGCCCTCAGCCGTCTTCCACCCCCGGCACTCCCGTCTCCGCCCATCTTTCCGTCGAACCAGACTCAGAGTCCAAGCCAAGGTACGCCGCCAGTCTCGCTGCATGGCAGACATCCCCACCGTTGGGCTTGGGGCTCTCCAATGGCTCGTTGGGTTCGGCCTCTATATTCTCCCCACTTTTAGACGACACTGCCGATCTTCCCGTGAGGATTAAATCAAAGATTTCCAGAGTTGCCTTGACCAGCCCAGACTACTCCATTTCACCCAGACCATCCCACCCATCAGGCTTTGCACGCGTTCGTGCGCCTTCAATATCTTCTGCTCTCTCCCTTAATTCGACCACTTCATCTAACAAACCGGAATATACCCATTACCCTACTACCACGACTACAGCTACTAATCTACATCGCTATGCTCCTACCCGACCTGCAGAGCCTTCTCCCTCCCATAATTTCCAATCATTTTCTGCCCAGGACGATGTATTAAACCGAATGGGTTACAAGGTCGATCCTTCGACAATTCCTCTACCAACGCACTCTCCACCGACCTCTGCTTTATCATTTTCCTCCAAATCATCCGTCTCACGCTCGTCCATTTCTCACGGAGAGTCTTCCAATGCTGGTACATCTGTTTCTACTAGCCACACCACGAATCCTTTAGCTACGTTCGATATACGCACTACCTTGGACTCCCTGGTGCACATTAGCGAATTAAATCCTAGTCCCAGAGACGAGCTATTATCTCCAACAGATGATGACGCGGGCGAAAGCGAGGATAGGAAGGCCAGGCATGAAGCGAAAGTGAACCGGAAGGTGTGTTGAGTCGCTTATATCATTGACTCTTTTTCTTTTTCTATGAACATACCCTACCAGATTGCAGACCTTGAAATCACTAATCGCTCCCTCCTGGCAATAAACTCCTCCCTGGAAGCCACGAAACATCGTCAAGCGAAAGAAATTCGTGATCTTCGGCGGAAGCTGCGCGAGTCTCGACTCATTCTTCCCCCGCGTACCTATCGTGCAGTCACTTCGGATGATAATAATGCCAAAGTCCAAGATGATGATGATGACGACGACGATGAAGAAGAAGAAGATAACGTGGAGGAAGATCAGACATACATGCGCATTCGTTTACGTCTTGATGAAATGATCGAGTCAGCAAAAATTGCGCTTGCAACCAAGCCAGGAGACTACACGGACGTAAAAGGTTCTGCAAAAGTTCTCAACGAGCAGGAAGTACGGGTTTGGAGAGGAGGGGGTGATGCAGGAGACACCTCGCTATTATTGGAAGTAGATGAGGACGAGAGAAACGACCATCCGTCAACTGGTGTCTCATCGAGCTCGCCTCCAGAAACTACGGAAGAAATCACGTCGGAGGATGAAGTGGAAGCCCTGACTATGCCCAGAGACTCGCCGTCTCCTCCTCCCATTGTTGTCACTCATTCCCCATGAAACATTATTATATAGAGAGAGAGCTTTCCTTGCTTTTCTACTGGATGGACTGACAATGCATATACATACTACCCTAAGCCATTTTGCTCTGTTGAAATTTCAACTTGGCCTACAACGAAATAATAAATAATGAAGCGGTCCGGGGGCACCGATCAAAACATCAGATTTTAAATTACAGAATGGCACGATACGGTAATCTTAAATTCCTCCCCTCATGGCCAGCAAGCAGGTTTGTACACCTTGAAATTCTTTAGACGACGTCAATTGCTAAACGGCCGCGTCTTTTTTAAAAATTTATCTTTAGCTAGGTAAACTGCGGCAGGTGCGTCTCAAGGGCCCCCGAAGACCCGGATTGTGTGTGTGACTGCGTTCACAGTGGGCCGGAGAAGTAATCACTGCGAGAGAAAAGACCATTGTAACGGAAGGCTTCGAGGAACTGGAACAAGATGTCGAACTTAGAAGAGGCGGTATCGAAAGGTGCGGTTCTAAATACTTTGTGTCTTTTCCTAAATAGACTGCTGTCAGATTATTCCTCGCTTCGAAAGGATATCATCACTCGCTCACAAAGAAGAAGGATAACTTAGCTCTTGATGAGCCAGAAAAGCTCCTCCCTCTTGATACCCTCGGCGTCGTAATGATAAACCATGGAGAGGAATTTCCCGAAGAGTCCGAGTTTGGTGCGCACTTTGGTTGATTTATACATGGGTTTGAATCTAAAACGTTTTATTGACAGGATCTTCTTTGATCAAACTGGGACGCGCACACTGCAGGATAGCAATCTTACAAGAGACTTATGCCATCACCTTTCGTGATAATTTTGTGACCTCCATCGAGAAGTTTGGCGATGAGATCAAGGAGTATGACCAAATGAAGAAGAAACTGGAAAGTAGACGGTGTGCCATATCGTTTTCTATTTCCAGTTTAATCGCTTCTAATCCTCTTGACTTCAGTCTGAGCTACGATGCGGCTATATCAAAGGTAGACAAATCGAAAAACAGCAAGAAGGAGAAGGAGAGGAAAGAGGCGGAGGAAGAACTGGACAAGGCTCGAGCTCGCTAGTGCGTATCAGTTTTATCCCTTCGTTACTAGTTAATTACGTTCCCTCATGATAGCGAGGAAACCGAAGAAGATATAAGAGCACACATGCACTCGATTCAAGAAAATGAAATTGATCAAACACGCGAGTTGACAGCGTTCTTGGATCTAGAACTCAATTTTGTTGAACAATACTTGGAAGTACTCAAGGGCGTGAGATCAGAGTGGTCCATCAGCAGGTATTTTTTCGATCAAGACAACTCGGTTTTAGTTGTAACTAATTTTGAATATAGCGCCACCCAGAGCGCCAACTCATTACGCAAACCCAGCACGATCTCCCGCTCTACGTCTGTCAAATCCATATCGACCAAGACATCTACCGCCACCCCTAAACGCTCCAGGTCATCTGGACCCCCTAACACGACCTCACTGGAATCAACAGACGAGGACGAGGACGAGGGCCATGCACCGCGTACACCTGCGTCCCGCAGTCGACGTTCATCGATGCATGCTACCAGTGATCCTATCAGAACGCCAACTTCTCGTCCTTCCTCGCGGGCATCTCGAAAGAGGGCTGACAGCAGCGCTGGACCGGGTGAATCGGCCGACAAACATTCTCGCAAGATGAGCATGGCCGGTTGGGCCTCGAGTGCAATGGGCTCTTTCTCTGGCCGGAGTAAGAAGTCGAGAGACAAGGAGCAATTTTCAAATTTGGAAGATGGCAGTGAAGATACCTCTCGAGGGAGACCATCACTGGATGATGTAGATTGGAATCTGAGCTCCATATCCTCATCTTTAGGGAACAAGTCTCTGTCTAGTCTTCGCGGAGGAAGGAAATCGGGCAGTAGCAGTCCGCAAATCCCACCGCGTATCCTGAAGCCCCCGTCGATGCAGGATAGGAAGGTCATGCGGGCGCTGTATGACTTTGACGGGGCTGCCGATGAACTGTCGTTCAAAGTCGGAGACGAGATTACCGTGACCAGCGAGGTGTTGGACGGATGGTGGCTCGGGGAACTGAATGGCAAACAAGGGCTGTTTCCTACACCGTATACAGAAGTGGTGCCAGCAAAGCCTCCTTTGCCTGCTCGTCCCGACCGAGGAAATGGCTCGAGTCATCCGGGGGGATCTGCACATTCGATTTCTGATGACGACGATAACTATCGAGCGAACGAGCTAGACGAAGGAAACATCATCGGTGCTAATACTCTCTCGCCTTATAATAGCCCATTCTATGGAGGGCCAGCATCTCCCATGGCTGCTCATCATGCGAGCAATGACGCAGAAAGTATTTTGAGTAGTTTGGTTTCCGAAGGCGAGGATGAAAATGATCATCTCGTTAAATCAAGACAAGCGACGACTGCTCCGCGATCTTTGCTGGCTGCATTTGTTACTCCGTCGATGCCGCAGCGTTCGTCTTCAGATGTTTCTTCTGCCAGTAACTCTTCTTCTGGTGCTGGGGGCGTCAAGAAAGGGCCACCACCACCACCACCTCCAAGAAGGATGACCCCTGCACCGGTGGCTACACCTCCCGTTCCCGCACGCAGACCGTCGGCGCCTCAATCGAAGTCATTTGGGATGTCATCGAGACCAGGATTTTCGAGTTCACATTCCTCGATTAGTAGTCTTGTGTACGATACATCACCTTTTGAGAGCGCGACAGAGCTGGAATCGCCACTTGGACGAAAAGAAGGCTGCGGTAATTTCAAACAGAATCCATTCAAGCCAAAGGGAATGTGTAGTAACTGCCTCGAGTTCCATTAAAGTAGTTTGTGAAATTCAGTTTGTCGGGCAGTCCCGGACCGGTGACGGATGAGAGACCATCACATATGATGTCAGATCTGTAGCACTTTTTATTGATTCATCTTCATTCCTCCCTTTGACCACCATGGCAGCGGCTGGTCTTCCTGAGTTGGTCTGGACAGACATGTCGACTCCCCCGACGTCGAGCACAGAATGTGAATCCAACGAACCACATTTTTTTCCCTATCCTCAGCTGTCTCAACAACCTCAAGCTCAAAAGAAGCTGCGTAAACTGCCTCATCCGCCGCCTTCCTTCCACGCCTTTTCGGTTGTGAACCAATCCGATTTGTCTTTCATTGCCGATGAGCCCCCAGAGCAATCGAATTTTCCGTTCATTTTCCCCCGAAGAACTCCCAGTTTGGATCATGAGAGAACCTTCAAATCCCACTCCGACTCTGGCCATAGTTACGCTTATACACCTTCTTTGCATTCTTCCTTGTCAAGGCCGACCACTTTTCTATCTATGACCGATTCGCAGACGCCATTATTGCGCTCTCTGTCTGCCATCGGCGTTAGGAAATCCATGCCCAGTTCGGCTTCCACTAAAAAATTGACAAAGCGGAGGCCTCCTGGCGGTCTTGGCCAGTTTAAACCTTTGCCTATTCCAGAATCAGAACCAAAGTCGCTGCCAATGCTTCCTCCCGCTGTCCCATCCAAACCGGCTCAGCCTCTCCAGAATGCACCAAAAAGACGCGGCTCAATCAGTCGTGCATTCACTGTTGCCTTGAAACGACGTTTAAGCATGCCCAAGAGCATGTCAAAGCACATACAGGAAGTACACGAACAAGAACCAACGGTGCGTTTCATGTCTCTACTTCAAACGCTTCCCGTACAATGTCTCTTGCAGCCCAGGACTCCCCATAAGCATAGGGCGCGTAGCTCGACTCCTGTGCGTACTTCACAGGAACTGCCGCCTCTTGCCTCGAAGCTTAGCATGAAATTCAAAGGAAAATCCCCAGAAAAAGGCCTCCCCTTCCCACCTCCACCTCCGCCCCCGGCTAAAGATGAACAGGATTTCTCGTCATCCTCGCACGTTCTGTATCCCCCTACTCCGGTTTCAACAGCACCTATGTCATCAACAAAGTTGAGGAAAGCAAGGAAAGATAACAAGAAGAAATTTACAATCGGTGTGGAGGACGATGCAGATTTCCCTCTTATCCCAGGGCCAGCAGCACGCCTGCCTTTGATCCATACGCATTTACCTTCTGACATCATCCTCCAATCTACTTCTCCGACGGAATTTGTGCATGATCTCAGCCTAGACCAAGACTCTCCTGCCCTACACAGTGAGCTTCCTTCCCTCCAGCGGCCTCAGCTTGTTCGCAAACAGTGGGAGCCCGGTGGTCGTCTCTCAATGAATCATCCCAGCACCCACGCAAGTATTCAACGCCGCTGGACACTCGCCATGGCAATGACGTCCAATGAATTGACTGACGAAGTCTTCGTTGCGGAGGTGGAGAAGATTCGACAGGTTTCTCTCCACCTTTTTCAGGAAAACGAAGTAAGAAGTGGTAGTAGTAGGAGTGTTGAGGGAACAGGAGGCTTCAGAGGTTGGGAATTTGGTTATTTGGACCCGGACTCGGAGGATGTTTCAGTCAACGAAGACGATGATGCAGAAGCCTGGGAAGGTTATTCAACGCCAATGCTCGACCTCAACCAGTCAATTTCCACCACAGGGATGAGCGAGGGTCTCATTACGGGGCCTCCCTCTATGGTACATATAGGTAGGCCAGGTATCTCCATTACAGCTGCTTTCGGGCTAATAAATGTTCTTCCAGGTCTTCCGCGATCGGTATCTTCGGTCGCCAATCATTCCCCATACACAGACCCCGACAAAGTTTGGTCCTCGGCATTACATGCTCTTCTCGTCACTCGAGATTTGTTGAGAACTGAACGAAATTACCTCGATCAAATCAAGACTCTGTTGTCCAGTTCGCCCTGCGTAATGACACCAGCTACGCAAGCCTTCGTGGAGACGACCTTTCTCTGGGGAGCACCAGATTCTTCACTGTCCTCATCCGGAGTAGCGTCGACCTCCAGTTTACTGAATCTAGCCATGATTGATTCATCAAAATCTAGTTCCACGCCGATCCCATGGCCCCAGTACCCCCGCCGCCGCTGATGCATGCCTATCTGCTCTCACTGATTACGCTGTCGTGTTCCTTGCTCAAAGAGTGGGAAAGAGAGCCCACAGTAAACGGAGTGGGTCAGATCTTTGTATCCAAGGAGGAAGAAATTGAAAGAGTGTTTGTGGGATGGTGTGGCGTCGTTGGAGGGTGGATGACCGAGCAGAAAGTTGATCGTAGACGGAATGCGAATTTGTCAGAAGACGACAAGAAGAGAAGGAGGAGGCTCAGCAAGACCAAATTTTTAACGCCGACCTCGTCTGTTTCCCATCTCAATAGCCTTACACCCCTGTCCTCGTTCGCTTCTATTTCTGCGCCCATTAGCTTAACGTCCAAGCCTTCATTGGATCCATCTTCTGTCTCAGTATCAACTATGTTCACCAGAAGACCCGTTGTCCGCAGCTCTACCACTAGCATTGCAGCGGCCAGGTGGAGGAAAAGCATGCCGAACGTACCCGATCTTCGTTTGGATGTCAACCTTGACCACAGCAAGCTTACCAGCCCGGGTACCATGGAACCGCCAAAATCGGCAGGACCGAGAGCAGAGCATTTTCCTGCTGACACACCACTGCCGCAGCACACGTTATCGACTAGTTCCATCGGGGTTCGAAGAGCATCGACACACCTTGCCTTGGATGTCAATGGGCGAGACACCAATGTCGACCTAGAGGAACGTGGAAATGGACGAAATTTGTCACATCTGGATGTTTCTTTCGATAGAATACCTTCAACATCCGGCACCAGCCCCAGTCAGGAACCTGCTAGTGGCCTAGTAGATGGTAACGGCAGGAGAATCCATTCTGTGCGTGAACTTGGTATCCTGCCAGTGCAGAGGGTCACTAGATATTCATTGCTCTTCCGTGGTCAGTGATTGAGGCGTCCATCAGCTGATTCGTCGAGCTAATTAAGACACTTGTAGACCTTCTGAAACAGACCCCGGCGACGTCCCCGTCGCACTTGATTCTGGAACAGGCATCGGAGGCGGCCAACCGAATTGCAGCCAAGTGTGATCGAGCACAAGGGAATGCGGAGTTCTTCTTCAACATGTCCTTGAGCGCGAGCGGCATAGTGAGAGGGTGATCGTGTTTGGAATTAGTCAGTCCTATTACACCGTGTCAGGTATAAAATATCCGCTCTTTCTTTCAAGTCAACTGCATATTAGAAGATACCCATCACGCACTTTATCCAATCTTCTTGGCATGTAAATACACGCTATCACACTGCTATAAAGCGTTCTCTACATTTAATAGATTGTCCTTTGATGTACATAATATGTGTGAGGCGTCAAATTAGGTGCAGTCAAAGTAGGGCGATTATTGCCCGATTTTTGTGTCAATTATTTGTCCGATTAATTTCAGAAACTTTGAAAAGATTGCAAGAACCATTGACCGACCCGATTTTTTGAGCGATTTTTTGCATAAAGCATGGGGAAACTCCGAACCGCGAGTCCGAGGTTGAACCCTAATGTATAAAATCGGGTCAATAATCGTCTACTTTGATGAATCATCATGTATCAGCTACTCTCTTCTACGCGATATGACCAACATCTCTCGAGTTTAGCATGGAATAATGATCCTGCCGGTCCATCTCCATTCTTTCTTCTACCATATCACTTTGAGCGTCTCACTGAGGCTGCCGAGCAACATGGTTGGGAGAAAACCAACCAGTCACATTCTTATGAGAAGCTGAAAGAGAAGTGTATCGAAACCACCAAGGATGTCGAGCCTTCACAGGTGGTCAAGGTCAGCAGTGGTTGTTTTACCAAAACACATTCGATGTCTTGAAAAAGATGCTTAGCTCCGCATAACGCTTTCTCAAAACGGAGAACTGAATGTAACCGTTTCAAACGTTTCTTCGTTCCTGTCAGATCCTGTCAGGCTCGCATATGTCAACCCTGCTATAGAAGTTCCCTGGGAGAACGAAAATATCATATCTGTCCGTCTTGACCATCAGAGCACCCCTTCGTCCATATTCACCCGCACTAAAACCACCCATCGGAAATTGTACGATGAAGCTCGGGCGCGCGGAAAGATAAGCTCTCCAGCTTCAGAGATTGTGTTATTCAATGAAGATTCTCTGATAACAGAGGCGTCCATATCCAACGTGTGTTTTTTTCGCGATGGACGCTGGCTGACGCCTTCCGTGTCCACGGGCTGTCTACCAGGAGTTATGAGGAAGTGGTTGCTGGAAAAAAGACTGGTAGACGAAGACGACGAGGGAGGTTTGACTGTAGCTTCTATATCCGACGGAGAATGGGTTCTACTCTCAAACGGTGTCTGGGGATGCAGACTGGGAAGAATTACGGGAGAAGAATCGTAAATTGTAAATTGTGCGCTACTTATCCCGCGACGGAATATAGCCACCCTACATAGTCACTAATCCATATCAAAGTCCCCACTTTCATCGAACATGCCTTCGTCCATTTCCCCGAGAATGTAATCTACAGTGTAGCTCTCCTGCAATAGTTTGTCGATCCTTGTTAGATGCCGTTCAGTGTATGGTATGAACGAGTCGATCAGCTCCTTCAATGCAGTACCACCGTTGAGCTCGGCTGGTTGGTCCGTGATACTGCCTTTTGCCAGTGCTATCTCCGTTATTTCGTCGGAAAACGCTTTGATGACCTCTTCTGCGGGCCGCAGTTTGAGCATAGTAAACAAAAGTCGCTGAGCGACTGGACTTGTTTTTGCATTTGCATTCCAGTCTCGGGCGTATCGAAGAATACGGGTGAAATCAGATCCAGAGAGTGTTCGCAGCACCTCGTCAACAGCTGAATCTCCAGAAAGAGATGTAGAAGAGGGGTCGCGGGAAGCAACTTCCCGGAATAGGGATAAGAGTCGACCAGGTTGCTGCATCGCTAAAGCAAGCTGGATGGCTCTGCGGTAGTCATTGAGAGATAAGTAATTGTGAAAATCTTGCTCCCTGGCCTTTGCATTAGACATAGCGATGACAGTGAAATACAAAACAACAAACTTTAAGGCCATCTCTTCCCGTCGGGTTTCTTTTTCTTGCTCTTCTTCTTCAGTGCAATCTTCCCAGAACGTCACGACAGAGTCCGCGGCACCTGATACGATGGTTCTTTGATTGGTGCTTATAGCGAGGGCCCACACCTAGCGAAAAGTTTAGAAAGGATTAAGTGAAAGAACCTTTGCTTCGCTTCACCTTGTCTTCGTGGTTATCCAGTGTGCTCATACACTCTTCCGTCCTCACATTCCACAATTTGACCAGTCCATCGGAGGCTGTGCTCACAATCTGCATTCCAGCATTGATGAAATCAACCCGAAGCACAGAATTGGTATGTCCTTCAAAAGTCTTTACACAAGAAAAATCATCAAGGTTCCACAACTTGATCGTCTTGTCGCCGCTTCCTGTAGCCAGGACGCGCTCGTCTTTTCCAAAGCGCACAGTCCATACCCCTCGCCTGTGTCCCCTACAAATGCCGAGCAGTGTAAGAGATCCAGAAACCGACTTGTTGGAATTGCTGAAATTGATGGCGTATATCTTGGCCGTGCGGTCCTGGGAGCCGGAAACCAGTAGGCGGTCGTTGGGAGCGACATCTAGGGAGTTGATATCTTTATCGTGAGCTTTGAGTGTCGCCAAACTCTTGCAGTGGGTAGGATCTCTTCCTTCCCCGGAATAAAACTCGACTTGGGACAAGTCCCACATTTTTATCGTACGATCCTGGCTTCCGGTGAACATGAATGCAGGTGACGGGTCGTCTCCTGACGATCCACGGGCCATCGCCAGAGCGCCAACGCTCTCGCTGTGACCTTCGCAGATAGCGACGCAGTGAAAGCCCCAGTCCTCGCTCTGCTTGTTCGGAATCCATATCCGCGCTGAACGATCCTTGCTGCCGCTAGCGAGAACACGTCCATCAGCACCCTGATCGAGAGCGAGGACGACGTCGGTATGCCCTTCTAGGAGGCGGGCATCGAGACTTTTGATAGAGTATACCCGGATGAGCGACGAGTTTGTAGCAAGGGCAAGATGGGTGTCGCGTAAGCCTTGTGAGTGTGATACCAAGGTAGGGGATAGAAAGGAGATATCGACAATCTCATCATTGAAACCAATCAGCTGGCGGGAGAGTTGGCGACTGGAAAGGGAATGGAAAAGGATATTTTGGTCTGCGTGCACGGATATGATTGTAGATGTCTGTGGGAGATAGCTGTCCACGTTGCAGAGAATCAATACTTTTTGGAATCTAGACAAGGCTAAGGGTCGACTTACATCCCATGAACAATTTGTCGCTGTTCTTCGGAGTCGTCCGAGATTCTGGATCGTTCATTACCGAGAGTGAAAATAGCACCGCTCTCTTTGACCTGCCACACTTTGACCAGGCCTGATTCGCCGCCTGTGAAGAATCGCAAAGTGTTTAGATTTGTGCTGGACGAAGTAGAGTCGTCTTCAGAACGTAAGATGGCCAAAGCCTCGACACGTTCGAGGACAGGAATGGTTTGGATCAACAGGGGTATGTTGATGTTATCTTTTCCTTTCTTGCTTGATCCCATGGATGATTTGCCGCTGCGAAGAGGCAAGAGATCCCAGACCAGAACCACAGAATCTCTTCCTCCGCTGAGAAGCCATCGCCCGTCAGTAGAGATATCGAGGCCGCGAGGAACGGAGGTATGTGCCTCGAGGACGGCAACTGGGTTGTTTTTACTCTGACCGAGTTGAAATATTCGAATACGAGTGTCCACGGAAGCGGAGATCAAATGCATTGATTCTTGTTGGCCTAGTGAATCTGAATGCTGAGGATAGCTGAACTTGAGAGCGCTGACCGCACCGCCGTGGCCTTTGAATACGTGGGTCACAAAACCACGTTGAATATCCCACACTTTGACTACACCGTCTGCTGAGCCAGATGCGAGGTAAGTGGAAGTTGGATCGGCTTCGCATACGTGAACTGGGGCGTCGTGAGCGCGGGCGACGACGCGGATGGGAGAGAGGACCGGGGGGGAGGGTTCGGAGAGTTTCGGAAGGTGGAATATCCGAAGGGAAAGGGAGGCCGTGAAGACGAGGAGGACGTTAGATGAGGGAGTAATGCAGAGCGAGCTGACTGGCTCCGCGTCCTTCAACACCGTCAGTCATGGTAAAACTGGAAAATAAGGCGGACGGCGTACAGCGAGAAAGCGACAGATTTGAGTGCCAGCGCCAGTATCCATCAAAATTATCTCTTCGCCCACGCAGCTCACCATTCTCCCTCCGTCGGCAGTGACCGCGACAGGCCCAGAAGTGTACATCGGTGATATCTGGCGTGCATTTTTAAACCTGGTATTGTAAAATGAGTATTGCCGACGTCGTTACAATCGTTGAGGGCGACGTACGCGGTCCTTAGCTTTGGTCGACCGCTTGGTACCGCCATAAAAATAATTTTCCCGCGACAAAAAAAGAAAAAAGAAAAAGAAAAAAAGAAAAAAAAATAATAATATTTTTTTTCTACGCCCGCAACAAGGCCTCCTCGGCTTCCCGCCGTAATTTGATTTCATCCTGCACCATCTTTTCTGCCTCTACCCTTTTCTCAGTCTCCTGCTCCAGCAAAGCCTCCACAGATCTGAGAGCAGATTTTGCTTTTGAAGCCTCAGCATGTGCCTGGGCCAGTTCATCAGAAAGTCGAATGGTCAATTGAACAGCATCAGAAGCTTGTCGTTGAAGCTCAGCTGATTCAAACTTGAGTTTTTCAATTATTCTGTTGCTCGATTCGTCCAGAGGAGGTAAAGGTGACTGCGATGAAGGCACGCTCGTTGGGTAGCTTGTTAAACCTATCAGAGAATGGCGTCGGTCAAATGGATGCAGCAGGCCTTCGTCACTCTCAGCGTCGTACATTTCCCCGTCATGAGGCGTCTGAGCTTCATCCTCGCAATCCATCAGCTCGTCCGCTTCCTCCACTTCTTCACACTTGAGCGGTGAATGCGCCATTTCCTTTCGCGGTCGCCCTCGCCGACTCGCCGTCGCAGATCCTTCGGCCACACTGCTAGCCTGGACATCTGTACTCGGTCCAACGGCCGCCCCAGGCCCCTCCGTCTTTGGAGTCTTATTCCCCCTGCCACGCTTGCGAGGACGTTTGGTCCCTGGCGGAGCAGAGAGGTTCACAGTCCAATACGATCCAAAGCCTGGATCAGTGGCAGGTCTGATCTGTCGCTCAAATAGTCTGTTCAGACTGAGATGATGTCGAACAGATTGCTTGGGAAAAGAATCAAGCTCAACCCAAAACAAAGGGGAGGCCAAAAGAGGACACATACCTTCCATGTGGGACCTGCCGTTCTATAATAGTCGTATTTCCCTTCCATCGCAGCGTAGATTTCTCTGATTGTCAGACGTTTCCGTGGACTTCCCAGGATTGCGCATCGTAAAATTACAGGCAGTGTGTGCTGTGGTCGTCCATTCGTATCTGGCAGACAGTCCAAGGAATCTGGGCAATTCGGGTGCGGCTCGTGATCAACACGCTTGACGCGCTCTGGCACGTCTTGATGGTAGTCTATTGTGTGATTGTCGCTCAAATTCGATTCGGGTGAGGAAGGTATCTCAGTTTCGCTGGAAACATGGTTGTTCAGCAGAAGTCTTTGCAAACCGCGATCAGCATAAAATGACCATCCACCTATTATGCATGCAATACCCACTTAACAGTCTTCTTGCGCACCTCGATGGGATTCAGCAGGTCGCGTATACTAGCCATAATGTAGAAATGTGGAGTGAGGGAAAAAGAGAGGGAGTTGTTGGACCCACCGAGGCTTACTTTATAGTTCAAATGATTCTCCCATGCTTTATATTCATTGTTCTGTTTTCGGTATCTTTCAGATCTCCTGATGAGATTGGCATGATACTCAATTCCTTTTTGTGAATTGGTGTACATAACAATCTACAAGCCGCCAGAAAAAAAACAAAAGCTAATACATGGGAGCACAAGATTATAGATATTATTACTTTTTAAAGACCGTACTGTGTGTAATTATAAGGATAGTTGCTATATTCGGGCACCGTGTTCGAGGCGTTGGTCATCATACCGCCGTCTGGCATCCAGCCCACAACAGGGCTATTGTATGTGTCCATGTCGCTATTCCGCATTTGAGGGTTGATATTAGCGGAGACTTGGGAGAAAGACGAAGGATGCTGAGCCATATGCCCTTCAATAGTAGCTGGGCCTTGAGACTGCCCTGGACGGGGCCACCATTCATATCCTGGATAGAGGGAAGTCGAAGGCTCGACACCTGGTACATCAAGACCGAGCATATGTGCCATGATTCTCTGACTGAAATCCTGCACCCCATCTTGACCTGTGCGGTGTGCCACTTGCGCGTGCGTGGGAACTTGTTGTGGTCCTTCACGAAGAGCTTCCCTCTGCACATATTCGGCATTATCATCGTGTCCGAACGCGTCGTCAACGTGGCGCTTCAGTTTGGAGGCATTGGAAGGCCGAGACATAAAATCACTGACTCCCACCCTGACCCCAGATAGAAGATCTCGCGCTCGAGAGGCCGAAGGCCAGAGAACCTAGAACCCGGAAAGGTAAACATAGAACGAAGCAGTACCGTGAAGACTTACGGCCATGTCTTCAAGAGCATCCAAACACTGTCGTAACCCATGCGCAGCTTGAGGGTTCGAGGGACGAAGTCGCAACGTCAGTAAATGCATGATCCTGTGCAGAAAATGTTCAAGGTAGCTGTTGTCATTGTTGCACGAAGTCAACCTACCCAGTACTGAGCATATAAGAAGTCAAGAAGGGGGAACATCGTTTGAGTGAGAACGTCTCTCGCCATACAGTTACTGCGGGAAGAAATTAGCCAGATAGTCACAGGGGAAAACCCCGAGATATAAAACGAACCGAGTGCGCTAAGATGAGTCGCCGCGCTTTGAGATAGATCAAGAGCCTTTGACTCCAAGGTAGACCTTGGAGAGGCGAAATCAACTCTGGAGATGACGTTAGGGAATTACAACTGAGGCTGGAAATAGGATGATGAGACATACTCTGTCCAATTAGGGATGCTATGGAATCATTTTATCCGTCACTTTCGGATCGTTTACAAAAGCCACAGGAAAACTCACAAAGCTCGATTGAGTAGCAAAATTGCTCCCCAATACCGGATATGGATAAAAATGATGTGGGGTGGGGGGACTTGGCCGCGTTTGCTGGCGACATCGTAACGTAGATGTTCAGGAAGAGTAATGTACCATTGATCAAGTTGTACTTCAAGCGTTTGAAGAATCGCTCGCTTTGGAGTGAGATCAGTTGCCGCTATGGGATACAACTTGGATACGATTCTGCCGAGAACCACTATCAACTCTCCAGTTTTTCGCAGGCAGGCAATAACGTGACAGGGCACAGGCGCGTAAGGTCTGATGTTCAGTAAGTCAGAAGCAGACGGCTGCCAGAGCTCCAGATCATCCTCCTGGGGAAGAGTGCTCCGGTAAGCGCACAGAATATCATGAATATGTATGACTCGTATTTTCCCCACCTCTTGGATTTCCGGCAAAGGCGTGTCAAAATCTTCATCGCGGATAACGATGGGACGCCCTGACCGCAAGAATAAGCCAACATTACGGTGGAAGATTTTCCCCACCCACCCATATATGTGGACCCATAGCGATCACCTAAGCAGCAGCACCACCAAATTTGGCGGCGAGTCTGGACTTCGTCTTTCGAAAAAAGGTTGTGACCATGATGTTTCCATTGGTCGCTATTGCGATGTAATCCCAGGTCTACTGCCATCCTAATGGCCATGCCTTCATAGAATTGACGTCAAGTGTGTGAAACCAACAGCGGGGACTTTTACCTATATAGATCCATCCCTGTTCCATAGACCCAATGCCAAACTCTCCTATCATGACGTAAAAGATGTAAAAAAAATGCGGTCCATACCAAAAACAACGACATACGGTAACCCAATAACAGAAGGCTCTGGACGGTGGATGGGCGTGAACGATCAAATATTTTAGCTATTTTCACAGAGTCAGATCTCATCGTCTTTTAGTAGAATGGGAAACAAACTTAGTATCTTCCTAGCCTGTTCCAAATGCTGATGACCTGCTTCCCACATCTGATTGATTGTGGCGGGGGGATTAGGAGGCTGATCATCGCAGAATCGTGCAGTAATGCTGAAGATGGTTAGCAAGAGGAGATTGGTACATTTCTGGGAAGACTCGGGCTTAGGTGACGAAGATGTCGAATATGGACTGTTCTCGCGAGCTTGCCTTTGTATGAATGAGATTGCATGCTTGATCAATAGCGTCTAAGCACTTACCCTTCCCTTCGTGCGCTATATTCCGATAAAAATCGGCCTTTGTGTATGACAGGAAAAACGGGATGGATGTAGGTGAAGTAAAGTTCGACGAGGTGGTCCTGAACATGTGGTGGTGGGAGTTCGACTTCGATCTCATCCTCCTGGATGGAATGAACGGCGAAATCTTTCGAAGGTGGCCACACACGAGCCATAGGCATTTTCCTAATAGCCATGTATATAAGCATACAAAAGGCAAATTCCCAAGAAAGCAATTTACCATACGCCACCTTCGACTCGGTCGTCTGTTCTATTGTCTTTGCTAAGAAAATGTAGCCCAGATGCTTTTCCATGATATCGTATTTCTTGATTTTCAGTGAGGGATAACTCGCCAATTCCCTCCGTTATGTCAACAGGTTCTTCAGGGTCTGGGTTTGCCACATGACTGAATGTAAAAAGGACGGATCTACAACGGCAACTAACCTGCTAACGTGTACATTTCATTCCAGTCAGGTTGAGAGTCCGTTGGCGTTGAATCCAGTCGACGCCGCTGCACAATAGGCCCATCGGAAGAAGAGGAGGGGGCGATATACGACGTTGAAGTTGAGGGGCTTGAGGAAAGGCGAGCCGCGAGATTGTCTTGCCATTCCGCGGTGGGAACGATGGATAGACCGCGGTCTATAGCATGTGAATTGAGCATTTAGTGAATCAATTATCCCAAGAGAAGCATGCCTTGTGTCAGCGAGACCTTCTCTCTCGACACTCGAGATTGTCTCCTCGAGCGTGAAGAATCAAGACCAGGTGTAACGCCATTACTTCGCAACACCGATGCAAAGAAATCTTCTTTGGTTGCTCCTTGCGATTGATAGCGCCGTCCAGTTGGCCCCTGCGTTTGGATGAGCTCCATTATATGAGACGTAGAGCACATGAAGCGCACGTAAGGTCCCATATCAACTCTGTTCAGTATCTCTCGAGCGAGGTCATCCTGACGTAGGTCTGCAACAACTCCTTGGACGCGAGGATCGGTACACTGCAATACTACACCCAGCAGCGATTCAACTTGGTGCCACCGTTGTTCAATTGCATGAATATAACCCTGAACAGGCGGAGGTAAGGAAGGAGGGTCAAAGAGAGGTAGCAAGGGTAAGCTTTCCTTTGGCGGTCCCCGCTTGTAGCTGGGCCCTGAATTCGATGAGTATCTGGTATTTTCAGCTGGTTCTGGTGAGTGGCTTTACCTAGGAAAGTGCAGGCTACCAAGACAGTGAATAGGGAGTCCCCGGGAGAGAAACGGAAAGATCATTGGACGCACTGGTTCCAGCAAGAGTACAACTTTTGCAAGGTGTGCCTTCCCCCACACCCTTCTCACACTTTGATTTCGTCTTGCGACACTGATCGCAGGCTGGGAACTCACTCAGAGTTAGTCAGACGGTTTTAAAGTGCGACGTTCGTACCTCGGCTGCTTCTCTTTCTGGAAGCTGCTTGTGTATCGCCGTCTTCGGAACCGTCGGAATCGTGCCAATCCATGGGATACAACCAAGTACAATGCAAATGAAAAGGAGATGATGGGGGGCAACGAGACAAAAGTACAGAATTGAATTCTCTTGTCAGATTATAGGAACATTTAACGGAGGCGGCGAACACGTGGTAGGCGGACATTCGGATTAACGGATCTGACAAAGCAGCGATCGGGGTCCTGCGGTCGTATACCACTTTGAAAAAAAAAATCTATCGACGACTCCAACTATTACAATCCGCCCTTCATCCAGGTCCCTATCTCAATGCGCCAGTGGGGGGCGCCTCACTTTAACGGACTGTAGTCGAGTGGAGACATTATAAACGAGTCCATGAATTTCGCCAATTGAGCAGTCTGAAAGGAATAAATATTGAAAAATTTTCTCGTCGGACAACACCCCAACCCACCTTGTCCACTGTTTCTGCCCACCCGTCGATTTGCCAAGCTTTCTCTCGTGTCACCTTACGTGTCTCCAAATTGCTGCAGAGACAGTGAACTGATCGCTCCGGGTAGCAACGATAGCCAATTACTCACGGGTATTGCCACATGTGGTGCACTTGGTGAAGTCGACCCACTTGCGAGAACCAAGCTCCAACAGGAGCGATCTGTTTCCTTCGCGCATCGATACCTCTCCGCCTTCAGCAGAAGATTAGAGAGAAAAAACGCGCTGAGATGAGACCTTTACCAGGTATTTTCCCAGGCCAGAAGCGTGCCAGGAATGAGCTGGTAGCTACGAAGTTCAAAGATCCCCCCTTGCGCATGGGGCGGGGCAGTCGGGAAGAAGGCAAACTCCTGATTGAGCTGATTTGATCGAGAGTTGATGAGCGGAAGCATTGCTTCATAGTCTTTCAGATGCTGGGCAATAGACGGTATCAGTCGGTCAGAACGATCAGCATAAGGCGCGGTGGTGCTCACACCCGAATTTTTGACCAGTTGAGCAGTCTTGTCATATCCACCGTAGTTTTCATACTCTAATATATGTAAGAACGTGTCTTGCTGTCCAACGATGGTTTCCCAGCTCCCAGTGAGCTTGACGTGAAGGTTCGGATTCCTTACGAGACCAGTATAGTATTTTTCGCTGCCATATCGAGGTTTAATTGTCTTTCAGATGCCAACATTGCAGTAGGAGCTTACGCCGCTCCCTTGTATTCCTTTGTTTTCTCAGGTTTAACGCAGTGGACTGAAAAATGGGAATAGATATTTCGAATTCTTCGAGGTAAAAGAGTTCACGCACACTCGAAACCGTGAATGTACTTTCCACGTCCCACTAAACGAGAATGCTGTAAAATCACGTCGACACCTTCGTGCAAAGTTCTCCGGTAGTTCATACCTGTTGAATGTCAGCTTCGCCAGCTTCCTGAGCTTCGGGTGAGCCGTGCAGGATGTGCTAAACATCAATGAGTCCAAAATCTGCATGGACAGAATCTCTTGAGTGAACCTTCACGGAAATTGTCCTCTGCGAGGTGGCTGATAATATGCTGGATACCGGTCGTCGAAACATGCAGTGATGAGGCCTTTGAGGAGCGGAAAAGAACTAAGAGACAGTGACGTATGTAAGCGGGGTAGCTGCTGCCACACTAACGCCGACGTCTCATCAGAGTCGGCGGTCGCTAATTCAAGTGTCCAATTTCAACCAGTACGTTTACTCTGCTAAGAACGACTACTGAATGCGTGCTCGGAGCCACATCTCATGTATACATCCTCTTCGTCGGATATCCCTCTCAAAATAGAGTCTGACAGCCGAAACGTTAGGAGGGGCCCACGAGCTGCATTCGTGGAGTGAATTCAACTCGGAAGTGACGCAGGCAAATGGCGTGTCTGCAAAAAGCTGTTCCAGGGGATTAATAAGTTGCAGAAACGGTGATTCAAGATCGCTAATCTCACCCAGCTATTTCCAACTCGAAATTGTAGCTTTGCTGATGCCAAGATACCTGTCCGAGCAACTCTGTCCGTAAGGAGAACAACTTCTACAACCTCACCGTTCAGAGTTCCGGAATCGACGAGATCGATTCCAAGAGTATTTCCTTTGACTATGCCTGCCCTAACGATTCAGCGACCACGACAGCTAGAAGACTCTTTCCCGACCTTGTCCCGTACAGAAGGCTGTCTCGGGTTTCCCATCTACCGCGTGGGACGGGGGATGTAGCAAGTAGTCATTGGTGGCATTATCATTGATAGATTTACGGTTAGTAGCTTCGATATTCAATAGCGAACTCGCTGATGCGGCATCCACCCGTGTCGGGGGCAGCATTGGAATGGAGGTCTCCAGCAGACAAGATGAGCCAATACAGGGTGCTTTGCCCATCGAAGAAATGGCTTGATTCTCCAAAGAAGTAAAAGGAACATTCTCGTCCATGCAGGGCGGACGGGCACAGTTCATTATCCGATCGAGATATTTTGCCGCTCGACTCTGAGAAAGCTTGAAGATGGTACACAAACATCAAGAGAAAGGACAAACGGCGCACTATATGTTTAATGTTTCTCTGGTCTCCTTCTACACCCTGAGTAAAAGCTTTGCCCCCACCTAGTTCGATACCTTGATCGAACCAAATTTCCGGGTACACATTGGCTAAAATGGAGAAGTAGTTATCGGCCATCTCCATCTCTTCTTCGGAAGCATCAAGGAGCTGCATGAGTTCTAGGAAGTCTTGCGCCTGCGAACGTTTCATGATTGTACCGTGTCCCAACCACGCGAAGGAGACGTGAATGTTGGTATCGACGCGAACCCGTCTGAAATCACTGGAAAGCGCTTCGTGCGGGGGAAGCAGATAAATAGCTGAAAGAGATTGGTCCGAAAAACGCAATCGAAGAGTTCTCACAATCTCTGGTAGAACCAGATAATCGTCATCCTGAAAACACATTCGAATGAAATTGTAGGAACTTGATTGAACCGCTATACCTGAATGAAGCAGAACGGCGTATCCGCCTGTGAACATGCCAGAAACCTCGCCTGAAAATAGATGTTTGCTGGCGAGTTCGTGATTTTAAGGCGATTCCTGGGACATAGAGGAAAATCCTGTTTTTTTTTGTTTGTTCAACATTGGAAACCAGCAGCGTCAGAGACTAAACGCGAAGCACATGTTTGGAGATATGGGTTGTGTTCCTATTGTTCCAGATATGGATAGTTGCGAGGGTGTCTTCCAGCTCGGTACACATCATAGAAACTATCCGAACGACATTGGGGAATCTGCCCCAGTTCAGGATCACAGCGGTCGTATCAGCCTCGAGGTGTGGCAGTCGTGAAAGACCCGTCTCTCGGGAAGGGTCTTGCCGGGGGGTAGATAGAATGGCAATGACGGATCCCCAGAGCAAGATCAACGACACCCGCTGGAACGTGAACATGATGGCGGAGCAAAAGGAATTTTGTGAGAATCTTGCTCACTAATAATAATGTGTACATAGGTTCATTCTTCAAGTTATATATTCACACTTCTCTTCCTTCTACAATGTTGCATTCCTATCGATTTCCCCTTCGACTGTGCTCACGGGCCTTGTCCAGCTATGCGCCAAATACGTTTCCTGCAGCTAGTGAAGTCAAACTAGCCGCACAGGCAAGTCGTCGCAGAAGATAAGGAGCTGCTTTTAACAGCAATGTATTAGGCCAAGATTGATTCTATAGATCTGGATAGGCCCTTTTCTGCGGCTCTGGTCGATTTATTTAATAGGAAACATGACTATCTACGGATTTCCCTGACGGAGCGGTGCAATTTACGGTGTAGGTTTTTATCCTCATTCATCCGGGTACGGATATACCATGCTAAGCGCAAGCAGGCTTCTATTGCATGCCTGAAGAAGGCGTACCGCTGTCCCCAAACCAGCAGATATTGACAGATGAAGAAGTCCTCCGACTGGCGAAGTTATTTGTGCAATCTGGTGTTACCAAAATACGATTGACTGGAGGAGAACCTACTGTTCGTAAAGGCATAGCAGACATTATTGGTACGCCTTTTTGCCTTTTTTTCATATTCTCTCATTGATAGTTATTGGTTTGCAGCTGGACTGAATGATTTACGCCCATATGGCCTGAGATCAATAGCAATGACTAGCAATGGATTAGCCCTCCATAGGCGATTACCGGGCTTCGTACAGAGCGGATTGACCCATCTAAATTTAAGGTTCCTCTATCGAGTGGTTCCTATATCGGCCCCCAGGCTAAGTTCAAGTCTAGTTTAGATACCCTCGACCCATTCAAGTTTGAATTCATGACGAAGCGTAGAGGGCTCGATGCCGTTCTCAAGACCCTGGACGCTGCTCTAGAATCCTCTCTACAGAAGATCAAATTGAACGTCGTAGTCATCAAAGGGCTCAACGATTCAGAAGTCCTCGATTTTGTTGAAATGACAAAAGACAAACCCATCTCAGTCCGATTCATCGAGTTCATGCCTTTTAGCGGTACGTTTAGCGCATTTACAGCTCCACTCGCTCCTTATTTCACTTTTGTTAGGGAACAAGTGGAGTAGATTCAAGATGGTTCCGTCGTCGGACCTGCTTGACAGGATATCAGCTACATATCCAGTGGTCAGACTGACCGACGAAGTAAACGATACCGCTCGGTCTTGGAAGGTCCCGGGATTTCGAGGCGAATTCGGCTTCATCAGTAGCATGTCTGATCATTTCTGCTCTACCTGTAATCGCCTCAGGATAACATCTGATGGGCAAATTAAAGTGAGCGTGCTGCTCTTTTCCTTGAGGGGCAATCTGAACCAGAGATCCAGGTTTGCTTGTTTGACGCGAAAGAAATCTCGTTGCGTGATGAGATACGCAGGGGTACTAGTGATTCTGAGCTTCTCCGCGTCATTGGGTTGGCAGTCTCCGGAAAGTCAGAAAAGCACGAAAAGATGGACGAGATAGATGTTATTTCTAATCGACCTATGATCTTAATTGGCGGTTGAGTGCTTCTCTGTATATAAAGTTGTATTTATACTGCGCTCCATTGATATCTTCACTGTAGGACTACTCACACATGTATCCCGATTGCAAAATAGCAGGAGGGTGCACCCTTCGTATGCACGAGCCTTCTCCACTTTGACTCATACGGACGAAAACGGTCGGGCGACGATGGTCGATATATCAGACAAGGCTATCACAAAACGTTCCGCCACCGCCAAAGGGCGCATTATTATTCCCAAGCTTGCCTACGAACTAGTCGCCGCAACATATCCGGCCGAATCAGTGAAAGGTTCGACATCTTCGGAGAAAGCCAGGGAAAAAGTGCTGAGAAAGGGCGACACATTAACGGTGGCACAATTGGCCGCCATAATAGCTTCCAAGAAGACCTCTGACTTGATTCCGCTTTGCCATCCTCTCCCTTTGACAAACACCACAGTCAGCTTGTCGTGTGAAGCTGTGGACGGTGTCGACGGCCAGTGGCAATACAGCATAGCATGCCAAGCCACTGTAACTTGCGAGGGGAAAACGGGTGTGGAGATGGAAGCTCTAACCGCAGTGTCTGTCGGTTTATTGACTGTCTGGGACATGCTCAAGGCTGTTGCAGGCAAAGACATGGTTATAGTTGACATCTTTGTGTCTGAGAAGTCAGGCGGTAGAAGCGGCGACTTCTCTAGATCGTTATCTTAAATGACGGGTATGTACAACAGATAGATAGTGCTTTCCACATGTCAAAAGCTGACAAAGCGTGCAAGGCCCGGAGTGATTTCGCTGTCTACCAGCCGTTCGACTTCTTTGCCCTGATTGCAGCGTGTTACGTTCGAATCCACAAGATTTCTGAAGCTGGCAAGTACTCACATTTTGGATCTTCACGATAGTAGGGACACTTTGGATGACCCATGGGCGCCCTCTGAAGACATTTGACGGCGATTTCCACCTGTGTAGAAAATCCTTAGTCAACGCTGCGACGTTTTGATAGCATATAAGGTGTTGACTGACGTCGGGAAATCTCCAGTGTATACGATGAGCGCAGACGGAGCATCATCCCCTTCAAAGGTGCGCTTGACGAGGTCTTCGACATTTCGGCAATCCTGAAGTATCACGCTGAGTGATTCGCTTAAAACCGCAAAGCACGTAAGAACGCACGGGGCACCACATTTGTAATCCCACAATAGAGGAATAGAAGATTAAGTATTGCTCAGAGGCATCACACAGTGATTCTGGTGTGGTAGTCGTCGAATCGGCGGCATGGAGAGGCATGGCAATCCGAGATGGAAATGGAATTTGGGAACGAAGGTTAAATACCCTGTCTGTGCATGATGACTGATTCTGTCCGGTGACTTCACGTGCTATCGGGGATCAAAGCTGTATATATCAATCCCAATTCAGATGTGAGCCCGTGGCAGCCGCGCTTTCGAGAGCGAAAATCGTGTTTTATGTTGCAGAGTTATGCTATAACGCGGCAAACCTACACGAGGGCGATAGGAATTGACCCTTTCACCTATCATAAAAGGAGGGGAACTACGCTCGAAAAACGATTAACACCAGAGAATAATTTAACCAGCAGCAAGAAATCAAAGTGGTATAGATCTAGTCCTTGTGTGTATAGAGAAAGTGATATGGGTCCATGGTTGCCACTATGATAAGGAGATGTCTACCGGTCATCAGGACATTACCGCATTAGCTCAGACCTTTATAGGGTTCGTTGTTCTTTTAGCAAGAGCCTGATGAGCAGGAACCGGACGAAGAGCCGTATGAAGAAGCCGCCGAGCTGGTAGCACTAGCAGAATAAGCGGACGAGGAACTCGAGCTAGACGCCGCAACATATGGCGCCGACGTCGCCATCGAGTACACGGCGGAGGTCGAAATTGAGGTCGCAAGAGCAGTCGAAGTTGCCATAGTAGCATAGGTGTTACCCATCATGCCATTGCCAGCCGTCATTTGCCAGGAGCTCTTGCACGAGGCGAGGCAAGTAGCGAGGGCGGTTTCCTGAACGGTGGTGGTAACCTGCTGGGTCTCGGTCGCGGTCTCGGTTGCGGTTGCAGTAGACAAGTAGGTCAAGCTATATGATAAGAGATGAATAAATTTCTGGGATCATATTTTGAAATATACTGACGTGGAAAGATAGGTTTTGGTGTCAACCATAGTCTGAGTGACGGTGTTCTCAACAGTGGAGGTATCGTCGATGACCTAGAGCAATGACAGGTAAGCAAGCAAGCACACAACAAAGAATTTCATGACGGACCTGGGTGGAGATGTATGTCGAGACGTATGTTGTCGGCTCCACAACGGTGCTAATCTCAGTCATTGTGACAAAGTCTTCGAGAAAGAAGCGTCAGATCTAATCATAGGAAAATAGAAGGCTATAGACAAACATACCAGTCATTGTCTGAGTCTGGATGTAAGTCTGGACATCGGTGAACCTAGGGACGAGATAAAGGTGAGGAAAGGAAGGAGAGAGGAAACCTATCCGAAACCTACATCTCGGTCATAGTGTCTGTGATAGTGTGATCGATGGTCTGGGTCTAACAGATAATTCTCAGTCAATGTCGTTGATAAACCGTAGCTTCGCCTCCTACTCACGTTATCGATAACCTCAGTGCTCACCCAAACCTTGGTGTATGTGGTGGGCTGGATGATGGTCGAGAAATCGGTCTGCCAAATGAATGTCATTATACAATTCTCCGGGCAGTCTCACGAGAATTTGCAGACCATAGTGACAAACTGAGCAAAGAAACGATTAGCTAGAATGAAACTCAAAAAGAGCGGAGACGAAGTACCATGGTATCAGTTTGGGTCGCAGTGGCAGTATCAGTCTCAGTATCGGTCATGGTATAGATGTTGGTCTTTTAGAGCGTAAAACAGGTCAGCACCACGGCAACAAGACGGAGGCAGTCTCTATACCTGAGTCTCGGTCTGTGTAGCAGTGAGAGTATGCTCTGGAAAGGCAAAATTAGAAAGAGTCGAGAAAAGACGGAGAACAGCAAGCCATCATTCCAAAACAGATACAAACCATAGGTTACAGTGTTGTCGATGATCTCAGTCGAAACCCAAACTTTGGTCTGCAAACGAGTTTATTCAACACACGGTAGTATCAAAACCGGGAAGTCACGTACCGTTGGAACAACTTCAATAGACGTATACACTTGAGTCTAATTTCGCGGTGAGCACATCAATTATTCATATTGTAGCGGCCATATCTCACTTGAGTCAAGATATCCGTCATGGTATCGGTCTACAGTTTTCAAAGGGCTCAGCACTAGGAAAAGAGCGATATTCACCAATTGCTTACCTGCGTCTGGGTGACATACTGTGTCACTGTGCTTGTCTCGGTCATGGTAGAAGTCTATAAAAGTAATGAAAAGGTGCGCAGATTTGGACGGGGGAGTAGCAGACCTCAGTAACAGTGTATTGCTCCGTCTATTCACAGGTAAGAACACGAAAACTCGATAGATTGCGTGAAGACTGACCATCGTGCTAGTCTCAGTAACCGTAGACACGCTCTGATAGTTGTCGCAATAGTTGTTGTAACCATAGCCGCTACTGCCCTCACTGGAAGAATGAAGCCGGTTCAGGAACAGGATTAGAACGGAAGGATATATTCGCACTTGATAATGATGGTAGCGTAGCATCCAGAAAATTCGGTGCTGTACTGGGGAAATGTCAGCCCGTCAAACTAGTTAGATCAAAGGCACGACAAACCCAAGACTCTGCCTGACAAGATCCATCAGATTGTTTTGAGTATCCGTAACCGCAATCTAAGCTTTTGTAGCCACCACTGCTGTAGGAAGAGTAGGGCATAACATCGTAAAAGTTCGATGATGAAGGGGCGGCGGTAGCATAGGAAGCGGGCGCGCCAGACGAGGACGCTACCGTAGCGCCAGCTTGGGCGTATGCGGTCATGGCAGGGACCATTGAAACACCATGGACTGATATCTGCGCGGCGGCAGCACTGGCAAGGGAAAGACCGAAGATAATTGACTTCATGATTAAAAGAGTGGCTGCTTGTGGTGGTGGTGAAAATAGGTAATTCGAAGAGGCAGAAGTCGAAAACAAATGGGCGGTCTACGCTGGTTAACTGGCTTGCAGTGAGGCGTTGGTAGTTGCGGCTGGCCTTAACGAAACGGCAAGCGCTCTAGGATTAGGATTGAGGCTGAGTACACAGAGCCACGACTGTGAGTTCAAAAGACATACCGCAAAAAAAATTAAGAAAAAAAGGAACGGAAAAAACGAAAAGGAAGAGATGGGAGGAAGGGTGAAAGGGATATTGGATTGAACCCACTAGTATTTGAAGCAGACGTTAAATGATCGGAACCGCCTTACGACCAACCATGATATTCTTCGCACGATGCATGGTGTCTCCAGGGTCTTGCCTCAATCTTCACATGGAATCCCTTACTTTGGTTCACGCATCGTTTCTCATTGGTCAATCCTGAGCTCATCCAATAGCATTTCCGCTACTCTATAGTCTATACGTTACTACTTCAACACCGCATGTCACACCAAGTTCGTTGGCTTACCTACTCCTTCCTCGAATAAAGTTTGGGGGTCATCAGCGAGAGCTTGTCACCAGAAGCTGCAGCCCGTCGTCCAAAATCTCCATGAACATCAAGCAGGATCTTGAGTGCATTTCGAGCACGTATCTTCGAAATCTCATCCGGTCGTGACGTTAGTGCGGTCTCCATTCGGCGGGGTTTTTCATCCCAAGGATACTTGGCGGTAAAAAATTATTAAGTAGCATCAAAACAGTGGGAAGGGTAACTCACTGGTAGCTAGATAATAAAACATACGGTTGATATGATCAGCACAATTTACTATGGTGAATGGCAGATCTGCTTACGAGTTTTTTCAGTTGCTCGTACGCAAGAAGGGTGAAAGCGAATTGGGGACTGCTCCTCAGAACTCGGGCAGGGCCTCCCTTGAACAGAGCTCGGAATCCTTCCTCCCGATCTGGCGGGAAATGGCATCAGATCCCCGCACATATCATCATGGCAAGACGAACAAATTTTGACAAAAGCATCACGAAGACCCTTGTAGTGAGTCTGTCCTTTACGTGCTTCAACTTGGAGACGTGTTTTGACAACATCTTTCAATCAAAGCTTGAGCGCGGTGCAATGATATGGAAAAAAGACTCAGAAACATACCTGCAGGCGTTGTAAGGTAGGCAGCCGGCATGCCGCTGCACAGGGTGACATCAGTTAACGTCAAAATACACTGCCTGCTTAAATATCACGGAGATGGTTAAAAAACCTACGCTATACCAGCAGCACCCAATGTCTCTAAGAACGATAGCTGCTTGCCGTTGTACCCCTCCTTGAAGATATCAGATTTTAAATGGCCATATGCAGGGAAGTAAATTGCAGAAAAGGGGATATCTCTCAGCAGACAAGCACTAGCACCTCTGTAGAGACCGAGAAGACCCAATTGACGGATGATGTGAATGGCACCCCTCGGCACTGCACCCTCAGCTTTAGCTGCTTCACCTTGCACCTGTAGTCGAATCTTCCTAAAGCCCAGTCAGATAACCCACTAACGGAGATTGAGAACTTACACGATCTCTAGAGGATTAGTGAATATCTGCGCGGCAAGAGAACGATAAGCGGTGTATGGTTGATACGAGCACAGCGACGAACCACTTGGCACCCTCCAGCCGAACCACCAGCAATTAACTCCCAGCCAATCTCGATGCGACCAGTTTCCGGGTCCATCGCCCGGGTTCGAATAAGATCATTGACGGTAAGTTTGATGGCTTTTTCAGGTGCTACGCCCTTTTTAGATATGCCATTAGTGGTCAATGAATTGTACGACTGTGTATAAAACGTACAATAAGCTGAGGCCCAAGGCCACGGTAAAAACCCAAGAACCCTTCATTCAACAGAATCTTTCTTGCGCAGTCGATGCTATTCTTGTACAAAACTTGTCCAACGACGGTACTTCGCTGGTTTTGCATCCTTTTTACGGTTCAAAATACCTGCTCCGTCATATTGTTCAATATACTCACCGTGTCTAGAATAAACCCGCGAGCTGACATCAACACGGGTATCATACAGAGGCAATAGATTGTGACGTACTTTAACTGCATCATGAATTGTGAGCAAGTGCTTTTTACCACCAATTTAGTGTACTCACCCAGATCAATAGGATAAACAATGGTTGCACCGAATGCGCCGGCAAATCCTGACCGAGTGCATTCAAAACTCTAGCATGTTGAAGGAGCGGATGACACACCTCCTTGCACAAAGCTATAGGCGGAATGGGCGGCCGCAGAAAGAGCGGATGCAGCTGGGGCCTTCTTTTCTTTAACAGCGTCATGAGGCGCAACCCATCGAGGATCAAGCAATTGGGCAAAGTCAATGAGCGCCAGACGTTGAGCACCATTTCCGCGACCAGCAAAATGGAAGATAATTGACGCCTCCATAGGTGTGAAGAGCGAATATCGAGAACTAGAAGATGCATAATCTATGAAGTCCGACTGATCTATACGTCCGTCTTTACTTTTAGCAGTAGCTTCACGAATAATACTATAAACGCGAAATTTCAGTCGCAAGATAACTACGCAGATGTTGAAGAATGAACTGACCGTTCGACCATATCCATTTCTCTAATGACATTATGAAAAGCAACAACTTCAGAATACGAGATGCGTTGGCCGGGGGATAATGTGCAAAGTGTGGGAAGTCTATCGATGACCGCATCAGAGAGCTTGTGCCCTGCAATTTCCTGGACGAAGAGCGTACAGGTCAGCCAGTCCGTAAGTAAGAGGCACGAGGGACTAACTAGAATGATGCGTTTGAATTCCTCAGCTCTTATAAAACCATCTTGATCTGCGTCGAGGTATTTGAACGCTTGCCGCAAGCGTTCCCCTTGCAGTCCTTTCATGAGTTGGGTGAACTCATTGTCTGCGAGATATCATATTAGATATAGCTCGACCGAAAAGACGTGGAGAAAACTTGCATCCAAGAACATGAGTTCCATTCTTTTTTCCAAGGTAAAGTTTGACCCAATCACTAAAAACAAAATACGTCAATTTAAGTATCTTGACTTGAAAAAAGAGGTGTAACAAGGTTCACCAATCGAAATCGAATGGGATAGCGTCGGTACCAATGTTCTCGCTCATGACATTCTTGAATTCGTCAAAGTCGATGTAACCAGAGTTGTCGCTAGATTCAGAGTGAATAATGAGTCGAATAAAAAGAGCATTGAAGGGACATACACGTCGAAAAACTGGAAAGCCATCCAATAATCGGCATCCGGTCGTTTCAGGAGCGTCTCGAACACCGTAAAATCCTCCCAGGACACAAAACCGCGCTTTGAGGTATCCGCCACTTTGAAAAGAATGGCAAACTGTGCTTTGCTGATTTTGGAGAGGTCACCAGCTGGGGCGATGGCGTTGACAAAACTGTCCGGATCAAGATACCTATGGGTCCTCTACGCATGAGTTGGAAGATACCAATTCTCTAGAGTGGACACACGCACCGCTCTCCATGGACGACTTTGGAATTGGCGTCGAAAATGCGTCTCCATCGCTTCAACTCTGACTCCGGGGGACTGACGGCCGTTCGGACGGTGTTGAGAGCAGTAGTAGCGAGAGAATTATCAGAATCACAGCGAATGACTGGAAAGACTGTAGAGAGGACACCCATTTTGTGAAATAAAAGAGGCAAATAGTCTAAGGGTATATCGGGAGAGGTAAGATATTGGGGCCTCTAATAATTTTAATCGTGCGGGCGGAAGAACCCTGTGGGAATTTTTAACGCATTTAGAGCGGCATCTAATTACGCTACAGCCACCTTTCGGGCCAACCTGAAGCTTATACAGTACATTTCTTTTCCTGGAGCAACGGAACGAACTTTTCGAATTGTCACTTCGTCTTCAAGCGGACTACCCAGCTTTTCTTCCACCCGCTGCAGCCAGTCAGCGGCCACATCGAGGGTCAGCACAGAACTACATACCTGTCTGATATCCTTCTCAGCGTGATCTGGCTCAAGCTCTCTCGTGAAACAATGACAGTGAATCATCGGCATCTTTGCGTATGCTTCTTGCATCGCTCGGGTTGAGATAGCTCCGCGAAACGCGTCCAGGAATTGTATTGCAGTGTCGGGGAGGTTCATGACAAAATGGTCAATTGCCTTTCTTGGAGATGATTCCTTGCGTGGTGAGGGCTCTTCAGCAACATTACCACGTTTGGCTTGTTTTCCCAGCTTCCGTTGTGCAGTCTTGCTCAGTTTAGGACCGGTGTAAGCAGGAAACGGTTTGTCAAACGCTCTGGAAAAAACTTGGCGTATAAAGATTCGACCGTCCTCACAAAAAGGCCTGACTTGTTCTGAAACCTGCGACAGAGGTCAAGTGGGTGTTGGTAATGGACAAGACGTTGGCGACATACATCATTGTCTTTGATATTTTGACACAGGTACTCATAGCTTGCTGGGTTCAAGTCGTTCGCCAAGACAGAGCAGCCTTTCTTAGCAGCGGGGATGGCGAATGGGCCAACGCCTGCAAAGACGTCTGCAAGAACCTCGCCAGGCTGGAGAGACTGCACGATGCGATCGTGCTCCGTATGAAGCCTTGAATTCCAATATACGCGTGAAAAGTCAAACGTAAAGCGACAGTCGGATTCATGCTGTGAATCCTACTGTAAGAACAAACACACCGACAAGGAAACGAACCCAAGACGCAACATGTTCAACAACGAGGTTTGGTTCACCAGCTATGACCTCCATCTCAAAAAATCGGAATTGAGTGTCAATATTATCCAGCTTATTGACGACAGTTTTGATGGTTTTGTTTTTCTATTGAGGAGATTAAAGAGAGTTAAAAACAATTCCGATAGAAACATACATCGAGAAAGAGTTGTCCGATAGTCTCTTTGTATGGCAAATATTCTTCGTTCAGATTTAAATGGGCTGCAAAGCCAGTCATCACATTGCTCTGGACGATACAGAGGATGGCGCACCAATATGACCCGTAGCAGCAAAGCCGACGGGAGCACCTTCACGCAGAGCTTCTGGCAGGACAGCCTGCAACAGCTCACCTGGAGGAGATTGAAGATGGACAAACGTCAGAGAAAACGGATGAACTTGCTGGCAGTCCAATAATCATAGTCCAGGTTGACGGTATACTCTGTAAACCCATTGCCTTGGCTCTCCAATAAATTCAAGGACTCGGGAGATAGCTGAGCTGCCTTGCAGTCACATTCATTGCCGATTCGCTGGGATCAAATGTAAAGACCGACCTTTGGAGGATACGCTGAGTAATACCAGTCTGTCCGGCGTTGCAGGATCTGGGACGACTGGTCGTAACTTTGGAAGTCCAAGGAGATAGTTTCGAGCGAATGCAGAGTGTAGAATTGAAGCAGTTCGCGCAGCGGGGACGCGAACCGCAAGGACTGGAAACGATTTCTTGAACGCGGCTTTGTCTAGAGGATACAGTGGACCAGTGTAGCGGGGCGGGCTGGTGTCGAGAGACATTGTGTAGATGCGGCGGCGAAGCATCAGCACCGGTCCGAGGAATCCGGCACTCCTCCAGCTATGAACCTACCCTCGCCCGCGGTGCTTGCCCAATTGACAGATGTCCATGCTCATCCCACTGACTCGCCTATTGACCCGCAAGCAATGCAGGAACTACAGATCACAGTTTGCGCAATGAGCTCGCGTAGCTCGGACCAGTCTCTGGTTCGAAAACTCGCGCAGTCCTATCCTCACAAGGTTGTACCTTGCTTTGGTTTGTCACAATTTACTAGACTGCACGCCTTGGAATCATGTATCTTCAAGGATATCACCCCTGGTTCTCCCATTGTATATGTCTCCGTAACAATACTACCAAAAACGACCATTACAGACAACTGTTCAGCCCATCCGACAGCGCCGAGCATCTCGATGCATTCAACACCCTCCTGTCCACTCTCCCTGTTCCCATACCCCTCGACGATATAATATCTTCCCTTCGCCAGGATCTACAGAGTTTTCCAAACGCAATGCTCGGCGAGGTTGGACTGGATCGAGCGTTCCGCATCCCGTACAATTACGACGAGTCCCCGCGCAAGCTATCGCCATTTACAGTTCCGCTTCAGCACCAGCTCGCAATTCTTCGAGCCCAGATCGACCTTGCTATTGAATTGGGGAGAAATATCAGTTTACATAGCGTAAAGGCCGCTCAACCCACCATGGAGCTATTCAATGACATCCAAGCACAATACGGTACAGGTTGGCACAAAATAAGTTTGGATCTACATAGCTGTGGGTTCAGCCCCGAGATGTTTAAAGATGTCCAGGTAACTCATATCCAATCCACCATACCTTGCTTTACAAAAAATCTTCTCAGAGGCGATATCCAAACACATTTCTCTCCCTCTCTACCGTGATTAACGGTCGCTCTCCCAACCACTTGTCGCTTATTCAATTGTGTGATCCTCATCGCATTCTTGTAGAATCAGATTACAATGATATCAACATGTGCACCTCGCAAACATGGGAGATGGTTCAGACGGTGGCTCAGGTTAAAGGATGGACAGTGGAGACAGATTGGGATGAGGGACAGGAACCTTCCGAATTTGGTGTCGTCCGACGGCTCAAAGATAACTGGTTGCGGTTTCTTCACAAACTTTGAGAGTCAGATTGACGTAGTAGATCGCATACTCGTCAAGATCCAAACAGGACGAATTTGCTCTACCTGTTGCAGACCATCAATCATTACATATGCTAGTGACTACCTACTGCTTGTACACAGCAGTCGAATATTCAGCAAACATTCTTTTATGTAATGGCGTTACACGTTGCCAAACCATTTGGAAAAACCCTGTTAGTAGTCAAACAGCTTAAGGACGAGAAAAATCAAGAAAGCTAAAAGGTGGTAGACGACGGGACAAAGACTACTATTCACCAGAGGTATGATAGTATAACTAAAACGCATACGCCAACAACAACCCCAATAATGATGGAATCTCGTCTCCGTCTGGACTTGATCATTGAAACCAGGTTATTAATTCCGGGCATAGTATCTGCTCGTAGATAAATGGCTGCGTGTTAGACGGTAGAACGGGACACGCACTAAGTATGTTGGTTATCCGGGTATTGATACCTGACAATGTAGAACGCTGTCTGGCAAGATCTGCGCGAGTATCATAGGCTTGACTAGACATAAACGGGGTCATAGAACGAATGTATCGGTTATAATGTACTAACCTAAGTAGATCATCAGTCATGCGGTGCGAACTGTCAATTCCCCCCCGTTCTGCGAGCAGTGAATCAGCGGCAGAAGATTTGTATGCACTGCTCAAAGGTTGGATGAAGGGAGTTTGGCCGCACGACGCGCAGTGTAACTCACTCGATGTCATTCCTCACTCCTGAAAGGAGATTGACCTGGTCCAATGCATTCTGCACACTAGCCTACGACAGATCAAAGGTTGAAGGATCTAAGCAATTAACTTGACCCACTCTGGTACGCTTGAATTCACGAGAATTGTCCTGGAAAAGCTCTCTGTGCCTTTGTATTGCGCGTAGCATGGACAACGACAGAGTTTCTGGGTCTAAATTGTTCAACTGCTCATTCGATTCTTCTAACTGGACAACTGAGGTAAGAGTGAATTCCCAACTCTTACGAGATAGATAGAGAACAAACCTTCTCTAATAATTCCCCTGCCTCCATCTCGAGATCTTTCCACCTTTCTCTGGAACCACCGGCTTCGACATCGTCTGGTCGAGATATGACGGAGACCAACTGAGAATAAGAGTTAAGTTTGGTATCAAACAGGTTTTCTAGTGTCCTGCACTGTCTGTGAAGTTGCTCGTAGCTGGACATGGCGTTATGAGAGAGTTTTCAGCACCGTGAAACACGTGACTATATCCGACGCCGAGTCAGTCACAGTAAATACCGTATATGTTCAATATACAGTTTATATGGTTTATACGGATGATCTAGAAGATATGGTGGCGGAAGTTCTTTTACGCTACAACCTATCTCATACTCCATAGTCTTGCACCCCAAACTGTACTCCGAGTGGTTCAAAAGATTGGGCAGCTCTGTGGAGTGGCAGAAGCAGGATGAACGAGAGAGAATGTGTGTGTGTGTCAAGGCTATTCTCAGACACGTTGCTGGATAGTATTTCAACGTTCAACAACGAACCATGCTGCACCTCCCACCTTCAAAAGCTCCAACTCGCTCCAACAGCTTTCTTGACTTGATGACGTGGAGTGGTATATGATTAATATCCTTTCCTATCTTATCTATGACTTCAGCTATTCGAGGCCCAATATCTGAAATCCGATGGAAGATGGAAGTTCAGCGGAAGCGCCAAGTATTCTTACTTGGTGGCTTCATTACTGCCTTGGCGCCTAATACCTGTCTGCCAAGTCGTCATCCAACTCACATTTTCCTTCCAGAAACACGCGGCCTCCTCCCCAACAATTTCGAGAATGACGCGAGACTTTATAAAAGTGACTCGAGAGGTCTTACACATTTTCCTCGGTCGGACCCACGGAGAAAACATTTTTAAGAATGTCTACCAAGCATCCCAACGCCGCTGGCCTCGAGCTTTTTGCATCCAAGAAGGTTGACAAACGCATCGCTCAGCCAAACGAGAATCAAATTAATCAGGCTTTAAAAGAGGTTTGTTTTTGTCTTTCCTATTCTGTTTGGTGTAAAACCCAGCTCTGCCAGATGTACAGATATTCTCCTCGAGAGGTACGCAGGGAACTCCCGATTCAACTTGGTGAAGAACACCAACACCTTCTCGGCCAAATACCGATGAAATCTGACGTCATACCAACGCCCTCTTTCAAGATGGTAGGCTCAGCCAACTTCAGAACGTCTCAGTCCATTTGAATGTTTGAATGATGTCTGAACACGCCCCTGGCTCTTCCCCCGAGCGGACCTCGTTAAATTCCATATTCTTTTCAACCCATCGTCATTAGCTAAGGACATCTTGTTGATTGACCAAGATGTGTCCTATTATAGAGACCGCAATGCCCCTAGTCCAACCAAAGTGAGTTACGCAGATTCCAGTCCGATACATCAACTAAACTATCACATAGACACCTCCCTTGTTACTATCCATCTCGACAAATCCAAAAAAAATTTTGCGTCATGATTGAAACCATTCCAAATCAAGATGGCTGGTCTGGAATGTTGAATGAATACCGCACGAGAGCCACAGCCAGCTTGGTTGATCGAGTTGTGGGCCAAGTATCATGCCAAGATTTGCTTAAATGTGAGTACACTGTATTTGTAGCTTGGTACGGAAGATGCAAGCGTTACTGTACTCACTTGAGGCAAAGTAGGATGGTGCTACAGTCGTCCTGACTTCAACTTCCAAAAGCCCCTCCAAATTTAAACCAGCTCTTGGCAGATTGTTCTGCTGCCAGTCGCTTTGCCTAGCAATCCCAAAAAATTGGTCAAGTTGATTTGAGAGGAAGGATAAAGATCCACCTGATCCACCATGCTTTGACTGCCAGCCTCCAACGAATTAAAACGATCTTCCAGATTTCCCAGCATTTGCCTGGTATGAATCAGCGCCTGTCCAGTTTGCCGGTTATGCTAAACATTCACCCTCGTTCCTCAAGAGCGGCGGTCAATCTATCATACAGCGAATTTTGAGCCGTGGCAGCTCGATCAGCGATCGTAGATGGATTTCTTGCAGAGCCACTGGCATCTACAGGCTTCGGCTGTGGCTGCTGAATTGGAACCGGCCTGTCAGGCCCACCGACTAGGTACACTGGATTCGAAAAGCAGGTACATAATTTGAAAAAAATGAAATTACGTACGCAGGACATCAATTTGAGGCCCGCTCATCGTTGATTGGCCAAATTTGAACCATGAACCCAGGATCGATGCGGGTCCGACTGAAACTGGCTGAGGTTGCGCCGACACTACCGGTTTGGAGCTCATTAGATCAATAGCCGGTAAACTGTCAACCCGGCGGAAATTGAACAGCGTCGCATAGGTGACTTGATGGATGAGCCCGGTTTCAGGATCTCGAATCCATACCAAGAAATCTCCTGTTTCATCACAGGAGATTTGCCTGCGAAAAGGATCAAAAACAGAATGAAGGATTTAACTTTGCATCTCACAGATAGGATAGAGGGGGTAAACTTAGTTTGTGCATGAAGTCAAGCTCAGGAAGTGAAAAGGCCCAGGCTTCATGATCATGTGTGAACACCACTAGAGCATAGGAGCCTTGGAAGAATATCGCATATCAGTCCAACTTTTTTTCGATACCACTGAAGCTGGGTAAGTGTCCACATACTGAGTTTTTGGACCACTTGAACGCTCAAGACCTTTTCCATCTTGTGATGACTCCAGTCGGCCTTACCAAGACGTTCGCCATTCAAATTGAGGTTGCATCGAGCACCTTTCGTCCCAGCAATAACAAGTAGAACAGATTCGTAAGTAGCGACCAAGTCCGAATCGCTTGTCGATGCCGCAAGTCTCGACCTGTTGGCGGCACAGCGACTGCCATTCTTGCTATTGATTACAAACATGTCCAAGGGTTGGACAGGACTCTCAAACAGGACTGCCTCTCTGGTAGAAGCCCAAGAAAAATCTGCGGTTCGACCAAAAGTGAAAAGCTGCGAAGTGCCAGAGCTGTTTCCGGCGATAAGCCGAAGCGCAAGATGTTCATCTGTGTACTTATGAATGCGCGTAGACACGTAGCGCGACTACAAGCGTACCTTGGGCGAAAGAACTTATAGTCCATTCAAGCGATGTGACTATGCCAGCCTCTGATCCTAGATGGATTCCGATTGAGTGTCTGCTTTTTGCTCTTGCACTATGCCGAAGGATAATGGTAGGGCCCCTCATATCCACGACATACAATGCTCCGTTAGTATAGGCAACGGCGATAAAGCCTGAGATACTCGTGAACAGGATTGTCTGCTTTCCAAACATGATAACTTACCGATGTCGGCCAATGCACACGCTGAGACTGGTCCTTTGTCAGGGAAGAGTGCAAAATATGGGGTGAATCTTGACCCATTACTCGGAGAGAGATGAGTTAACGATATCAATTCCCTGTCAGGACATTCTTGTTCAGAGGGTATGTCGCCGGAACCATCAACAAGGCGATAAACGAGCACCATGCCTGTTGAAAGAACGACTGCGCATTCCAGGGACTCGGATGCTAATTTTACCATTTGGATATTTGCATTATAGGCAAGCATTTTGGATTTTACGAAGGCCGCGGTGAGAACGGGCTTAATATAAATCGTTAGATTGGGTAGTGGACTAGGGAATTCGCAGTCGACCGGCTCTGGCTTGAATTTGTGGAGGAGCTGTGCGCTCACATCCCATATCCGAACAGAAAGATCTGCATACCATGTAATGGATATGCGCGGAGGTTGATACTGGCAATTTACATCACTAGGTAAGTACCAGTACGGCTCAGTGCATTCGTACCTTTGAAACGTGATCGACAGGGTCTGCCCAAGCACAACCAGCTTTTAAGGGTACCGTGGGATCTGCATCGCTAGCTTGAACCAAAAATGAATATCCTTCCTGAGCCACGTTTTTAATGGTGCCTCCAAGAAGCCCACAGCTACCGATGGTAAGAAGACCAGGAAGTCGTAGTTGGCAAGGATCGTTGCTCATTTGTAAATCCTGAAGCGTGGTAGCTAGATCATCTAGAGTATCTTGCTCTTGTCCTGGAGCCTTCACATTCGCATGTTCGTTCAACACGGGAGGAGGAAATTGGAATCCCTCGACAACACGCGTACCGCGTATGGACTCCTTCACCACTAATATCGATGAAGCGTCATCAGCTCCGGAAAAATGAGGGCTGTCTCGAGGTGTCAGGATATAGTCCTGCACCGCGCCATCGATTTCGTATAAATAGGCGTTCATGGATTCAACGGAAGAACGCATACTCGATTTGATGAATGGATGCAGAGAAGAGGAAGGTGATTGCATCGTAGGAGGCTCTGTCGGGTTAAAAGGAGGAAGCCAATGGACAGTGACACCTTGAGCGTCTCCAATATTCAATCCGCCTAGAATTACAAGAGCAGTCTCGCCACTTCTAGGATCCCGAGAATTAGGAAAGGAGCACCACGAGAGCTTGAAAATGGGTTCTCGATTGGACGCCTTGACTTGATTTGATTCTTGCGCAAGATGTTCTTCAAGCTGCTCGGAATCTACTTTATTCACATCGAGTTCGTCTAATGTGCGGACGAGCAGGGGCTGATCATCGTCCTCTATGGCCCAAAAGGCAATAGATCCATCAGCATACCCTACAGCGAAAAAGTGGCCGGCAGGATGGATCGCCATGCAGGTTGCTTCTGACCTACGATGAGTCAGGACCTGTAATTGAAGCTGAGAACTTGCGTCGAGTGAAATAGGAAACATGGCTTGCATTACTCCCATAATGCCCTCCCCCTCGAGCTCCGGGAGGTAGAACGAGTTCATATGTTCGAATGGTGTTGCGTGCGCTCTGAAGGATTGATAAGAAATATGTCCAAAGCGACAGCAAAGATCGTACAAGATCTGAAAGCACAATGCCTCCTACGCAAAGAATGATGAAAACAGAATTACACTGAGCTCCACCTGAACCCACCTCCGTACACCACAAAAAGGAGATTCAAATCTCGAGGATGGGCCACTGTGTCTATGGCAATTCGTCTAAAAATATTGACGAAGATTATCCAGTAAAAAGGGAACGGGCCCTTACGAGGTTGCGTTTGCAGACTTAGGCATCCCACTGGCTGCCATTTTGTCCTCGTACAACGTCCACAGATTTGGCATCACAAAGGACGATTTGCGAAGGCATTCTATATCGTAGGTTCGAATTTCACCACTTTGAAGAGCGATGAAAGCCTTCGATACACAGTCAACATGATTAAACGGAGCTCATAGACGGACCTACATGAGAGTGAGAGGGCGAGATCGTGATTGAGCTGGGGAAAGATTAGGTATTGCCAATTGTGCTTAACGCTGTATCTACATACTTTGCTTGGTCGAATTTGGTGCTGGCCACCAGCTTCGGTTGGCCGTAAGTCGTTAGATCCCAGACACGTAGGTTGTTGCGATCATCTATGAGCGATGAAAGAATTATTTGACTAGATTTGGGTAGCCCACATACCAAGGCTTAGAAGCCTATAAGTAAGAGCTGAGATATGAAGAATTTTGACTTCATGAAAGTCAGGAAGAGTGACTTTACAAACGACGCCTGGCTTTCCAAACAAAATTATAGACCCTGCAAAGTAACCATGAGCTTCTATAGCTGAGAAGCAGACCGATCAAGAGAACCTGGGGTTCCTGTAAAGAAATCGTGAGCCCTTAAAAACTGAGTGGCAGTATCAACAGGGCGCGCACCAACTGCCAGTAAACCCGAAATCGGCTCATACGCGAGCGCGGTGACCCTCAAAACAGCTTCCAATGTTCTCAGCGCTGCGGGTCTCCATTCTTGACGTTCCCGTAATTCGAGAGAGATATCAAGAAACTTGTCCCGGTCGCGTTGTTGAGAAAACATGATCGATTGTGTAGTAAGACAAACAGAACAAAGATGAATGGCATCATAACCGTGTACCTTCCACAAGGAATTGTTTATTCTCGCCGCTTGTCGGCCCTCCGCTGTCATTCATATACCTCGTACACGTAAGTCAATGCAATGTAAAGTCACTAGAGATACAGAGGGAAATAAATTACGAAACTTAAGAGCAAATTAAGGTAAATCTCGCTGGGTCGTAGCTGAAGCCCCTCGTATCTTCCCAAGCCAACTGCGTTTCTTACCATCGGCAGCTGTCGCCGTGGCCAGCGTGGCAGAATTAGGTGTGATGGCTGCAGCCGGTGCCTTCATAAATACGGCGTCAACGCGTTTTGGAGACGGCATTGGAATCGTAGGTCGAGTTTGATTCCTTGCAGGTGTAAACCCTGATTGTATATTACTCAGGACTCTTCGCACTTTGGGTGTCGACTGTTCAGGTATGTTTTCAGTATCCCCCGGAAGGCTTTCTGCAGTATAAACTTGGGGCGGGATCTCGTAGCCTTCAAAGTCGTCTGGAGCGCGGCGCTTCTTGTTCTGTACTGCAGGAGGAGCAGGAGGTTCGACTTTATGCCTATCTTTCTTCGGAGACATCGCTTTAAAAACGGGACCAAGGACCGTACGCCTTTCAGGAGTTTTTGGTCTTGATAGTGCTGAGGGCCCTGATACCACCCGGTTCAAGCCACCTGAAATCGCTGAGGCTGCATTGCTAGAGCTAGAAACGGTTGTCAACGTTCCCAACAAGGTATTGGAACGTGGCCGAGACGTGGACGCGGCGGAGGAAGGTACCGATGTCGGAGTCGACGATAAAGATGACGATGAGGACGATACTAGAAGCGGTGGGGAGGCTGAAGACGAGGCCGAAGATGCTGAAGTTACACGTTGCTCAAGTGCTGCCGGAGCTGGAAGTGTGGCCTTCGCTGCAGCAAGCTTGGTCTGAAGATTGTTGACCTTCCGAGTTAAAGATTCCACCTTGGCTTTGAGGCTCTTATTGTCCTTCATTAATCTGGTCGCAGACTTGTCAGATTTGGATTCCATAAATGAATCAGCCGCTATACTTACTCGAGCTTAACATCGTCGTTGTCTTCAATTTCCTCACATTTCTTTCTCAAGAGGTCCTCCATCTCATTTATACGCTCCTCCAACTCAGAAACCACGTATTCCAGATTCGGACGCGCTTTCAAGTTTTCCAGCTCAGCATGAAGCTGGGAGACTTCTCGTTTATGCTGGGCATTATGCAGACTGAGATTGACTTCTGCTGTGTTGCAAGCCTTTTCAACTTTCGCTAAATGGTCACTCACTTGCTGGAGCTCAGCGCGCAGGTTCACGATCACATCTTCCCTAAAATGAAATCAGCCAGACGCATCTGGTTCGAAATTTGGTCACATACCCTTCCCGGATTTGACTTTCCAGATGACGGTTCATGGATAACGACCGTTGAATGTTTGCCTCGAGGGCAGTGGTGTCCCTTTCCACAGCCCTCTTTTCCTCTTGAAGAGTGTGCACCAAAGCACGTTCATTCTGAATCTGGGTCTCCAACACACTCATTCGTTGATTGATTTCACCGGCCCGTAATTCCGCTTGTTCGTGCAAATCCTGGACGTTCCGAAGGTCCCGCTTGTATGCCTCGCGATCGTGAGCTCGACTCTGCATCTCTTCGTCCAATTCGTTTTGCAAAGAGCATAATTGCTCTCGAGCGTGATTCATCGCTGTGCATTCTTCTTCAAGCCTCTGGCTCGTGTCAGCAAGTGCCTTCTGCGTTTCAGCCAATCTGTCTTCATACTTCTGCCGAATTTCCGTCATTTCATCGGCACTGCGCTGAACAGACGAACTCGCATTCTCCTTTTCATCAAGGGCAATAGTCAACTTGGAATTCGAAGTCGCTAATTGGTCTTCTAAATGATGCAGTTTCTGGGAATGGTGTTGTTCAGCTGCCTTATACTTTTCTTCGGCCTCTTTCAGATGAGTCAACGCCTCTTTTGCATCCTGGAGCTGCCGCTGCAGGACAGTAACGGATTGTGATGTGCTGGCCAGATGCTGCCTGTGTTCCATATGATCTAATTCATGCCGGGCCCGTAGTTCGTTGAGAGTCGTAGTAGTTTCTACAAGACGCGACTGAAGTTGGCCAAGTTCTTCGACATGTTTCATCTTGATCTGCACGAGCTCTCCCTCCAAGTCGTTATCAGCCAGAAGACGATCCTGGTGAACAAGCTGCTGCTGAAGCTCCTCCAGCGCTACACGGTGTTCACTCTCCGTTGAAGACAACGAGGAGCGGGAAGATTCGAGCTGCGATTCCAGTTCCGCGATTTCTGCTGTGCACTGACTGATTGTGGTGGATGATTCTTTCTGCAAGCTGTCCAATTGTGATGTAAGAGTATTAACTTCTGCAGACCGAAATTCAAGTTCGAGTTCAAGCTCCCGGACTTTACCCGAAAGAATACTTTTGGTCTTGTCGAGCTCTTGGGTAGACATCAAGCTTCTGGTCAATTCTTCCTGAGACGAGGCCAAAGAGGCTGCCATTCGTCTTGCTTCAACGTCCGAAGATTGTAGGCGCTGTTTAACATCCTCGAGAGTTTCGGTAAGGTGACGGACGTTTTGAAGACTCGTATCGCGCTCTCCAAGAAGGCTCTGTATACGAACGCGTAATTCATCGAACCGATCTGCTTCCACGCGCATCTTTTCTCTTGTTCGAGCCGAGTTGAGGAACATGACTTCGATTATAGCCTCCTGCTCCCGACTGCGGTCATCAAGAAGTGTTTCTAGGCGTTCCACCTCCTCTTCAAGCCTCTCGACTTTCATCCTAGCCTCATCTCGCTGTTCTCTTGCATCAGCGCAATCCTCAACCATAGCATCTTTCTGAGCCAAGATCATTTCCATCTCCGCGGTCATCTCGGCTAACCTTTCCTCTTGCAGCTTGAGGTTAGTCTCTAGCCTCTTGATGTCGTGCTGTTGAACCCCAATCAGTTCCGTTCGTCGCATAACACGAGCTTCAAGCTCCTCAATTTGGGCACGAAGAGCTTTTGTAGCCTGTGAGGAAGGCATATCGGAGAGCTGGTGGAATTGAAGCTGCGTATACCGCGATTCTGCTTCAGCAAGTTCCTGTTTTGCCGAAGCAACATCTGCGTTCAGGTTGGTAACCAGAAGGCTGAGGGAATCGCGCTCCGAGGTAACGATTTCGAGAACCTTTGATATTTCGTTTAACCGAGCAGTTAGATGATCCGCTGTGTTTTTCGCCTCTTGCTCCCGCTCTCTCTCCTCGGCATAAGCATTCTCAGATTTGAGTCGCCATTCGTCATCCAAAATTGAAATGCGTGACAGGGCATCGTTTCTGTGAGCAGTCGTCTCCTCCAGGAGTTGTATAGTGGAGGCCAGCCTGCTGTCCGTCTCTTCCATTCGAGACTCAGTCATTGTGAGTATCTGAGCCTTCTCCTCGAATGCGGCGCAGGCGCTGTTATAAAGAGCCTCCAAATCTGAACGCCCAGAATTTAAGCATCCCAGTACGATCCCACATCCCAAAACCATTCTTTGCAGGCGGCGAATTTCCTTTCGCTGCTCATTTGAAACAACGGTGGATCTGCCCTGTGATGATGACTCTTCTTCGAAAGAAGTGATATGAATCAAGGGCAGATTGCTGGTATTGGAGGTGGGCGGGGAAGATTGGACGGGATGGGATATAGAAGCAACTTTTGCTTCAAGTCCTGCGATGGTAAATTTGGACTCGACGTCGAGGAATTCCATATCTCTCCGTAAGCCATCGCGCTCGGCCCGGAGTCGGTCGACAGCATTGAGTAGTCGTTGCATATTGCTCACAGTTTCTTCGTCGGGGCCGTTTGATTGACTAGAAGAGCGTATGTTGTGAGATAAGCATCATGAAGGGGGAGTTTATACACACCTTCTCACATCCTGAACTTGGCGACACAACGCCTCGATTTGACCCTCAAGTCTCTCTACTTCATCTCTGGCGAAGTCAAGTGCATCCTTGGCCTCATCCCTCTCCTGCACTAGCACTGCGTTTCGACGGTCTAACTCGTCGATATGCAACGAGTCCGCCTTGCGCCGTTCTTCACACTTTCGTAACTGATCAGCTGGTAAATGGTGTGCGTCGCCGACGAGCCGCTCAAGGGCCTCGATCTTGGCGTCGTCTTCATCGATGCGGTTGAGCAGTTCCTCTTCCCTCTCTAGTCCTCTCATACCACCCTGGTCTTTCAGATACCGCAATTCCTCTTCCTGTTCACTGGCCAATTCCTCGACTTGTTTAATTCTATTGCGTAATTGAGACTCGGACGCCATGTATTCGTTGTTTGTTCGAATGGCATCACGCTGGACGACTTCTAACTTCTGATGAACGGCGTGTAGTTCGGTGTCGCGCAATGCCAGTGTCGTTCGTAGTCGGGAGAGATCATCTTCAAGGGCGGAGAGACGGACGCTAGACAAGGATGATGAACGAGCTCTGGCAGGTGTCTTGAAGGGAGCGGGTGGGGCTGGAGCAGAGCTGGAGCAGAGTTGGAGCTCTCTTACTCTAACCTCCAACTTTCGCTTTTCCTGCTCCATTCTGGCCAGTTCTGAGTGTTGACCATCGGAGTCGTGTGATAATGAGGCGAGATTGCGTTCCAATTCTTTCGCTTCGAAATCCTTTTGTCTCAGTCTTTCCTCAGCTGAAGCTAATGCGGCTGAGGTGTTTTGAGTGAGTAAATTAGAATGTTGAAGATCTGAAGTAGCCCTTTGAAGCGATGATTCGAGCTGAAGAACGCGGGAGGTTTCGCAATTTAACTGCAAACTATAGGTCAGGTTTAGACATAGGCAATAGATGATTTGCTCACTTTCTGTAAAGCCTCGTTTAAAGCTTGCCTTAGCTCTTCGAATTCTGCCGCCTTATTCATGAGTTGGCTTTGCTGTGCCGCGATATGGGCCTCTGCAAAGGGTTTCAGGCTGAGTACGATTGCTGAGATGAGAGCATACCTTTACTCGATAACTTGTCCTTCATTGCCTGCATTTCGTCTGATACATCGTTCATGCCCAATGAGAATATAGACATGGCGAAAAAGAAGCCCTTGGAGCTGTGTTATGAGAGTTGTAAACAAAAAGAACGAAACCACGTGATGGCGTTCTACGGGGGGCCGATTTCCCGGCACCCGGCTAGCTTCGGCTTTCGGCTTTTGCGTCATACTTGGTGATGTCATGAAAGTGTTCAAGTTAAAAAGCAGAGCTCTTCGCATATATTCACAGAGCCCACTATGTCTGCTCAAGTTCAACCGTCCACCCGTATCTCTCTTTCTCTCGGCCACCTGCCTAGCAAAAGAAATATCCAGGCGCCTTGGCCCCGGACGCCAACCAGAGTACATTTCCTTCCACCTACATATACATCAAACTCATACGCCTATCAAAGATTGATCCAAACAATCCGGTCAGTGTCATATAGACGTTGAGACACATTTGTCCATTTACCTGTAACCCGACACAAAGCCCTGGCCAGCCTTCAGGTATGGTTTGGATTGCAGCGCTCGGGTATGACGTCAGATTTCATCGTAAATTCCAAGCACCAAAACTCACTTTCTGCGCTTCAAAGATGAACATAAATTACAAAAATTAACTCAAGTGGTGCAACAATCTATGTTTAGCCTTGATTGTATTTCAATCAACTTTAATCAACTTTGGATTGACTCTCTTTGACTTTGAATCAACTCTGATCGTCTTTTGATCAACTTTTTTTGAATGCTATGCAACTCTATTCGACGAACGTACATCAACCTCTTTTCCTACACTTATATCAGGAACTCTGAGCAAACACTCTTTGACCCCTCTGCTCCCAGCCATCGTCCCAAGGCCATGGACCCCTCTAGAGTGGGGCAACTACTACAAGGGTTGCAGGCGCAAGGTTTGTTGACGCCCGAGCTGATCACTCAAATTATAGCGTCTACTGCCCCACTTCATACTGCACCTCTCTCCACGCTCGTTCCAGTCCCCTCAGGTGCACCTCTTGCGTCACCTCTTCCTATGTTTGGTATTCCCCCTTTGGTCCCTTCCGGCGTATCTCTAGCAACTCCCCTTCCTCCAGCATCACCTCTTCCTATGTTTGGTATACCCCCTCCGATCCCTACCGTCGTATCTCCAGCAACTCCCCTTCCTCCAGCATTCCCTGTCGTTGCACCTTCCTCCCATTCTCTTGCACACCCCCCTCCTCCAGCGTCCTTAATGACGCTGATGCGATTAATTTGCGTTCATGCGTGAAATCATCCAAAGTACGACTTTTTAAGTTAAGAAAGTATACTTGAGAGCTGAGACGAGCCCTAGTCGTCAGCTAACAAGCTAGGCAACTATGTATGCGATTAATCGAGGATTGGACCAGGCGTCCTAACTATGTTTACCTGGGTCGATGGTAAACCATACACATCTTTGTATAGATGGCTTATGAGAACTTGGTCCTAACTCTCGAAAGTTAGCAGACTCACCCATAAACCGCCAAGGGTCTCATATATGAGCTAGTTACTTGCTTCGTATCAAGGGATCGAAGACCTGCGAGGCTATTTAACACGTGGCACTTATTCCAGTGGCTCTTATCGAGTCCTAACTTGGTTTCACCCGAAATGTTATTCGATGATACTGAGTACTTGTACCAAATGGAACGAAAAGCCAAAAGCTATGAAATGACATGATATGATACGACTTAAGTGTCGATATATGCGACATACATTAAAAGAAATGTAATGAGAAGCTAGGATACTTCGGCACTCAACGGAGGAATGGTTGAGAGTACGTCCAAGTACGTTGGGCGAGCTAGGCCATAGTTCACAGGGACCGGTACCGGCATTCCGATGCCAGATCAGTTATGACCAGTGTTACCATGCGGAACTAGAAGCTGGAGTATATCCAAAGGTTAAAAGAATTGTCAAGGCACTCTAAACCAACTCTGGACAAGTTAGCCGATCCGTTTAACCATCCGATCCGTCGGACCTTTTACTCGAAATGGAAGAATCCTACGAAAACTAGTTAGGAAGGACTATCCAGGTGATCGGTTTACCTGGGAGTGGAATTGGGGTCGACGTTTCAACATTTTCTTGAATATTGTTTGGAGTTTGAGGATTTTAATATTATTTATTATTTTACGGTATATATACTCCGCACGTATGTATCCTAACTTTAGATTACCCAGTGCGGATCTCACCATACATTATATTTTGCTCAGTATCTGCCGGAGTGGGCGTCTGAGAAGTGCAAACCAGCGAGAAAACTCCTGTGTAGCCAATAAAAGAAAAGAAAAGAAAAGATACGAAATTTGCCCGGTCAAGGTTGTGGTGAACTAGACTGTGTATATACCAAAGTTGGAAAGTCGAGGTCGATTGCCCTAGCTCCCTCGCATTGTGCTAGTCCGGTTCAGGTTGTGGTGAACTAAACCGAGTATATACCAAAGTTGGAAAGTCGAGGTTGATTGCCCTAGCTCCCTCGCATTGTGTTAGTCCGGTTCAGGTTGTGGTGAACTAAACCGAGTATATACCAAAGTTGTCCTATCTTCGTTGGGAAGTTGAGCCCTTGCCCCCCTTCGTCGATCTATCCAAAGTCCATACGAGGAAGTTGAGCCCTAGCCCCTTCGTCACTGGCAAAAGTCCGTTTCGAGTTTGGTTTGAGTTAGGAAGGCCAGTGCGCCCCTACTTTGACTGAAAGCGATTCAAAGTTATACAAAACCTAGTTAGGCTACACCGTAGTCGAACGCCGAAGCAGTTGAGCCCTAGCTCCTGTGGATAAAGAAAAGATAAAAGTGATAGATTCTTGCGGAACCCGCGTAACCTTTGACAAGCACACTCGCACCTTTACAAATTTGATAAGGCGGAACCCGTCCTAACTTACCTAAACACGTTTTTGGGTTTAGTTTTGGTTTTGGGTTGTGGTAGTTGTGATCCCACGCACTGCGCGTTATCTGGAGCCCACCGCGAGGGGTTCTAAAAAGAATCTATAGGCCTAAAAGCCACAAAGACCCTTTGTACGTTGCAAAAACAAGATAGGCGAACCATCGTCAAAGCGTAACACTCGGAATTCATCTCGAGTCCAAATCGTTGACTTTGGGGAGTTAGATCGCGTCGAAGCACGTCAAAGAAAAGCAAAATCAGTGAACCCTTCGTCAGATAACAGAGGGCGAACTCGTAAAGCAAAAGAAAAAGCAACGGTAGACGAACCAGAAGGTCCTTCTATTGGAGCATACCCAAAATCTCCTGCTGTACGTTCGGCGTCTCAAGACAACGACGACCAGTTTAGAGAACAACCAGAATCACCTTTAACACCGATCGGCGAAAGTCCTAACTCTAATAACGAGCAAGGACCGAATCCTTTCAACTTCGAATCAATCAATCTCGTCTCTACACATACCCCAACACTTTCTTTCGACTATCCGTCTATTTTCTCGTCTTGGTTTCAGTCTTCCTTTCCAAATCTCAATCTCTCGCATTCTATCTCGTCTACTTCTCATCCTATCTTACAAAAATCGAAAAACATGTCAAATCGGAACAATATTCCCCAGATTGGGTTACCAACCCTTTCGAATGATGCGGTGACTCAGTTGGCTGCTGCAGCCGAAAAGTTACCGAAGTTATATAAGACCCCACCTATCTTGAATATCGAAGACCCAGTCGGAGTTATTCAATGGTTTGAGGCGGCAGAGTGGATCTTTGATTCAAACGGCATTACGTCGGACGATGCGAAGTTAAAACTAGCTCTGGATTGGAGTACATATCCGACCAGAAAGCTATTTATGGGCATGAAGAGTGTTAGGACGCCTAACTACGATGAATTCGTAAAAGAGGTCCGAAATATTCTTCCTGAAGAAATGCTAGATGTTGCAGGGTCAATGTACGAGTTAGACCGAATTGTCAACGAATATGAACCACTGAGTATAAGGCAGAAAGCAGAGTTTCGACTTTATAACGTTCTGTTTGTAACAGAATGTGAAAAGTTAATGACGGATCGACCCATCCTAGCTAATAGGGATGCGGTACGCACCTACTTGAAAGTATTCGAAGAGAGTACTCGAAGTATGGTGTTTGATCAAGTTAGGAGGGATGTAAAACCGGCAACGATCGGTAATCGAAGAAAAGAGGATCCTATTACGCTTAAAGAAGCTGTAGCGGCGGCGGAAAAGGTCTTCTCATCGTCGAACTACGAATCTATATACGGCCTAACTTCCGTAAGGTCGTCGGGTATTGGTTCTACAAACCCAGAATCGTATAGGCGAAGCCAAATAGCCTATCCACTCACGTCGGGTCTACCTGCCCAGTCGAACTTTGACTACCTTAAAAGTGTCAGAAAGATTAAGCAGGAGAATGATGTTGAAGGAGGCATTTCAGATTTGTGGAAGTCCGCTTCCAAAGATAGTGTTAATGAGAAAGAGAAGTTAGAGTTCGAAAAAGAGCGTCTAGCATCTCAACAGGATGTCAATGAAGCATGGTTAAAGGAAATGCGTCAAATGACATTAAAAGTCGGCGAAGGTCTTAGTACGGTAGCCTCCCTAGTTGGAGCAGCTGTGTCGCAACGGCAGCCTAACTTTGAAGGGAATCAGAGTCGGTACGGATTTAATCAATCCGGACCCTCTGGACCAAGTGCTCGATATGGGAACACATATTCAAACACTGGACCTCGGCAAATGCTTTGTTTCATGTGTAGAGCAAAGGACCACTTGTTAGCAGCGTGTCCTATCTATCAGGATTACGTTAAAAGAGGATGGTTGGTTCCAGAAGGCAACGGTTCAACTCGTATGAAATTGCGGGATGAAGTTAGGATGCCTAGGGATGACGAAAATACTCCTCGTTATAAATTAATCGAAGATATAGCTAAGTCCCGAGGTTGGGGCAAGGCTGAATCTTACTTTGCAAATATGGTTGATGAAGAAGAAGACGAAATGAATCGTCAACTTGATCCTGAAGATCAGGTACAAGTCCTCCTACGCGAACTAGCTGAGGCCAAAAATGCCATGCTGCAGATGAACCAACAAAGGCCATCTGATGAAGTTAGACGGTTTAATGATAGATCATATCCGGATCATTCACAAAATACTGACCGACCTAACTTGGGAAAAAACTATTAGACTCGATGAAGGAGCCTAGACCTGGTCGTGGTATCTACCAAATGGGGAGAAACTACGCTAGCTCGTTTGTGCAGGCACCGGAGAGTCCTTTCAGCAAAAATCCCAATAAAACGAACAATGATCGAAGGGGACCACTTCCGGGACCTCTGAAATCAGCGTTTAAAAAGAAAGTCGCGTTTGATGGTGTACTTATGCCTCCAAGAGATAGATTTGATGGTATTCCTAACCGGAATTTCCGTCGAACTAGGGACACAAGTACGGAGATTGAAAGTGAGCCAGCGGAGAAAGTTAGGACGGAAATAGTATCAAAGGAACAGCCTAGTGCTGGTTATGGGGACATCAGACCGTCTCCTGCCACTGCGAAGCGACCTTTCGACGATGTCCGACCTATCACCTTCCGGCCACAACCTGAGACAGATGTACGGAACCGTCGTTCTGAAGTACCTAACTCGCATACACTGGATCAGTCTCACCCATTCACTATGTCAAATGAACGAGAAAAATCGAAACAACCTAGCTATCGAGTTAGGAACGAATTGTTTAAGGATGGTTTAGCAGAAGAAGTAGCTACCAAAGTTTTGGAAGGCACCGTTCAGCTATCCATCGAAGAGATGCTAGGAATTTCTTCGTTAGTGAAGAAGATTCTGGAAAGGAAACTCAAGAATCGACGAGTTGAGCCTAAACGGGGAAAGTCAGCGTATGTAGCTGTCCTAACTGATAACGGCGAAACCCAGATTCCGGAAATGCCCACAGGAGTATTAATGCGCGGTAATTATATCGACATTGATGACCTAGCTCTCGCACCAGAGATCATGTTTGAGTATCTGTCCGAAGAAAGAGACGGAATGCCGGCAGGATCTTGGGTACAAAAAGATGTGGTAGAATGTTTTCATAATGACCTACCCATCGACGATGAGAGACGCGATATGATTGTTGTAGCAGGAAACAGCAAAGGACTACGATCAATTGCGGCTCGAATCAATCACAGAAACGAAATTGTTGAAGGAATCTTAGATTCTGGATCACAGATTGTGTCGATTGACCGTTTAGTGGCTACTCAGTTGGGCCTAACTTGGGACCCCAACGTAACTCTTCAAATGCAGGATTCGCATGGAGGGTTGGGTAGAACTGAGGGTTTAGCTAGGAACGTCCCATTTACATTTGGTGACCTTACTATCTACCTACAGTTGCACGTTCAAAATCGTGCACCATATATGTTACTTATGGGAAGACCATTCGATGCGTTGACGGAAAGCAATGTTAAAACCTTTGCTAATGGTGACACGGAACTCACAATCACTTGTCCTAACTCTAAACGGCAGTGTGTAATTCCTACGTGCATCCGTGGCAAATTAGCAAATGTCATGAAAGTTGATACTTCGAGATATGAGGTGCCTAACTATAAAAATATGTCTACACCTGAAGAGCCACGTAAACCAGAGCCAGATGGAAATTTTCGAGCCTCGAAGATCTGACTAGCGATCAGGGAGAGGAGGAAATCGCTATTGGGTTCCATTTTAATGAGCAGGGTGAATTAGAAGTGGATGGTTGGCGCCAATCCGAAGGAAAACAATTTACGAGGGCAGAACTTGCGGAATCGTACTGGTTGGCATCTGAAGAACAAGTCCGAAAGGAATGTATGGATGGTGCCGCCATCGAATCGATTTGCAAAAGTTAGGACCAGTGTGGAACGCAACAGCGTCACATCGGACCTATATGCAAACTGTCAAATCGGGACAAGACGTTCCTATGATGAAAAAGTAATGGAAAATAATGAAGAAACAACTTTTACGCTATATGATACATTTATGACATTTGAGGCAGACGAGCAAAATCTGTCCTATCTTATGAAAAGTGAAGAGAAACCCAAATTTCATGGAAATCTCTTAAACGATTAGCTCGACAACCTGTTCCAGGGAAGAAAGCTTTTAGAGACCCGTCGGTTTACGTTCCTAGAAAGAACAAATCGGGCAGCTTCAAAAGTCCGAGTTAGTAAGAGTTTATGGGTCGAAAAAGTACAAACCCGTCGCTCTTAAAGTTAGGCCGGTGAAAGCTGAATTACCTGAAGAATTTCGGATAAAAAGGCATATCACTGGCGAGCCATTGAAGGATATGCCTGAGTTACCTATCAATCCTCCAGCTTCGTACCAACAGGACGATACACTCAGGAGAGGATGGAAGCCTTGGACAAATCTCACGACGATGGTTTCTTATGGCCTGAAGAAAGGAAGCTCATGCATGAATTTATGAGACTTCAAGAAAAGCATTTGCGTGGTGTCCGGAAGAAGGAGGAACTTTTAAACGAGAGTTCTTCCCTCCAGTTAGGATACCAACTCAAGCACACGAGCCATGGGTGGAGAGAAATATTCCGATCCCACCTGGAATCTATGCCGACGTGTGCAAAATTATTAAAGATAAGATAGATGCAGGAATTTACGAACCATCGAACGCTAGTTATCGTTCCAAGTGGTTCTGTGTCCTGAAGAAAGATGGAAAGTCACTTAGGCTAGTACACAGTCTTGAACCGCTGAATAAAGTCACGATTCAACACTCTGGCATACCTCCAGCTACTGCAGATGTAGCTAGGCACTTTGCTGGACGAAGCTGTGGAACAACCTTCGATGTTTATGTTGGATACGACGAAAGGGAAGTAGAGGAAGAATCCCGAGACCTCACTACCTTTCAAACGCCGTTTGGTGCACACCGGTTGGTAAAATTGCCCATGGGGTGGACTAATTCGGTTCCTATCTTCCATGACGATATGACATATATTTTACGAGAAGAAATACCGCATGTAACATGGCCATACGTTGATGATGTACCAGTTAGGGGACCAGCTACTCGTTATGAGCTCCCTGACGGTGGATTTGAAACAATGGAAGGCAATAAGGGAGTTAGGAGGTTCGTTTGGGAACATTTCCAAGATCTTAACCGGGTCGTTCAGCGTATAAAGTACGCTGGAGGAACGTTCTCAGGACCGAAAACCTTTATATGTCGACCAGAGATCGTTGTAGTTGGGCATAAATGCACTTACGAAGGTCGAGTACCTGAAGATAAGATTGCAGAAGTCGTCCTAACTTGGCCTGCATGTAAAGATAAAAGCGATGTTAGAGCATTCTTGGGACTGCTGGTCAGCTTCGAATGTTCATAGAAATTATGCAAAGAAAGCAGAACCTTTAACTCAACTCACTCGTAATGTTCCCTGGGAATGGGGACCGAGACAGGAGTTAGCCATGAGGTTACTTAAAGAGGGAATTCAAAAAGCTCCAGCTTTACGTCCGATCAATTATGAATGGGATGTTAATCTGTCTGTCGATACTTCGTACAAGGCGGTAGGCTGGTACCTTTACCAAATTGACCCAAATGATCCTAAGAAGAAATTCTTTAATTATTTCGGGTCCCTAACTCTAAATGAGCGAGAGGCACGATTCTCTCAAGCTAAGCGAGAACTATATGGATTAAAACTAGCCCTTGAGGCAAGTTATTACCAAATTTACGGGAGTAGACGCCTAACTGTTGAAACCGATGCAAGTTATATTAAAGGCATGTTGGATAACCCCAGTTGCGGTCCAAATGCGACTATAAATCGCTGGATCGAAGATATACGAAAATATCACTTTGCATTAGTACATGTGAAAGGAATCAAGCATGGATCTGACGGCCTATCTCGTATTACACCGGGTGGCTGGCAACCTGCTCGACCTCCAATCAATCCAGAAGACTATAATGACGAAGATAATGGAGAACCAATTCCGTTCTCAGTAGCAGAACAGGTTGAGGAACTACCATACGACTTCGATGAATTTAAAGACAAAATTGATCCTCGAAGTGGCTTCCTAACTATGGATGTCTATGCCACAAGCATTGATGATTTTGAAGATGACCTGCAAGCCTATGTTGACGACGAACGAATGTTCGAGTTCAAAAGGCATCAGGTGTATGAGGACTCGGGTATGCCTATAGCGGTGTTTACTCGGGATTTATATCCAGAGGAACATGGAGCGTTTGATACTGAAAACCCTTATTCGGTCAAACACCGTACGGAGTTAGGCAACCTTTACGATGAAATGTTACCAAAGATTAAGGAGTGGCATGACGATCCTAACTCGGATTTGTTCGCCACCATGACGCAGAAAGAAAAGGTTAAGTTAATGCAAAAAGCTAAGAAATTCTTTGTTGATCAAGGAAGACTGTATAGGCGTCCTAACTCTTCGGAAGGATTGCCGCAGTTAGTCGTTGATAGAGATAAAAGAATGCGAATCCTCTTTGGAGCGCATGATAGTGTGGGACATAAAGGATCCTTTGCGACCCAAGAATTGATTGAGAAACGGTTCTGGTGGCCAGAGGTAGCGAAGGACGTACACTGGTACGTTTCTTCATGTGTACCATGTCAAAACAGGCAGATGCGTTTAATTAAAACGCCTCCTAACTTGACACACACGCCGTCTCTATTCCAAAAGATACATGTCGACACGATGGTAATGTCTCCTGCGAGTAATGGATGTAAATATATTGTCCATGCCCGAGATTCATTATCCTCCTGGTCAGAAGCCCGTGCTCTTAGACAGGAGAATGCTAGGACACTGGGTGAATGGTTCTTCGACGATATTATATGCAGATGGGGGTGTCCTGACGAAGTAGTCACGGACAATGCACCCAAATGAAGAATATGTTGAGTTGGCTAGAAAATAAGTACGGAATTCGAGGAATTCGAATTTCCCCTTATAATTCACAGGCCAATGGAAAGATAGAACGGGCTCACCTTGATATTCGGCAAGCTTTAGCCAAATCTCATCAGGAAAAAGGCTCATTTACCTATGCTTATTGAGGTTGTTCTATACTTCCCTTGGAATAATTCAAAGGTATCCTCGTCACCAAAGACACCTTGAAGCCATAGGCTTTTCTAGGATGCCATGAGACGGTCCCCTAGACCTGTGCAATTTGAGGAAACACAAAGTGTCTTTAAAGTAAATTTAGTGGCATAAATATAAACTTGAAATCAACTTCATATAGCTTTGGTCAACAAAAATTGAGTAGAGGCAGAATGTGAGAGTTAATGTATGTGCTTCAAAGATGAGTGATCTGTGTTTGAAAAGCTGTAAGAGTTCACACATTTCATACAAAAGTATATTATCATATACTAAAAGATCATGCATTAAATTCTGAAGAGTCACATATGATATTGAGCATAACACAAAACCAAATATACACTCTATCAGGCATTCTCAAGATGCCTGTTACAGTCTTCTTTCAGCCTACTTTAACCTTGAAACCCTTCTATGCAACCTGAAGCTGTATATATTATATACTGTAGCATATTGCAATTTATTTGAGGGAGTTTGAGTGCCATTAAATCTGAGCCCTGGAAATCTTTCTCAACATGTAAACATTCTTTAGAAGACTAAATGTTAAACTCTGGATAGCCAAATGTTAAATATATCTTTTGTGATGGTATACTATGTCAAACCAAAAGATGATTTGCCTTTCCCCCATTCAGCCACAAGGAACCCTGAGTTCCCTGGAGGTCTCTGACATAGTTCCATTTCAGTTTAAAAGTTTAAAGGGAGCTCCAAGAGTAAGTTTGAGTACGTTTAATAGTATAAATATACACTTGAAATCAACTTCATATAGCTTTGGTCAACAAAAATTGAGTAGAGGCAGAATGTGAGAGTTAATGTATGTGCTTCAAAGATGAGTGATCTGTGTTTGAAAAGCTGTAAGAGTTCACACATTTCATACAAAAGTATATTATCATATACTAAAAGATCATGCATTAAATTCTGAAGAGTCACATATGACATTGAGCATAACACAAAACCAAATATACACTCTATCAGGCATTCTCAAGATGCCTGTTACAGTCTTCTTTCAGCCTACTTTAACCTTGAAACCCTTCTATGTAACCTGTAGCTGTATATATACTATACAATAGTATGGTGTAATTGATTTAAAAATCGTAATCTTAACTTTTTGCTTGACCTAAGGCTGCATATATTTTATAAAATACTGTACTGTGATTGATCTGGAGATCATACATGTTTGGCCATGAGTCATCTGAGGTTCCCTGACACAACCCTAGGCTTTCTCAACTGAACCCTCATTCAACCCTCATTCAACTGCTTTATTTACTAGTACAATTTTGAGCTGTATGTGTATATGACAAAGGCTCATTATAATCAACCAAAAGATTATACTTCTGGTTTTGGAGGGTAGTGCTGGGACCTCATTTCAACTAAGAGTGATTTCTGGGACGTCTGCTTTGCTTCAAAGCTTGGTAAGTATCCTCTGAGGTTGAATCAAAGATAACAAAAACATTGCAAGGTTACTTTCAAGACATTTAGGGTTTGTTGAGCGCATTCAACTTTAATATCAAAGAAAATAGCTAATCCACAGACTACAGTTCAATCATTATGATACTCTCCTTGTTCAGTCCCATTCTCGCCTTCATCTGAGTCATGATCACTCACATCTACATTATTACTATCTAATATCTTGTGTTGTTTTAATGCAAAATCATTTAGATTCTCATAGTCGTATGTCTGCGGGGGAACAATCTCTGGACCAACAGTGCTAACAAGAATTCAGAAAAAAACCATAGCTTAGAGCCAAGACTCACATCATCTGACTATACAAGTTGGTCTGAAGGAATTTGAGATACTCTGGAGCTTGCTTTCCAATTGTGGTGAGGGTAGTCCATCACAAAAAACACCCCTGGCCTGGAGTTAGCTAGGGTTATCAGGGAATTGTGTGAAATCCCTGACATATTTAGATTTCATCAGGTCCTTTACATGCATCTGTGTCCCTAGAATTTTTTTAAATTCCTAAGACTGTTAGACATGCTTCCTGACCACCTTGAGAATTACTCTAGAGAGACCAGGATTTGAGCAAATTTTCAGGGATTCTGTTATTGCACCAAGGTCCATGGAACCATCAGACTTCTCAGGATTTATTTAAAGTCTTCGGGTCTTTTACCAGCTTTCAGCTTGATTTGCGGTGCTTTCGGGTGCTTTACAGAACCCCAGGTCATTCTTGAAAACTATGAGCTTCATTGCAATATCAAAGCTATCATACATTTATGAACACTTTACGTATATTGAATCCATGTCTAGGTATATATACAAAGACTACAAAATACAGGAGTATGATAATCAACACTGTCACAAGACGGGTGGCAACAGTTCTTTGTCAACAATGAAGAAGCTGATGATGAAGTCAAGGAAACTAGTCCTTGTCTGAGTTAACGACGCTCGTGGAAGTCAAGTTCAAGTTCGAGTTGGTCATCACCAGTGAAGATGATGGCAGAAGATGATGACAATGTCCCAGTAATTGTCCTAGTATTCACCTCATTCGTCACCCTCGTTGTCGCAGACCCAATATTCAGATCAGGTTTATGCCACTTCGCATAATCCAACTCTGCAGCTTCCCCATACCCAGAACTACCATATACAGGTACGGAGTCATGCCCATACCTTCCACACCTATTCCCAGACCCAGACCCCTTATCGTCAAAGGGGGAGGATACCAGTACGAGTGATACCAAGGCAAAGGATACGAAGGATAAGGACACGAAAACGCAAAAGGATGTGTATATCCCCCACAAATCGACTTCCGCCTTGTCTGCAGGTATGCGGTTCCCGATTGATGAGACCAAGCTCAAAGGAGAAGCATCTCTTCACTTTGATTCCTTTACGAACAGGACCGGTCGCTCGCTCGGCAATGACAGCAAAGTTGTATTTGCTCATACACCTAATGCGACGCGTCAGCTCGGAGTTCTACCTTTTTTGGTTGCGTTGTACAATGACTCACCTTGACGGGGTTTATTTCAAGGTTGAGATCTTTATGCTCGAAAGGACACTTTTGAGATAACTTTGACCAGGACTACAGCGAGTGTACGTGGTATCATTCGGAAAACAGCTGTATTGGCACGAGTAGAGAACCAAATTCGGTGGCTGTATCAAACTGAGCTGAGAGCAAAGATTGGAACATAGTGAGGAGCAGATGTTCCTCTTGGCTTTCGTACTAATTCCCGTAGAGCGTAAACATGACGGTTCAGAGGACTGTATTGATTTTCGACAAACTGACAAGTCGGCAGAGGGAAGCAATGTGATGTGGTTTGGACTGAAAAAATTGGGGTCTTGCTGCAGCTTGCGGTCACCGGAATGATGGCCTTCCGTTTGGTTGAGTTCCTCCAGAGTTCATGTTGCTGCGGGATCAAGATAAAAAAGATGACGGTATAGGAAACCAGATTTTGCGACTTACTTCGTCCAAGGCTATCCAGTTCTAAAACAATAGGGCGATGCATGAGTCAAGATAACGGACATCTCACTCAAGAACAAAGTTCTTCTTGGATTGGGCTAAAATTTTCCCTTTTGAGATCCCAAAGACGTTTTTGGGCTGGGAAAAGAAAGATAAGGGAATGCGGTATAGGCGGAAGCACAGAAACATACCTCTTTCCAAATCATCTTCAACCTCAACATCGTTCTCTGCTGCCATACTAGACAATGCGGGCACACTGTATCGGCTGATATTCCAGTTTGTGAGAGAGCGGCCAGTGATGCTGCCAGGATATGAACGCTGGTCAGGATAAGACATAATGGTCGTTTATAAACAAGAAAACGGCAATATTGAAAGAAGGAATTGAGTGGGAGCCGAGCTGAGGAGTTCAACAACTGGAGCAAAGCCTGCGCTTGCAGCCTGGCAGGGAGACCAAAATTGGGTATAATAAATCATTGGGCGATGTGGAACAGGCTGCGGCTATAGTGACAGGAAGAACATGTTAGCAACGCTGTCGACAATACTATATGTAGAATTGAGCTAACAAACCAGTGGAATTATTGAAGTCTTGAGAATGAATGTGATCATTGTATACGGAGGTGGAGGACTGGGCGTTATCAATGGACGTGGTGCTGCGATAGTACATTTGTTGATTTATAGGAAACCGAGATTTGTTACGCCTCGTTTAGACCAAGCATTCCCGTCATGTTCTATCCCTTTCACCTTTTCCTCAGGCTTGTGCAGTTCATCGTCAGCTTCTGCGACATCTGCAGAAAGATTGGAGCCCCAGGAATGTGGGTCTACCGCGAGTCCGAGCTAGACGACGGATGGATATTAGGCCAAGAATGGATCTGCGATAGATATAAAAAAATATTGTCACTTTTTCATATATCGAGGGGAATTCGCCCCGGGAATGTCTGTTGATACTTTCTGGATAAGGAGAGTCTGAATTTGACTGTAAAGCGTTGGCCTTGCAGATCTTTAGGGAGGAGGGAACGGACATACAGCAAAAGACCAGGCAGACTGGGAGCGAACGAGGGGCATTAGGATAAGCGGAAGCGGTGCGAGCTGAGGCCTGAGGTTCCTAGCATGAATCATGTTACAAAAACTATCCAATATATAACGAGATAACTGACCTTGCAAAAAGCACAGTCATCTTGTACAGCGCCCTCAACCTTAACCATAGATTACATGCATAAAGTGAGTAATACTTGACTGGCTGGGTGCAGATCAAGCATACGCCTAGTTATTTGTGTAACTTGAGCTTCTGAAAGGACCGCTTGTTCAAGTTCAGTTTGCTCGCTGGCCTGTGCTTCCTGCGTCTGTCCGATCGATTCTTCGGATCACTCTGAGCCTCCTCTTCCACCCCTACCTGTGCCGCCACATCCTCCCCGGCGAGCCTCTCCAGAATCTCCGCGATGTTGTTTCTGATGAGCTGACCGCTCGGACCCGCGTTTGGATGAGGTCATTACTGCTGTTGTTGTGGCCGTTACAATTTATTAAGCAACAAAAAGCAGGGAGACGTAGACGAGTTCAGGTTTTTTTGCATCAAAGACAACAAGTGACAGATGGTTCCGGTTCCGGCTCCGGGTACCACAACCGAGACTCGTGACTATCGCTCTCTGCCCCTTGGTGTATGGAAGTATATATGAAAAAGAACGTCGATGATACAATTACAGAGTAGGTATACATCTAAGGCGAACATATCTGAGTTAAACAATGAATATCGTGCTCCTTTTCAATCGCCGAATCTTGCCCAACACCTTCTGCCCATCCAATCTCATGATTCATCGAAATGTTTGTCGGATAGCGCACCCGCGGAATCACATTGCCACCTTCCTGGATATCTCTGCACAAACCACACCACTCAAAGTCAACCAGACAAACACTGTTTTTTGGTTCTGTGATAATCACGTTGGGTTCCCGAAGGTCTCCAAATACCAGATCTTCAGCGTGAAGCAGCCCGATCGCAGTTTTGATGGAAAGCCTTTGGCCTTCGATGAGCTTGCCGTGGCATACCCGACCAGAAACATAATCCATGACTACAACCCACATTCCAATAGTTTCGTCAAAGGCACAGTGATAGAGACGAGGTGCAAAGCCAGCTTTGGCCAGAAGACGATGACCGGCCGCACCGTAGTGATACGCAAATTTGACAACATCCTCCTTCTCGGAATTAGTGTTGGCAGTCGTGGTAGCTCAAAAGACAGTCTTTTCCATCCAGTTGGTGAGGCGCTGACTATACTCCAGGTTATATTTTGATGATTTCCAGTGGACAAACCGAGAAGGGTCGAAGGAGTCGTAAGGGGGTGTAGCCAGTGGAGAGGGTGCTATACCAATACCGTGCATTGGGCGGATGGATGGGCGGTTTAAGGTAGATGTGGTCATAGTAGTAGGAAGCGGGGTCAGAGAGGTGTAGTGCGCTTTCAGATCTTCAATACAAGTGTTGAGGGTTCGAAGCAGTTAGCAATTTCTCTGATACCGACTTCCATGTCACTGCGCCCTCCGAACGGAGACGGCAGGGTCGTTGGAGCTTGAGGGCCAACATACATTAACGAGAGACGCTCGAAGAAGAAGCGGTCTGCAAATACAGCTCCCCATATAGCCAATGTGTGACCTGACAGGCCTACTAAGAATGCTGGGCGGCATGATACAAGACGGATGGGTTGATACTTGAGTAAAGTCAGCCAGAATTTCGGATTAGATACAAGGCATACACATACCTGCAGAGAGGATACTATCTTAATATAACCACACTGCGCTTGATCCGAGGGGTCACAACCTCCGTCACCATCACCGTTTTTTAGCTATGCTTGAGTATGCAACAGGGCCAAGTTCGGAGCCAATTTTTGAGCGAACTCCGAAACTGCCTCCATCAGGCTCGACCGTTGAGGCATTGGTCAATATTTTCTTTGTCTGCCAATACTCCCCGTCGAGAATTGGGAACGCTTCCAAGGCTTGTTGTCGTGCATGTTCATTGGGATAATGTCGAAGTGATGCGTCAATAAATCTTGAAGTACAATCGAATTTGTCCTCCGTAAAAAGCAAAGTCTCGGTCGGAGTGACCATTTCGTGGCGAAACTTTGCAAACACGGGGTCGTAGATGGCAAGGGGAGGGGGGATGAGTTCAGGAGGTTGGTGATTGTAGGCAGCGTCAAGGTGGTGCATATCTTGAGTAGATAAGAGTTCAGTGCTTTTTGCTCCAGTTGACGGCGGCGGCTTGCCTTGCGCCTTGCGTGCAATAGTTTCCTGAGCTGCGAAGCAATCAGAAACTAAGCATTAAAATAACAAAAAAACTCACCATCGGGATGCTCTGCTATGGCAGTCAATGATCTACCAGACACTGAAGTATAGTCCAAAGGCGGTGTCCCTGTTTCAACATCATGTGAGAAGTAATTCTTATAGTAAGCGGAGAAGAGCTTACAGACAATGACTAGGGACACCAACATCTTCCAAGTAGCTTCTGTTGGTTCAAAGTCGATTGAAGGGTCGCACATATGCTACTAGCGTCCCCCAGCAGAAAGTAATCCAATAACGGACCACATTTTGCCTGAATATCACGCGTGCTGGGCACCTCAATCGGTTCCATGAGCTAAAGTGAAAAACTTATGAAAAGATTTTAGTGACAAAAAGGGTGCTACTCGCACCTTGAAAAAATGCAAGTTGCCACCAACAAAGTGAAAGTATTTTCTTGCCACCTCCTCGAGTGACTCTAGTGTTGTTGTATTAAGAAGTCGATAGTGATTAAGATATTTATACGATGAAGTGAAGCCGGTAGATTTTCTCCAAGTCATTTCGATGATTTCCGCAGGGACCGAGGAAGGTGTGGACGGGAAGGGACAATAGCAGGGACAACCTAAAATTGTACTGCGGAGATGGAGGAAGCGAATTGGATATGGATAAGACGGGAGGTTGAGGCGCGTGAGGCGTGAATGAAAAAAGAGGGATGATGGCAAGGAAGAGGATGAGTTTCGGGGAAAGACGGAAGTCTTTGTTGAGGACAGGTAAAAAAGTGCACAGGGGCGTTTGTGGTGCCCGAGATAGCGCGCTGACTTGACAGGCATCCTGACATCAAACACACACT